>OX637533.1:39370304-39920304 GCA_951800035.1 Linnaemya tessellans | reverse complement strand
ATAAATGTCAGATATTCTCCAGTTCACCTGGCTTGTGATGCTGCTACTGGCAAACGTAATGTCAATTACCGAACCAACATCACCTCGTCTGAAAGTTTGTTCAACCCCATTATTCATGAGTACAACGCTCAATGCAGAAAAGACTTCCAAGAGCACTCTACCTCTTGCATTCGTCAAGGGGCAGCCCCATTCAACAGCCCACGCATTAAAGTCACCTGCTATTATGACTGGGTTCTTGGTGGCTGCATCTGTTACTATATTATCAACTATGCTTCGAAAGTCCTCTATAGAATACCTAGGGGGAATATAGCAGCTGTACAATGTGATACCAGAGATAGTGGCTCGGGCATACCCACATTGTGATGTTATTCTATCCCGTAGTGTTAAGGTGCTGGTGTTCCATATCGCCGATGTATCCGTGTTATCAGAAACCCAATTTACAGATCCCATGGTCCTATATGGCTCACTCAGCACAGCGACGTCTACATTTAAATCTCGAACGCTTTGCTTAAGAAGCTCTTGTGCTGCCTGGCAATGGTTGAGATTTAACTGTAATATACGCATTTTGATGTCTTAAGTTTGGTTTTAAACCTTAAGTTTCTGTAGCGCCTTTTTGTAGTACGGACAAACTACACCTCCGGTGACATGATCACTAGCGGTGTCTGTTGCATTCCTACAAAGCAAACACGACGGTTTTTTGGAGCACGTTCCAATTTTGTGGCCGGTTTCGCCACATATATATATGTATATATTTAGTTCATAGTCCACCTCTTCAAAAAGTCGCATTATTGAATGATTTTAAATATATTAAAGGCAATATTGGATTATATATGTCTCTGAAACTCCACGAAATTATTCATATCGTTTTTGCCATCTTCTATACATATGGTTACAACGTCTTAGATCACACTTGGTGTATCATTATTACTGAGCTACTGAGCTAATGAGCCACTGAGCTATTAAATGAACTAGCTCAGTAAACTAAAATGAGTGCTCAGCTCACTGAACTAAAAAGCACAACTCTAGTTAAGACTTCGTTAAACTTCAGGGTCAATAACCGGGAAAAATACAAATTGGTTTATTCAAAAACAAACTGGAAAAGATACACAGGAAACGTAAATGATTCCCTTAGAAATCTAAGTCATAATATGACATCAGATACACATATTATTGACGAAATGATAATATCTTTAAACAATGCTATCAAAAATGTCATACCAAGAAAATAAATAACTTTTCACCACAAATCGTTTTCAATACAGATTCAAAATCTGATAACGGTCAGAAATTACTTCAGAAGAAATTGGATACGTTATAGGAACTTAGCTGATAAAGTGGCAATGAAACATCTTAATCAATTTATACATGAGGAAATCATTAAATTTAGAAATTCGTGCTGGAATAATCATTTGGCAACTCTAGAAAAAGGTTATTCCCCGTTTTGGAACATCACAAAAATTATAAAGAAGAAATCAAAACAAATACCAACGCTAATAAGCAACGGTACTCAATATTCTTCGTGTATAGAAAAGTGCAACATACTAGCTGAAACTTTCAAAATAAATAATTCATACTCAGCAAATCTAAGCGATTCTGAAACAATAAATGATGTTAGCAACTGTATTCAGCGTCTAGGAAATTACACTTATAACGATTATTCTGATCTTGAAATAGCAGAACCTGACTTAAAAAATATTATTGGAAAATTAATAAAAAAAAAGCACCAGGTATTGATAAAATGAATAACTTGTGTATTAAAAATCTCCCTAACAGTGGCATAAAACTACTTTGGACAATACTAAATTCATGTTTAAAAAACGCTTACTTCCCAAACTGTTGGAAAGAAGCTATGGTTATACCCGTCGCCAAACCTAATAAGCCCAACAACTCTCCACAGTCCTACCGTCTAATTAGTCTTCTACTATCCGTCAGTAAGTTGCTGGAAGAAGTTATTAAGAATAAATTGTGCTCATTTATTGATGCTAATGATATGTTGCCTAACCAACCGTTTGGATTCAGAAATGGTGTCAACACATCACATGCTTTATTTAGAATCAAAAACATAGTCAAATCAAATTTTGTTAACGGAAAATCCACGGGTATGGTGTTGTTAGATGTAAAAGTAGCATTTGATTCTGTTTGGCATGATGCCCTTGTTTTTAAAATGACTAATCTCAATTTTCCGACACTTCTTATTAAGATTATAAAAACTTTTTGAGTAATCGGGAGTTGAGAGTTCATATTGGTGGATGTTCCTCCAATAAAGTGAGTGTTACAGCTGGTTGCCCACAAGGTTCCTGTTTATTACCAACTCTTTACAATATATACACATCAGATTTTCCAGATTTTCAACAATGTACAACGTTAATATTTGCTGATGATACAGCCTTATTATCTTCGGGAGTCTTAGCGGAAGATATATCAAATAATTTCCAATCATCATTAAAAATTGTTCAAAAGCCAAGAGAATCCTTTTTCCTTTTATCAATAAAAAATCCAAACTAAGTCGTGAAAACAAAATAATTATGCTAAATGTCACATATCATTCAATAATGTTTTATGGGGCTCCAGTTTGAGCAACCATAGCGAAATGTCATATTAAAACCTTACAAATCGCTCAAAATAAGTTACTCTCCACAAGAAGAGTGCTTAAGATCAACAGTATTGAAATGGTGGACGTGAAGATACAACGGCTAAAACTAAATTTCGACCAAAGATGTCAATTATCACAATATCAGCATATCAGTAACATCATGATAGCATCTTTAGACTAGTTTTTTGTATTTTTAAGTTCATTTTATCTTGCAAACTTTTTTTATACCCTCCAAAAAAGAATTTGGAGGGTATATTCACTTTGTCATTCCGTTTGTAACGCATCGAAATATCCATCTCAGACCCCATAAAGTATATATATTCTTGATTAGTAATGAAATCTAAGACGATCTGAGTATGTCCGTCCTTCCGTCTGTGGAAATCACGATTCAGTCCAAACGAAAAGAGCTAGACTCTTGACGTTTGGTATAAATATATTTTGAAGCTTAGAGCAGGTTAAGTTCGGACATGGGCTAAATCGGGCAAGAGGGAAAAAAGTTCTCCTAAGAAAAACTAAATCAACCCAGAAAAAACAACATAATTTTTAAAGTTTTTTTGAGCCATAAAATAAAAAAAAATTGACTTTGGACCCCGCCTACTTTAGTGGTCGTTATTATATACAAAAATAGCATAAAAATTTAACAAATTGTTTTAGCCTGCATTCCTTAAAATGAAATTTTTAAGCTTTAATGGCGAGGCTGAGACGAAACCTGGTACTACTCTGCCCTACCCCCTTTTCCCCCTTCACCACCAAAATGACATAACCAAAAAAATAATATGTAAATAAAAAATTTAATTTTGTGTACAATTATCCCAAGCATTTATTTTTAGAGTTTTATGACTGCCGAGTTCTGCCCTACCCCCTCCTCCCCCTTTGCCCCGTAAATGACCCTACAAAAAAATTTTATTTTGTATATAATTATCCCAAGCATTTATTTTTAGAGTTTTATGACAAAAGTGAAATGTTTCCCCCACAGCCCTTGCCAGAGCGACGCCGCCAAAATAAATTTTTTATACCCTCCAAAGAGAATTGGACGCTATAAAGTAAATATGTATATTTTTGATTAGAGATGAAGTCTAAGACGGTCTAGCAATGCCCATACGTTCGTCTGTGGAAAACATGATATTGTCTATTTTTGAACCGTACGATATTATATAAAGGATTTCTGTCCCTCCATATTTAAGATTCGACCCGGTCGAATATAACGCTTTTACTTCTTTTTTTTTTCTTTTTTATAAAAATTTTCCTCTAGATCTCAACTGTTAATAGTTTCTAATTAATTTAATCAAAAAATTATTATATTTGAGAAGAAAAGATCAATTTACATCTAAACGCTCTACATTACTAAAATAAATATTATACATTTATATTGAATAAATGAATTGAATTGAAATCGTATGCTTACTTTTCAATTTTTTATATGAGTACCAGAAAGTTCTTTTCAATATTTTAACAGTATATTTGCTATCAGAATAAAGCCAATACTATCGTTTAAATTTAAATAGTGTAACAATACTTATAACAAGTAAAAGTGCTATATTCGGCTGTGCAGAATCTTAAGTACCCTTCACAGATGTAATTTTTTCGTTTACATTTTTCGGCTAGGAAGCCAAATGTTTGGCTTTTTTTAGATCTAAAACCTCTGAACGCCTTTTAAAAATATTATATACATATGTTTAATTTACAAACAAAAAGAAAAAATCCGTCTCATGTATTCCAAAAAGTTCAAATTGTCCCACCGTAGAATCGTTTTTTAAATTTTTTTGGTTTTTAATATCAATTTATTTCTTCCTGATATATAAATTAGGTATAATTCATCATAAAAATCAAAAATAACATATAATATGGCTACTTTTATGAGTCAGAAAATGCCGATATAACAACCCTGAAATTGGATTTTTAATTTTTTTGGTTTTTAATACCAATTTAACTTTTCCCGAAGTATAAAAAAGATTTCATCCATAAAAAACCAAAATTAGGAACTTATATGAATAATTTTATGTACTAAAAAATTTCTATTTTCCAACCCTGGAACCGAATTTTTAATTTAAAAATTTTTAATACCAATTTAATTCTTAGCGAAGTATAAAATATGTTTAATTTACTGAAAAAAAAACAAAATTGGGAATTTATGTGGGTACTTTTATGTACTAAAAATATTTCGATTTTCGAACTCTGCAAGCGAATTTTAATTTTTTTACATATGCAATTCTTAGTGAGGCATAACATAGTTTTACTTGACAAAAAAAATGTAAATTTTTAAAATTTTTGGCCACTTTCACGTACCATAAAATATTTCGTTTGTCCGAAATTTTGTCGAAATTTTGGTTTTTTAAGATTTTAATACCAATTTTCTTCTTCTCTAATTATAAGTTTTAATTATCAAAAAAAAAACAACGTCATTTGCCTTTTTGATTACATTTATGCAGAAAACATATTTCAATTTCGCAGCCCTGGAAACGAAATTTTAATTTTTTTTACCAATGCAACTCTTAATGAGGCACGAAATAGTTTTATTTAAGAAAAACTTAATATTTGTAAACATTTTGGTCACTTTCATGTACCACAAAATATTCCAGTTATCCAACTATGGGATCTAAATCTTGTTTTTTTTTTTAATTTTTGATACCAATTTTGTTTTTCCTGAACTAAAAAATAGTTTTAATTAGTAAAAAACCGACGTGAGTGGCCTTTTTGGTTATTTTTTTGTAAAAATTTCAATTTCCCATCCCTGGAAGCGAAATTTAATTTTTTTTTTACCAATCCTAGTCTTCGTTTTATTTTATTTAAGAAAAACTTAAAATTTGCATTCATTTTGGTCACTTTCATGTACTACAATATATTGCATGTAACAAAAAAACGTTAAACTTCCTAACCCTGGAAGTGAAATTTTAACTTTTTTTTACCAATCCAACTCTTCATGAGGTATAAAGTAGTATTAGTTAAGAAAAAATTACAATTTTGAACCATTTTGGTCACCTTCACTTGTCCGACCATGGATTCGAAATTTAAATTTTTTTGGAAATTATTGAAATTTTGATTTTTGAATTTTGTTCTTCCTAAAATATAAAATAGTTTTAGTTAGCAAAAAATAACAACGTCAATTGCTTCTTGGTTTAATTTTAAGTATAAAAAAAATTTCATTCTCCCAGTCCTGGAATCGAAATTTAAATTTTGTAAATTTTTTTTATCAATGCAATTCTTCATGAGGTATAACTTAGTTTTGTAAAAATTTTGGTTTTTGCATGTACTACAAAATATAGCATGTACCAAAAAAAATCTTTCATTTTCCCAACCCTGGAAGCGAAATTTTAACTTTTTTGTTTTTTTTTTCAGAGCAACGCTTCATGAGGTATAAAGTAATTTTTTTAAGAAAAATTTAAAATTTTTAACCATTTTGGTCACTTTTATGTACTATAAAATATTGCACTTGTCCATCCCTGGATTCGAAATTTTATTTTGTATATTTGAATTTTTGATACCGATTTTTTCTTCCTAAATTATAAAATAGTTTTAGTTAGCAAAAAAAACAACGTTAGTTGCTGTTTTGGTTGCTTTTATGTACAAAATAAATTTTCAATTTCCCACCCCTGGAAGCGAAATTTTAATTTCAATTTTTTTTTTGGCCAATGCAAATCTTCATGACTTATAAAGAGGTTATGTAAAAGAAAAACTTAAAATTTTTAACAATTTTAGTTACTACATGTACTACAAAATACGAAATGGGCCGAACAAAAAAATTTTGATTTCCCATCCCTGGAAAATTTTTTTTTATTTATTTTAGTTTTTAAGACCATCAAGGCTTCCAAAAGCACGAAATAGGTTTAATTTACAAACATTTTTTGGTATAAATTTTGCGTCGAGAAATAGGTGTAAGCTTCCCAACTCTGGAACCGTACTTCGGATCTTTCTGAATTTTAATACCACTCTATTTTAATTCATTTCCAACCCAACAGTCCAAGAACGAAGTCTCTAGCTCTCTGGGGGCTTGGAAAACCTGTCGTACAGACAGACGGACATCGATCAATCGTCATCGCTATTCATAAGGATCCAGAATATATATACTTTATGACATAACTATATATACCCTTTTACTTTTTTGTAAAAGGTATAAAAAATTACGCATTTGTGAAAAAAAAGTCCCAATATTGCTTATTTCATTGTGTGGCAATGCTTTTCTTTTTACTTCACACTGAAAACAAAATTCAAAAATCCTTTTAAATTCAATAAAGAGAGAATGGAAGTACTTTGTACAGTGATTGATGTAGTTATTCGAGTGATTGATGTAAAATCGAGAACACTTATTGTCCAGATACATAATTTCCAAATGCAAAATATATTTATTGCTTGTGTATTTGAGAAGCTTTTAAAAGAATTAGTAACAGAAATTTCGCTTGCGCAAGAGCTAAGCATTGCTGGTTGCTCCAATTAATTCTTAATTACATCTAGTAAGAAAGCCCATCTTTATTATCTAGTACACATTTTTTGAATGAACTGTTAAATTTCAGGGAATCGCACCAAAGTTGGCGAGCAATTCGTTGTTTCCTATTTTCTGTTCCTGTACTAAATTTGCTGCACCAGTGCGAACTGATAAGTTTCATTATTTTAAACAGATGTTTCATGAATGAAGCAAACATTTCACGTGATATGCGATGTCATTTTTACCTTCCAGGGGAATAATTCATAGGAACAGCAATTCCTCTGGCTATTCACGATAGGAGTGATTATTTCTGAAGTTGCAGTTCAGATGACATTAATTGCTTGTCATTATTTTTGTCAACGTCCCACTGTGCGCCGTTAATGCTATAGACTATTTAAGTGAATAATATCTACATACGTGTTCCTTTCTTTCAGTACTCGTATGTATTTAGGAAAATGTGTCCTTCGATTTTCTTTGTCCACCCAAAATTAATTACATTTTTGTACCCTTCACAAAAAAGTGAAATATATGGGACCCATATATAATATGGGACCCCATAAAGTATATATATTCTGGATCCTTATGAATAGCGATGACGATTGAGCGATGTCCGTCTGTCTGTACGTTTTCCCAAGCCCCCAGAAGAGGTAAAGACTTCGTTCTTGGACCGTTGGATTGGAAATGAACTTAAATAGAGTGGTATTGAAATTCAAAAAGATCCGAAGTAACGGTTCCAGAGCTGGGAAGCTTACACCTATTTCTCGACGCAAAATTTATACCACAAATCAATTTTTTTTTAATGTTTGTAAATTAAACCTATTTCGTGCTTTGGGAAGCCTCAATGGTCTATTAAAAACTAAGAAAATAAAAAAAATTTCCAGGGATGGGAAATAAAATTTTTTTTTTCGGCCCATTCCGTATTTTGTAGTACATGTAGTAACTAAAATTGTTAAAAATTTTAACTTCTTCTTTAACGAAACCTCTTTATACTCGTACGTCATGAAGATTTGCATTGGCAAAAAAAAATTTTTTAATTCAAATTTTGCTTCCAGGGGCAGGAAATTGAATTTTTTTTTATACGTGAAAGTAATCAAACAGGCAACTGATTTTGTTTGCTAACTAAAACTGTCTTATAATTTAGGAAGAACAAAATTGGTATCAAAAATTCAAAAAAAAAATAAAAATTTTGAATCCAAGGTTTGACAAGTTTTATGGTATATGAAAGTGACCAAAATGGTTAAAAATTTAATTTATTTTGTCAAGTAAAACTATGTTACACCTAACTTAGAATTGCATTGGTAAAAAAAATTAAAATTCGCTTCCAGGGTTTGAAAATCGATATATACTTGGTATATAAAAGTACCCACATAAATTCCAAATTTTGTGGTTTATATGAGTTAAACCTATTTTATAATTCAGAAAAAATTAAATTAGTATTAAAAAATTAAAAATTCAGTTCCAGGGTTGGAAAATCGAAATTTTTTGGTACATGAACGTACCCACATAAATTCCCAATTTTGTTTTTTTTTTTCAGTAAATTAAACATATTTTATACTTCGCTAATAATTAAATTGGTATAAAAAATTTTAAAAACTAAGAACTCGGTTCCAGGGTTGGATAATCTAAATTTTTTAGTACATAAAATTAGCCATATAAGTTCCTAATTTTGGTTTCTTGTGGATGACATCTTTTTTTTATGCTTCGGCAAGAGTTAAATCGTTATTAAAAACCAAAAAAATCGAAAAGACGATTCTACGGTTGGACAATTAGAACTTTTTGGAGTACATGAAACGGATTTTTACTTTTTGTCCTTAAATAAAACATATATAATATTTTTGAAAAAAGTTTAGAGGTATTAGAAATAAGAAAAGCCAAACATTTAGCTTTCCAGCCAAAAAGTTTAAAGGTTTTCTAAATATAAAAGTAACCGATAACATCAGTTTGATTTCTTAATTAAACCTACTTACTGTTTTGGCAATAAAGAAAGAATGAAGAATTACATCTGTGAAGGGTATTTAAGATTCGGCACAGTCGAATATAGCACTTTTACTTGTTCATATTTAAGATGTTTTCGAATGTACGATATTATATATAATTTTGTAAGTGCTGTTTATTAGCAGTGAATGAGTGAACAAGAGGCTATAATGGTGATAATAATTACGAGCCCAAGTATGACTAGCTGACTACGAATTTAATGAAAATATAATCTTGTGAAAAAATCTACAAGTGTGCATGCTCGACAAGATTTCTTATTTTCTTCCCACTTACGTTCATGAGACTGTCAGGTGAGGGTCAAGTGTGTGGTAGTGGGTGCTTCTGTGATCTCAATAAGATTTTTTATGAATTAAGATTTTTTATTTTTCATAATATTTTTTTATATTTCATTATTTTCATTTCGTACATGTGCATGTTTGTATGAATGTTTCTGGTGTGTAAAAAATGTTTATGTTTTTCTTTTCTCAAGTATGAGTTAAAATTAGAATTTTATTTTTATGTTTAATTTTGAAAGTCCATCTGAATAGTTTTTGAAAAATGTCTTTATTATAAAATGAGATTAGTTAATGATTTTCCATCACTTGTTCATTGTTGTTGGTGTGTTAATAATAAATAAATATTTTTCACATTCTTGTCTGATTTCCACTCCATGCTGTTGCTAAATATTCGAGAAAAGTAAATGTTGATGAGCGAGGTCAACTTTAAATAGTTTTAATATTTAACAAATATTTGTTTGGCTGAAATGCTTTGGGCGCATAAAATATGATTTTCAAAATACATACATACGATAGTACATGCATTTCATAGCCGATCAAACGGGTCATCTCATTCTCACTCATAAGGGAGAGTTTTTGCAGGGTTGTATTTTGACCGCTAACAATTATCCATAGTGTCAAAAGCTGTTTACATTTTCGTCCGCTATTATGTATTTTGTTTATGTTTGTTTACATTGTTTATTGTTGCAGAAGCTCTTGCACGTGTTGTTCTTGACAATATTTGTAATTTTATACAAACAGAATGAACTTTATGTTTTGCAGGTTTCTACTAGTGTGCTAACCTGACAGTTGGAATATGGCTGCATGAAAATTATCAATTTCGTTGACATTCATGTTCAGTAATGTTTCACAAGTCATCATCTACCGGCAAAGCAACGAATCCGAGTTGTATAAATTCACGTTGAAAAAATAAATATGTTCACAAAGTTGGTTAAATTGTAGTGTTTGAAGCGAAGACAATTTTCAATAAATCAACATGACTTATATGTTAAATTTTACTGTTTGGTGCGGCTTACATCGTCGGGCCTTCCTTAGGGGACAACTTCATTTCCCGAAGTCCATTGGCCCCTGTTTGTGCAATTTAATACGTCTAAATTACTTTTATGGAGCTATGGCTCATTAGTTCCTCCTATGAATCTAGATTATTAATTGGCAAACACATTCTCAGTAATGCCTTTTACGACCCCACTGCTGCGCCGATTTTAGAAAGATAAAACATATATAGTTTTGAAGATTTTTCGGCACAGAAATTCACAATCTCAATTTTAATCAGATCGGTTCAGCAATTTAGCAGTAATATGACAAAAGTTATTACTCGCACCATTAAACAAAACACTGCTCTCCTTATTAGTAAGCAAGTTTGGGATTGAACCTGCCTAAAATTAAGTATTTAGTACTTAAATGATCCGTACTTACCGATCTTTCCAACTCGATTTAAGAAACTCCATACTTTTGACCCCGCTTGGGATTGATTGAGTACATTTGGGCAATAACAAGTGCTTTTGTTATGGTACGGCCACACTTGGCAAACATTTGCTCAAAGCTGTAACCACTAGGCACTAATGAAAATCATTTGATTCAGATGCGTGTTTTTTAAGAAAAACAGTTTTAGACATAACTAATCGGCTATGTCAGATCCCACTATTTTTGGAATATGTTTAACTCAATACACTTGTCTGAATTAGTAAAATTTTAATTCGTATTTTAGTGACTGTCAGTCTTATGCAAAAAAAAAAATCTTAATTGATGCTTGAAGTTCACGTTAGTTAATGGCTAATTTAAGGCTAACATACCTATGTTAAACAATTATATGCAAAAACAGTGCGTTAACTATTGCATACTTTATTTAAAGTTTAAATAATTTTACTTGTTGACAGGGCTGCCAGAAATTTTTCGTGAAAAATCAGCAAATTTCCCAAAAAAAATCGGCATTATCGGCACTTTCATTTCTTAAAATCCGCAAAAAATCGGCATTAATTAAAAAACTTATTTTGACATATAAACAAAAACAATTCAATATAATTTATTAAATATTATACATAAAACAGCATGTATAGATCAATAAATTTGCACCTAACAAGTTTTGAAATTATTTTGGGGTTTCGTTTAATCTCCCAATTGGCAATTTAAAAGAAACGATTTATTATTTTATTCATTTAGAATGACTTTTCCTTTAAAAAAATACATAAGATCAACTTGCTTTTTATAAAACAGTATAAAATAATTAAAAAAGATGTGTGGTGTCGTGTGACACCGGATAGGAACGCAGTTCCTTATTATAAAAATATTAATTTTAAGTTCTATTCGAGGTATAAAGAAAATAATTATTCGGGTATACATTTTTTATTAGGATTTTTCTTTTCGCCGATCAACGAAAATACAGAATCAGTTTTGTTCCCAAACGAAATTGAATTCTGTCACGGCCCGGCTGCGTACGATTAATAATTGTTTGTATGGAATTGCATTACTCATACGTCTTAAACATTGAGTTAGAAACAAAATATCTTACGTTACGAACGTTTCTTGCCGGTTAGGGTACCCCTCCGCAACGTCTCATAAGGAACTTCGTTCCAATTAAAATATATACGTCTTTTCCAATAGTATTTCAAAATTTTGCTATTATATTTCAGAATTTCCTAAAAATTAACTCTACTCGTAGGTTCTAAAATAGGAGTTACAATATACAATTAAAAATTTAGAATATTATTCTAAAATTTTTGAACAAAATTCGTAAATATAATACAAAAATTGGAAATAATGTGGTTTTCATAAATCAATCATATATATTAGATTTTGACATTTTTATTAAATCGTTATTTATTTCGCAATTAGAGTTTTTCACTTTCAAATAATCTTTAGAATAAAGAATTCCTTCTTTTAAAGTTTTATTTTCTAAGGAACATCGGAATTTCGTGCACACCTACAACAAGGCAATTGAATTGTTATTAAAAGAAGAATTATATAATAAAAGATGTTCCGCACTATTATTAAAAAATCGGCATTTTTTAGGGGTAAAATCGGCAAATCGGCATTTCTGGCAGCCCTGCTTGTTGATACTGGCAACGTCATCATTCTCTCTTGTCTCTTTGTAGTTAACGATGCAAAATAGCGAGTACTAATTCATCCTGATAGTCGGATGTTTTAAAAATGTTTTGTATATTTTTCATATAAAATAACATTTTTAATTCTTTATATGCAAAATAATATATATACTACATAAAAAGCATAAACTAAACATATTTATAATAATGCGAAATAATAAATACGCCATTTTTTTGTTAAGGGTTTAAACCGATTACTTAAAAAACAACCATTCTTTACTTGTGTTGATTGTATGTACATCACTATAAATTTTATTATTTTTACATTATTTTGCAAAGAAATTTTGGTGTATAGGAACATAAATTTTGTCAAGTTAATAAAAATGGAAAGTCAGACGATTTGAAAAGAAAAAGATCCGAAAACTGGAACGAAGAGGACAGAGTAAGTATATTTTTTATTATTATGGTAAACTATTTGTTAAAAATGTGTGTTAATACTTTCATGATATTTACTGTCATAGATGCTACTTAGGGAACTCATAAGGAAAAAGGTAAAAGTTATTGAAAACAAAATTATGGACAACAACACCAACCATTCAAAGAAAAAAGCATGGGTGGAAGTGGCAGAAAGGTATGTACATCACACATACATATATGTATATAAACAACTCCATGATAATATCTTTTTTCAAAATTTCTTAAATTTTTTTAGCTTCAACAGCTTATGTGTCAACGCACAATAACACAGCTAAAAAATCAGTGGATGGCTACCAAAATTGCAGCAAAAAAGCAAGTATCGGAGCGACGCAAAGAATTTATGAAAACTGGATGTGGGTCACTTGATACACAAGAACCTGTAAGCAGCGATGACATAACAGTATGGCTGCCGAATGAGTTCTGTGTAGATTCCAACGAATTTGATTCGGATACTGTGTTGAAAGAAGTATGTATAGATACAAATTATATTTGTAAAAATTATATATAAATGAAATTTATTTTTTGGTGGTTAAGCAATGTCTATATGCATTTCATTGGTGCTTTACCAACTCATCAGTAGACTATAACCACAGTTTTGAAAAGTTAAAAACCTCTTATCTGATGCACATAGATATGTATGTACTTCTGGAAACCATCTGAGAATTCACAATTTGTAAACTACAAATTATTTTCAGAAATCACAACAGAATAAGCATAGGCCTTGAAACTCATACAAACCTAAACCAACAAACAAATTATATTCGATATGAATCTATTTTATTTTTCTACACCTTTATACAATCTGAAATCCATTGCATAACAAGACATATAGACATTGCTTAACCACTAACAAATAAATTTCATATATATATATATATATATATATATATATATATAATAATATAGTGAAGAACATGTGTCAAATGAAAATTTCATAACAATTACTAAAAATTATTAAGTAAACTATTCTTTTATTTTGAAGATCGTCCAAGATACTGCGACAACTTTAGAAAATAAAGATAAAAGTTTTGAAGAAACGGAGACAGCAGAACTTCAAGAAAATGCACCCATTTCCACAGCTCTCATAAAGAAGGTTTGTATATGCAATGAATATTTTTATTATTGATTCATATATAATATTATGTTTATCATTAGAAAATCCATAAGAAAACATCTAATGAGTGTAATATAAAGGATATGGTTGAATTTGACATGAAGTGCAGAGAAGAGCTGCATAAAAATCAATTAGAGGTTGAAAGTATGAGACTGGAGGTCGAGAAAGTCAAATTGGAGGTGGAAAAGGCAAGATTGGAAGTGAAGAAGGAAAACTTAAGAAACTTAAGTTTAGAGCACGACCTAATTAAAGACAGAAATTTTTTATATAGCAAATATTCTGTTGGTACGTATGATTTCATTTAAGAAAACGAAAAAATAAACAAAATGACGAAGGAATCCAATTTGTATTACATATGTACATACCTATGTATAATATATTAATTATAGAAAGTCCCTTAAAATTTATTTATAATAATTATTATATTTTTTTCTACAGATAAGCAAAAATAATAGGGGTGATAAAAAAGGGAAAAAGTAATTGCTTACATACAAACTTGATTTAAAACTTTTTAGTTCATGAAATTTAATTTTTGTTTTGGTAATCTAGTACACAAGCTACATATGTAAGTAAATTAAAATAAACATTGCAATATTTGAATTATTTATGCTTTATTAATTTCCATTAATATCCATAATTATTTAGTAATATAGGAATTCAAATAGATGTATATATACATATATATATATATATATATATATATATATATATATATATTAAAATTAATAAATATTTTTAAATAAAAATGTACATGAATAAATATATTTTTTTTACTTCTTTTAATTTAATTTGTTTTAGAAATGTTTGTCAATAAATGCTCTAAGTATAGCATATTCTCTTCTTCCTAAATTTTCTTCCTCGCCTTCAATTGATTCTACTTGAATTGTCTCATTTGCTTCAAAATCATCTAAAAATTAATTTTGATTTAGAGTAATTAAACTAAAAAAATATGTAAGTACATGTTGAAATAAAGCTTACCTGAAAAATCATCGTTTACTTCTATTGCAATATTGTGGAGAACAGCTAAGGCTACAACTAATATTTTAACATTTGAGAAGCTTACAGTCATACCATCGAGCAAGCTTCCAAACACCAAAACATCGCTCAGCAGTATTTCGGGTTGCAATATGCGCAGTATTATATTTTAACTCTTTGTTATTTTGAGGTCGAAGTAGAGGTGTAAGTAAGTATGGCGTTAATTTATAGCCCGAATCACCAAGCAAATGACCTCTAAATTCTCCGTTTTTAAACCGTACTTTTATTGCCAATTCATTAAATATCAGGCAGTCGTGTGTGCTGCCTCTCCATCTTTCAACAATGTCCAATATTTTCAGACGCGAATCGCAAACGACCTTTAAGAAAATTTTATTAAAGATTGGTAAATATAATTTACACCTTCAATTACCTGAATATTGAGCGAATAGAATCCTTTTCGGTTAATGTAATATTGCGCGGCATCACCACCAATTTTCTTAATTTTTATATGGCAGCCGTCAATTGCACCTATGACTCCCGGAAAATTGCGAATAGCTTTGAAACCTTTTGCTAATTCCGCTTCTTCTTCAACAGAAGAGGGCATTTTTATAAATTCTCTAGCATGTTTCGCTAAAGCGCGAGACACTTTAGAACAAATTCTACTGACTGTGCTTTGTGTTAGGCCATGAAGGTCACCAGCATCGTCTTAACACTAAAAGTATGCAAATTTTTATTCAGTTTTCTATCGGGGAATATTCTACTTACGTCCCTTCGTCCCCAGCAACGTAAAGCTACCAAAACTTGTAGTTCTGGTGATGTTCCACATCCCCTGCTATCTACTTCAATGTCTTCTTTTAACAATGTTACAATTTTGTTTACTGTTTCCTTGCTAAAACGATACTTCCCTTTGAATTGGTCATCGGGAAGAGAGAAGCCATCAATCCTTGTCTTATAAGTTCGTGCCCGATAGTAGCCCGCTATTTGGTTTATACGTTCTAAATGAAAAATTACACATTGAACAAAATTTTCAGATCGAAAGAAATAATTTTACCGATTCTGTTGATTAAATTTAATCTATCCATTTTTAATATAAAAATACACAAAACTGAAATGCTCTCATTAAAAGTTTTCAGAACACATTTGTGAAAAAAAAATATATAACACAGCTTTAAAGTACATGAGTAGCTACATACTTTAAATTATTTGATGTTAACATCGGTTTACAACACGTGTGTTTTTTTTTTTTTTTTTTTTTTTTTGGACCAGCACTCAGGGGATGACCCCTATATATGCTATGCATTGCGCTGGAACTGAAAACGGGGGGATAGTATTGAGGGGACAGATTAGGAAAGATGAGAAGATAGACAGTTGTTTTTTGTAGCTATTTCAACCTTTTACTTCGCCGGCTAATTTTTGCTACAGGGCCGACGGTTTACAACACGTGTGTTAAGCTAACAATCGTTTTTGCATGATACTTTAAGGAATTTTGCTTAACATTGGTTTACCAGCCTGTGTTAAGTTTTTTTGCATAAGGCAAAAAGGTATCTTTAGTGTTTTAAACTGTGCTGCATAACGCTTAACCAGAACCATAATTTGCAGAAAGTATCTGGAACACGAATATGTACATAATTACATATAAATATTGTTAGTTTCCAGCTAAGAAAATTTAAAATTTTCAAAAAATCAGGACTTTAATAGTTTTACGCCATTTAAAAAAATGGTTTTCACCAGAACTCCCTTTTTTAGAGAATTAAATTTATTTTATACTTCAAGAAGAATTTATTTTGTATTAAAAACTAAAATTTGATTCCGGGGTTGGACAATCGAAATTTTTTGGTACATAAAAGTAATTACATAAACTCCTAGTTTTAGATTTTTATTTGAAAATTAAACATATATTTTATACTTCAGGAAGAGCCAGATTAGTACTAAAAATAAAAAGAACTAAGATTCCATGGTTCGAAAATCGAACCAAAACCATTTCGATTGTCCAACACTGACATTTTTAGGTTTTTAACACCAATTTAATTCTGTAAATAGGTTTAGCTCACTAAAAAATCCAAAATTTGGAAAATGGTTACTTTTATACATCAGTTAGTTAGTTTTTATTACCAATGAAATTCTGTTTGTATAGAAAATATTGATTTGATTCTCTAAAAGAACCATAACTGGGAACTTACATGGTCACTTTCGATGGAAAATTTTGATTGTCCAACCCTGGAATCGATTCTCAACTTCTTTGGTCTTTAAAGACAATTTACTTCTTCCTAAAGTATAAAGTAAGTGTAATTCACCATAATCATCAAAAGTTAGTTACTTTTATGTTACGTTAGTTACTTTTATGTGCCAACAAAATTTGGATTTCTTAACCCAGGAATCGAGTTTTTAATATTCTTGGTTTTTAGTACCACTTTAATTCTTAGTGAAGCATGAGAAAGGTTTAATTCGAAAAATAAAATAAATAAATGTAATGACTTTTTGTTTATTTTATGTGTCAGAAGAAATTTCTGTTCTCCATTCCTGGATTAAATTTTTTAATTTTTTTGGGTTTTCAATAGCAATTCAATGCTTAGTGAAGTATAAAATAGTTTTGCTTAACAAAAAATTTAAATTTGTAACCTTTTTGGACACCTTCGAGTAACGACAAGTATTTCAATTTCCCAAGCCTGTAATTAAAATTTTGATTTCTTTAGTTTTAGTACCAATTTTATATTTCATAACTTCTAAAATAATTTAACTTAGCAAAAAAAACTCACTTTATGTACCAACAAATTTATTTTTCCCATTCCTGGAAAAAAAACTCTCATATTTTTAGTATTTAATAAAAATGTGATTCTGTCCAAAGTATCAATGAGGTTTAATTAATAAAAAAAAATTCTAGCTCTGGAACCGTATTTTGAATTTTTCAGAGTTTCAATACCACTCTATTTAAGTTCATTTCCAATCCGCCAGTCCAAGAATGAAGTCTCTAGCTCTTCTGGGAGCTTGGGATAACTGATTTCACGTACAGACAGACGGACATGCTCATTCGACATCGCTGTTTATAAGGACTCCTCTTTATGGAGTTCTATATCAATATTGAGGAAATTACACACGGAATGACAAAACAAATATATGTACATATATTCTCTCAGTTTTTGTAAAGGGCATAAAAAATACTGATTTCTCGTTACTAAGTTGTCCATATCTCAGCAATTCGCTTATGACACCAACTTTATACGAATTTATGTAAAGTGGGAGAATATGTCAAATTAAAACACATATTTTAATTCATTTCATTATCTCGAAATTTTTTAAGAGAATTTCATTAAAAGAATTATTTAATATTAACATTTGCAACTATTTACCGGTCGTACGGACAGATGGTGTTGGTAAATAAGCAAATATGCAGTAGAAGTCATTGTTTTTTCATTTTGAGGTTGTGAAAATACCTTTAGTCTTCTTGCAATTGTCCTTTTTTTAATGTCATTCGTTGAAAATCATTTAAACATTTAAGTTCGCATTCATTATTCATATACTTTCGTATTACAGTAGTAAATGCCAGCAGAAATAACAGCCCATGCATGCAATATTTTTGATTAAAATAAAAAGCCATACACGAAATATGTAATTTTAGAAAGAAATCGCCTTGTTGCACAGAAATACTTAATTGCACAAATACCCTTACGAGTCGAGTACAAGCTGAACTGCTAATTACGAGATTAAAATTTGTGAACATTATGCGAATTGAAAAACATTTCTTGTACCTTAACTGCTTCCATCTGGCTATTAAATGTAATTTCTTTTTTCCTCTTTATTTATGCATTTGTGTGTAGGAAAAAATAAAATGAAACAAGTGCCACGAACATGCCATTACGCTCAGTCAGTCACACATGAAGTTATGCGCTCACAATGTCACGTACACTACAGTTTTAGAAATAGAGAGCGGCCAATATTTTAAAATTTAAACACATTTTTAAATATACGGCTCCTTTGGAAGTTTTCAGATTAATAGTAAATTTTCATTTGGTACCCAAGCATTAATGTCGGCTTACATCAGTGGTGGCAATTTTGTTTAATTATCCAAAAGTGAAAAATATAGCAAAATTAACTTATTTGGGTTCTTTTTGAATAATAAAATTTTTGGTTAATTATTGTTGATTCTCATGTCAGAGTAAATCAGACATAAATTACTGACTATTGTATCATAGTAAGCTGGGACAACCGATGTAGTTCTGCTGAAATTTGAGCACAGTAAAAAGTAAAAAAAAAAAAATCTACATACGCGAATGCGTTTTTTTAATATAAATATTTCTTTAAAATATTGGGTTTTCTCAAGCC
This sequence comes from Linnaemya tessellans, assembly GCA_951800035.1. Taxonomy (NCBI): domain Eukaryota; kingdom Metazoa; phylum Arthropoda; class Insecta; order Diptera; family Tachinidae; genus Linnaemya; species Linnaemya tessellans. The sequence goes on along the minus strand of OX637533.1, from coordinate 39,901,094 downwards.
CCTCCAAATGGGCATATGTTTCGGTTACGAAATCTTCATTCGACCCAATTCTCTTAGCACCCCATTCTTTTATATTTGGAAGAAGAAAATGGTCGCATGGTGGCTAAACCGGGAGAATATGCCCAATTTATGGATTTTCGTCATACTGACTGCATTCCTGTGCATTCGTACGTTGTCTTGATTCTGGCAACCATCTCGCATTTAGCTTTTTCATCTCTAAATACTCATATAAAATGTACAGGACTCGCTCAGTTGAGATACATACATCAGCCACCTGCCGTATTTTCATTCTCCTATAGCCCAATATTAATTACACCATGCATTTTATCGACGACTTCCAATTATCTCTTTTGGGCGACCTGAACTTAAAGCGTTGCTTGTGCTGTACAGTGCGAATGGAAAGTGATTAACCAACTCCTTATAATTGATTAACCGTTAGTCGGTTAACCTACTCACTAAAAACCGATTGACTGATCGGTAAATTTAAAATTGACTAATTTCGATCAACGGTTGAACCGGATGTGGGTATACAAGAGTTTAGTAAAGACTCGGCTACTGCAATTGAGCTTGTGAGAGTTATTAAGATTTTGATGAATAAATTGAAACAAGCTAACAACACTATTTCCAACGACTTAATTAAAAATCTAAGAGACTAGAATGCGAGACGAATTCACGCATTAGTAACACAAGCAATCTTCTAAAAGAATTAATCGAAACAATTAGTGTTACAATTTAAAATATATTAAAACAGGACTCTAATGGCGTAATGGAAGGTGTTATACTTTGAGCGAAATCCCGAAGAAAGATTGAGACCGTTAACCGATTAACCTTTTAAGACAAAGGATCGAATAAATCAAAGGATACTCTACCAGTACCTGCAAATTTTTCAGGATGTAATGGAACTTGTAGCGTATATTAAAGATTATTTACACTGAATATCTGCTCGGATAACCGACTACTTACAGCACAATTAAACAATCTAGAACTTCAAAATTGGCTATTTTCAAAACAATTTTCATTCCATTGATTTTGAAAATTAAAAGAAAATTTTGTTCAATTTAAAAGAAAATTCCTTTGACCGGTTTTTAAAAGAACTTTCAATTATTTTACAACCCATTTTAATTATGTTTGATTGTAGAAGATTGTTTTATAAACTACTTATGTATTGAAATAACTAGTAAAATAATATCACAGTCTATTCTTAATTAATACATTATATGTCATATATATTTACGAGTATGAGTTAATTTTTTGTTTTCTCGTGTTCGTTAAAGAATTGTAGTTATAGTTTTTTTGACTCATAATCTCAAAATAACAAATATTTTTATGTATCTATAAAACATATTTCATTAGAATAGAATATTAGCCGATCAAACAAATACCTCGATTAATTAATCGAGCGATTAACGGATTAAAGCAAAAGCCACAGGATATTCACAAATAGTAGGTAAGAGTCCTATTTTTAAATTGTCTTGATGTAATCTTGACAAATAGTTACATAATAAACAGTCTTATCCTAGAAGATTAATATCGGGATCTATGCAAACTATTAAGTTATATCCTAAAAGAATGTGACATCCTCTTCATTAATACATGCCTACAGGATTGTTATTTTGAGTGTGTTACTGTTGTATCAAACTATCGAAATAGGGTATAAATTAAAACTAATATATGGCAAATCGTTTTTATACAGTAAAACGTTAATCGATTAAAATACAACTTAGGTTAATTAATCAAGTTGTTAATCGATTAATACAAAAGTACGATTTATTAAATACCCTACTTATAACCAAACCTGTTAAGTTAAAAATTAGCCTCATTGCTGAACACAACTTTACGGTAAAACTTCGTATCAGCTTCCATAAATAATGTTCTTCTGGTTCTAATTCTTGTACCAGCTGCATATTATATGGGTGTCCATTTTCTATGCAATGGTCGGGACGGGTTCCATTTCCTGCGAGCCAACTCGAATTGATGAACTTGGAGTTCACTTCAACAGTTTTTTATAGAAGAAATATTCTTCCCAGATACTGTTGTGGCCACATCAATTCTATGCATAGATCAACCTTGCTCAGATGGACGACTATGTACGATATAGAAACCGCAAAAACCTCAGTAAATTTCTGGAATTGGTGACTGATTTTCAAAGTAAATAATTTGGTAGAGCTGTTTGAGTGTCAGTTAAGGCCGAGAGACATAGAATCCGTCATACGGTATGCGTCGCCTTTTTCAACTGACACGTACGTACCGACGGAGAAGGTTGGCACAATGAGTACTTTGTTGACGGATATTAAATCAGTTGTTTGTTCTGCATTTTATTTATTTAACTTAAATTTATTTACTTAATACAATTTTGTATATATTATGTAATTTTTCCTGAACACACAATACCAAAAAATTAATCAAAATAATTTGGAAAACTTACTGATGTCTGTCAAAGTATTCAACGTACGTCAAAACTTAAACATTGGCCAACTTTCACACTTTGCGTTGACGCAGAAGTACTGTATGCGTCAACCCACATCAGAAAGCATGTATTTCAACTCAGTTGTCAGTTGGAAAAGACGACGAATAACTTATGACGGATTCTATGTGCCTCGGCCTTTATTCCTAATGATTTCTCACAGCATACTAACTCTTGCGTAAGAACAGTTGGTTGTTTATGCACTTGCAGCCAAATCGAGTTTCTGGCCAAGAATAAATGAAAATTCCATGATTGTGCACGTAACAAGCTTCTTAAATTTGATGATTAAACATAATTAGCTGTATTTTGGGAACTAAGGGGACAAAGTGTGCGCAAGCCCCAACAAGTTTCATCATTCACCTCTAGATTTGCAAATATTTCATAAAAAATAGTTTCTACCAATTGTGTCAAGTATTCGCTGCAAACTGAATTAAAGAAGCAAGAGGAAAACAGAAACTCCAGACAGTAAAAAACACTGGTATGACAGACTGGTGGCTACACCGACCAAAAAAGACCTAGAATTTATAACAACAATTTCTGTTGCTTTCGTTTTAAGGTAAAAATTCTTAATTAAATGAACTTTTTTATTACGTTGCATATATTTTTTAAATCTTTTGCGGCACAACATTTGAAGTGGAAAGTGTTGCATGCATGAATAAATGTGCGAATAAGCGAGATAGAGAGAGAGAGAGAGAGAGATAGACAAGGAACAAATATGAATTGTGTTTCAGCCGTTACAAATATTCAGCAAAAGAGTTTGAAGCGTTTCACGTTTTGTGAATTTATTTTTGGCGCTCAAGTTAATGCAACGTCATCCTGTATAGTCCACCAGACGTTTATTGCAAAACGAAAATACCATTACACACGAACTCGCACACAGCCATACACATCCAACCCATCGACTTCAGTTGTTTTTTCATGTGGTAAAGAAACATTATGTGAACATTTCAAGGGCTTCTCTGTGCGATTTCATTTCCGTTCAAAATTTATGGTAATCTGTCCCTGTGGCATGCGAGCACCGAACTACCACAAATATACTATATTTTGCCACATGAACCCACAAATACTATAAATCAATGAATGTTTGGTTAAAGTCACATACTGTTGTAATTCATTTTCATTTCCGTATACAGTGCTTGTTAAAAATAAATCATCGCCATGCAACAGACATTTTCACACTTGAAAAAAAAATCGATATACTTCACATACGTTGGATAAGACTTCAAAAGTGAAAAGATGTTATAATATAAACAGTTATGCAAATTTAAGATGCCAATAACATGAGCATCAAGCGAACGGTGGTAAACTCTTTATGATGATTAAATTATACATTCAGCTTTATAACTACAAAACAACTCATCTTGTTTAAACATGCATAAACTACGCAAGCTTAAATTCTCATATATTTATTTATTTAATTAAATATATTTATATAATCACAAATTATGCACATAAGAACTCAAATGAATTGAGAGTGGCAACAAAGACCATCAACGGTTGTGGTGAACGTACCGGATGGAACACTACTCACAGGCCTCGCGAGTCATTCAATTTTCATAAATAATCTAAGCTAAATAACAAAAGACTTTCCAATTACATTTTCGGTAGCTTCCTTTGCAAACAAACTTGTTTTTAAGATCGCATCACTGAAACATTTATGTATTTCATTTCAAAAAGAAAACTGTTGAGTCATTATTGCAACATTCGCAAGTGCAGTTGAAGTTTCAGAAACATTCTAAGATACCTAGAAGACAATGTCCTAATTCTCCTTTTTCTGTAAGGACACATCTACACTAGCACTATGGGATATTTACGGACTTTTCGACTTAAGCCTTATCTTACAATGTCAAGTATCGGTTGTAACCAAGAGTCCAAACGGCATTCTTCCAAATGCCATTATTGTTTAAATAGATCACAAAAAAAACAGCAAAGGAGAGGCAATAATTTGCCGCTCTTTAAAACACCAAAACCGTATACAATTTTATTTAGGCTAACAACCTAGTATCCTCGAAAGTATTTTCTGAAGTCTATCCAACTCCATCCTTAGTGTGATTTCAGAATTAAAGACTTGTTTCCTAATTTGACTAAAAGCAGATGATTGGCGCAAGTAATTTTCTTCATCCCCTCCCTGGCAGGAGGATTGTTGCATCATCATGTCACGAAACTTTCTCGAAAATTTTAGCATTTTTAAATAAAAATAAAAAATAAAAACAACGTCGCATGAGAATCGTTCAGGAATAGTTGACTGAGCTCGAGAAAATGCTACTAAGTGTATATCGGAAGTTCTTCGAAGTTAGGAAGAATGCTGATACAAGTAAATTCCTTAAGTTTAATTTACTTGTATCAGGGAGCACTTTGAAGGGAACAAATTAGAAATTGACGATATATGAAAATTCGCTTTATTTCTTGAACAGTATTCACGTATGAGTTTTCAAGCGCGTCCTTTTTATACCCTTCACAAAAAAGTGAAAGGGTTTGTCATTTCGTGTGTAATTTCTTCGATATCAATATCGATAAAGTGTATATATTCTGGATCCTAATTAATAGCTATGACGATTGAGCGATGTCCGTCTGTACGTAAAATCGGGTTTCCCAAGCCCCCAGAAGACCCAGAGACTTCGTTCTTGAACCGTTGGATTGAACTTAAATAGAGTGGTATTGAAATTCACAAAGATCCGATGTACGGTTCCAGAGCTGGGAAGCTTACACCTATTTCTCGACTCAAAATTTATACCAAAAATCTATTTTTTTTAATCTTTGTAAATTAAACCTATTTCGTGCTTTGGGAAGCCTCAATGGTCTATTAAAAACTAAAAAAATTAAAAAATTTTCCAGGGATGGGATATAACCATTTTTTTTTGGCCTATTCCGTATTTTGTAGTACATGTAGTAACCCAAATTGTTAAAAATTTCAAGTTTTTCTTTAACAAGACGTCTTTATACGTCATGAAGATTTGCATTAACCAAAAAATATTTTTTTTTAATTGAAATTTTGCTTCCAGGGACGGGAAATTGTATTTTTTTATACGTGAAAGTAATCAAAAAGGCGACTGATGTTTTTTTTGCTAACTAAAACTGTCTTATAATTTGGGAAGAACAAAATTTGTATCACAAATTAAAAAAAAAATCAAAATTTCGAATCCAGGGTGGGACAAGTGCAATATTTTGTAGTACATGCAAGTGGCCAAATTGGTTAAAAAAATTAAATTTTTCTTAAATAAAACTACTTTATACCTTAAGAAGACTTTCACTGATAAAAAATTAAATTCTCGTCCAGGGTTGGGAAAATTAAGTTTTTTTTGTACATGCAATATTTTTTAGTACATGTAATAACCAAAATTGTTATAAATTTTGAGTTTTTCTTAAATTAAATTACTTTATACTTCATGAAGATTGATAAAAAAAATTTTAATTTCGCTTCCAGGGGTGGGAAATTTAAATTTTTTATACATAAAAGTAACCAAAAAGGTTTAAAATTTAACATGTTTCTGTTATAAAATTACTTTATACCTCATGAAGAATCGCATTTATAAAAAAGCAAAAACAAAAATTAAATTTCGTTTCCTGGGCTGGGATATTGAAAGTTTTTTTGGTACATGCAATATATTGTAGAAAGTGACAAAAATGGTTGCAAATTTCAGATTTTTGTAAATAAAACTACTTTATAAGTATATGAAAACTAGCATTGGTAAAAAAAGAAGACAAAAAATAAAATTTCGCTCCCAGGGATGAGAAATTAAAATTTTTTATACATAAAAGTAACCAACTAACATCGGTTTTTTTTTACTAATAACAACTATTTTTTAATTCAGGAAAAACAAAATTGGTATCAAATATTAAAACAAATAAAAATTTTGATTCCAGGGTTGGATAACTGCAATATTTTCTAGTACATGAAAGTGACCAAAAAGCTTCAAAATTCACTAAGAATTGCATTGGTAAACAAATAAAAATTCGCTTCCAGAGTTGGAAAATCGAAATATTTCTGGTACATAAAAGTACCCACATAAATTCCAAATTTTGTTTTTTAGTGAATTAAACCTATTTTACATATCAGGAAGAATTAATTTGGTATTAAAAATTCAGTTCCAGGGTTGGAAAATCTAAAGTTCCTTATTTTGGTTGTGTGTGAACGAAATCTTTTTTATACTTCGGGAAGAGTTAAATTGGTATTAAAAACCAAAATACTTAAAAATCCAATTTCAGGGTTGGAATATCGACATTTCATAAAAATAACCCAAAAATAACCATATAATTTGATATTTTTGATTTTTATGATGAACTATACCTACTTTATACATCAGGAAGAAATAAATTGGTATTAAAAACCAAAAAAATCTATAAGACTATTCTACCGTTGGACAATTAGAACATTTTGGGGTACATGAAACGGATTTTTTCTTTTTGTTTGTAAATTAAACATATTTAATATTTTTGAAAGACGTTCAGAGGTATTAGAAGTAAGAAGAGCCAAACATTTGGCTTCTTAACCAAAAAATTTAAACGTTGTTTTTATTATAAAGTAACTGATAACATCATTTTGTTTTTTTTAATTATTTTTTAATTAAAGCTACTTTCTGTTTTAGCAAGAAAGAAGAATTACATCTGTGAAGGGTATTTAAGTTTCGGGACAGCCGAATATATCACTTTTACTTGTTTTATTTTTATTTAATAAATGAATGTGTTTACATTCTATTAATTTTTTTAGAGTGGAATATTAAGAATATTTTTCATAGTCATTAAACGAGCAGAACGGATCAGTACTGATTTCGAGGCCGCTACGCCATCTCATCAGCGTTCTTTGCTCAATTTTTCCACTTTTGCAAGTGATGCTAGTTAGTAGGAATATCAACTATTTAACCAATATTTTTAACGAAAATTGAATATGAGAATTTCTCACATCCATTTTAACAAGTTATTACTCTTTGGTTAGTACGAAATTGCCTAACCCTGACGATTACTATTCAAAATATTCCATATATCTCTTTCGCTTTTTCCAGAGCTATCGGCTGCTGATATCTAAAATTTTTTGTTATTTATGTTCAAGAAATTGCATTTTAGTTAATCATTTACAATGAACATGTAAACAAGTGCGTGTGCATACATAATTTAAACATTGCAAGGGCACGCGCACGTATCACAAGTTAGTTGTCAATTCTAAGTTCTTCGGCCTTTAACTCAGCGCAAGGGGAACTGAGAACTCAAACAATGAAGCTGAGTCACGTAGAAATTCAATTCAATTCTGTTGCATACAGAATCGAAGGTAATGAGTTCGTTGCCGTATTAGCCCAACTTAATAACATTATATAAATTCTGTATTATTGCGTGGTTGTGTTAATCATTGTCGAATTTTTTGAGTGCACATCGCAGTATCCCCCTGAGTCGTTGTTGTGACAATTTATTATCAATTCTCTCTCTTTCCTTGTCCTCCTTCATGCAGTTGGAGCTGATAAAATTGAGCTTATCAGTTGCACTAGTTGATTGCTACAAAATTTCTCAATCTTCTATATAACAATATTAGTTATACTTTCAATGCCAGGCGCTTTTCTAGAGGCAACCGATTCTTCTTCAGGTAAGATGACTATAGCTCTCCTATCTCGTAAACAGCTCTGACGTCGGCATCTTAGGATTTGATTCATTCCAAATCTTATTACGAGTGGTATTACCAGGCCTTCTTATAAGTAAAATCAAAGGAGCTTTACTCACCTCGCATTTTTAAGTTCGCAGAGATTCGTTCAACGATTAAGCTACACGACACTAATCAAACGTAATGGCTGTCAACGAGCTAGATGCTTACTTTTTATACACTAAATATTAAATAAATTTAAACTGTATGTCCTTTTTATACCCTCAAAAAAAAAAGAATATGGAGGGTATATTCACTTTGTCATTCCTTTTGTAACGCAGCGAAATTTCCATCTGAGACCCCATAAAGTATATATATTCTTGATCAGTGATGAAATCTAAGACTAACTGAGTATGTCCGTCCGTCTGTCCTTCCGTTCGTCTGTGGAAATCACAGTTCAGTCCAAACGAAAAGACCTAGACTCTTGAAATTTGGTATAAATATATCTTGAAGGATAGCACAGATTAAGCTTGGAGATGGGCCTAATGGGGCAGGATGGAAAAAAGTTCCCCTAAGAAGAACTAAACCAACCTCTGAATAACAACATAATTTTTAAAGTTTATTTGTAATTTTGTTCAGCAAATGATAAATTTTTATATTAAAGAAGGTCCAACGCGTTAAACTTGGATCCATAAAATAGGAAAAAATAGTTTTTTGACCCCGCTCCCTTTAGTGGGCGTTATTAGATACAAAAATAGTGTACAAATTTAACAAACTGTTTTACTTAAGCCTACATTCCTTAAAAATAACATGTTTAAGCTTTATTGACGAAGCTGAGACGTAACCTGGTACTACTCTGCCCTAGCCCCTCCTCCCCCTTTGCCCCGTAAATGACCCTACACAAAAAAATTAATTTTGTATTTAATTATCATAAACATTTATTAATTTATAATGTTTATTTAAGCAAAAGGTCAATGATTTTTTAATTTTTATATAAAAATTATGTTTTTATTCCAATATTTCGCCACTTCTTTGTGTAGCTTCTTCAGGGATATATAAAATTGTGTAATTTGATATAAAAAGTTTTTCCTTTTTTCAATTTAACACATACAATCAAAAATTATTTGAAACAAAATTTTTTCAATTTACAAATACAAACAAAATATTTTTTGTCAAATCGAAAAAATGAACAATTTTTAAACATATGTAAGCAAACAAAAATATGATTACATATATCCTAAAAATTTTTATTTTAGTTTTTATGTAATAAATATCTATACGTATGAGCAACATTAGCTGTATCTGCCTTAAAATTAATTCTCTTATCTATTGGAACATTAATAATATGTAACATCTCTAACATATATCTACGTTTATAATTATTCTCTGTATTTAAAATTTTTTTTGTATTTTTGATTTAATTTTAAGGCAGATACAGCTAATGTTGCTCATACGTATAGATATTTATTACATAAAAACTAAAATAAAAATTTTTAGGATATATGTAATCATATTTTTGTTTGCTTACATATGTTTAAAAATTGTTCATTTTTTCGTTTTGACAAAAAATATTTTGTTTGTATTTGTAAATTGAAAAAATTTTGTTTCAAATAATTTTTGATTGTATGTGTTAAATTGAAAAAAGGAAAAACTTTTTATATCAAATTACACAATTTTATATATCCCTGAAGAAGCTACACAAAGAAGTGGCGAAATATTGGAATAAAAACATAATTTTTATATAAAAATTAAAAAATAATTGACCTTTTGCTTAAATAAACATTATAAATTAATAAAAAATAAGGTCGAAGAATTTTATAAAATACATAAACATTTATTTTTGGGTTTTATGACAAAGGCGAAATGTCTCCCCCACAGCCCTTTCCAGAGCGACCCCGGCAAAATACAGTTTTAATACCCTCCAAAGAGAATTGGATCCCATAAGGTATATATATTCTTGATCAGTGATGAGGACTAAGACGGTTTAGCAATGCCATACGTTCGTCTGTGGAAAACATGATATTGTCTATTTTTGAACCCCGCCCATTTTAGTGGGCGTTGACGTACGATATTATATAAAGGAACTCTGTCCCACCAAGTTAAACATTTTAAAATTACTTACTAAATATTTGGAGGGTATTTAAGATTCGACCCGGTAGAATATAACGTTTTTACTTGTTTATAGATAAATTATTCTGATTAGGAAACTAGTAAAAATTGCACTTCTTATACAACCGAACGTAAGCCTTATATGCTGGTTTATATAATTTAAAATTTTTAATTTTGAAAAACAAAAATAAATTAAGCACACTTGCATATAAATGTGTAAAAGTCTATTATGAATTTGCGACAATGAAAGAGGAAGAAGAGAATAGTCTAAGAGAAAATAAAGAAGGAAAATAAGTGAATTAAAATAAATAGGAATTTCACGACCTTTAATATTTTGCCACCAATATATACTGCTAGAGATGAATTTAATGCTTTGTATGTAAAACGCTTCCGTTGAAAATGAAAAATGTAAATTGCGAAAGTGGAACTAAAGCAATTCATATGCATATCCCTGTAGAGTAATGCGCACACTCATGAATACATATAACTCTATGCATTTATATTCTGTTCCAAGAATTCCCAATAGTTTCCTTTATATTTACAAATAACTGTTAAAATAAACATAAAGAACGACTGACTTCGGTAGCCGTCGTTAAAACTTCTCACTAATTTGAAGCTTAAAATCTTCGAAAATTTATTGTATCTATTTTTAATATACAGGTCTACTCCTTCATCCATTTAACATATTGATAGAAATTAAAATCAAAAACTCTTTCGAAATTTCGAAGTGGCTCCATTCCGAGGAAATGTTTCTGGATAAGTGACAAATTACTAAGTTCAGTGGTCTAGTAAAAGAATAGGATAATCATATTGTCACGTAGGAGCAAATCTTCTTACTGTTGTATCAATCAAATGGTGTAACGCTGTTGCTTCATACATTAGAATTAAAACAAGAAAATTGAGGTAAAAAATTAATATGACAAGAAAACAGCGAAATCTGCACAATTATTTTATTATCAAGAAACTAAAAAAATTTCCAATACTAAACAAATCATTTAAAACCGCGCACTTGACAGCGCTCATGACAAATGAAGTTAAACTGTGGAATGAATAATGAACCCGTATAAGTATGAGTAATATCGAACAATTATAACAAGTATACCCCAAGGGCTACAAGTAATTTTGCTTATTTCATGAAAAAACTCTTTCGAAATTTGAATGTAGGTATGTATGCATGTATTTATGTGTATATGTACCGAATTAAAACATGTAATGAGTATAAGCAGCTCTGAAAATACTTAAGTGAATCAACTGCGAACTACACGCTCTCCTAACTGGGTAACTTAAGGATAACTTTTTGTTTCCCCAGTTGTATGCACACACTGTGGGAAGTGATTTTATAATTCCAACTCATTTTACTAATGACACCACTTACTAACAAATTTGTCATTGTGTCTGCCTAAAATAACAACAAGAATAGCAATAAGTTCAAAAACTTTTCTTGTTACTGGGTGTGTGTTGAGTGTGTTCGTATTATAAAGGCAGTAGGCACTATTTTTATAGCTGCCACAATTAGTAGCCATGTAAAACATTTATGCACACTTAAAGCAATAAATAGAGACATACATATGTATCCAAATGTATGTAAAAAGGTATGATTACGGGAAACTCATTCTTTTGTCTGTTACATTTGAGATTTTTTTTTAAACAATATCCAGTATGTACAGTATGCAAAATCCTTATTCATACACCATATACAATCTTAATAATTTTCAATTTTCGAAAAAAAAACAAATAATTAAAATACATTATTTGTTGTAATATATTGAAACTCAAAGCTATTTTTTTAGAATATAAATAAAAATATAACAATTTTATTTATTAAATATAATATAATGAATTACTGAATAGTTCCCAATATATTTTAAGATATAGCGTTAAAACTTATCCTACTAAGGGTGTACGAATATGGATTTTGTATACTGTATATATTCACTTTTTGAAATTGCCTTTTGTTCTTTTGTCTACTCTTATGTCAAAGAAATATTCTTAAGTTATAACCATGTGAACTTACAATTATCAGCATTTGGTAATCGGTTGAACACTATTTATTTTTGATAACTTTTTTATTAGCAGATTTTCTCAAATTAATGCAACTGATAATGGTGCAATTTTTATATATTGAAAAACAAAAACTTTACTTAATGAAATTAGAAAAACAAAACAAAAATTTATGAGATATAACATTGAATGTTAATTTTAGTCATAAAAATATATTATTATTTAAAACGTTTATTTAAAAAATTTAAAGTTACTAGTGAAACAATGTTTTTGGAGAATGGAAGAAAAAAATCACTGAAATAATTTCGTATATATTACTCTTTAACACAAAAGCAACAATATATATATAACGGGTAATATTTTAGCAACTTTCTTTTTGGCAACACTGTTTTTGGTAGCTCAGCTGTTTTCGTGTAATATGTTGTTCGTGTAATATGTCGTGTGATTACCGAATATAGCACTGTTTGGGGTGGATTATTGCGGGAACGTTATTGTAAATAGCGAGGGCTACCGTGTGATGATTATAATTATTATTATTATCATCAATCCTGATGATGTCAACAAATTGTTGACGAAATATCGAATAAAATAGAAAAATTATAACGATTTTTACAAAAACGACCTCGAGCTCAATCATTCTAAAATACATATATAAGAAAAGGTCAATAAAAGCAAACAACAATTATTATTATTATTTTGTTCAAAATGGAACAGCTGGACTTGGCTGACATGTGTTTTCAACAATAGATATTACATTCCACACAGCTCGAGAAACAATGGCTCAATTCGGTAAACAGTTTACTTCACGTTTGACTGTCTAGACCGTGTGATTTAAAGCCTTTAGAATACTTTTTGTGGGGCTATGTTAGTGTCTATAGGGATAATCCCGCAACGGTTGACGCACTAGAAGCCAATATTGAAGAACTTATTCGGTAAAGATTTACATGAAATCATCTTTAAACATTGCATTATACATGCAGATCATTCTATTGATTCAAATTAAAATTTAATACATTTCTCTAAATTTCATGTTTATTTTAATCAAATCCGAAAAAATCAATCTTATATAGAATTTCTCGTGGTGCAATTATTTCAATATGATTTTATATTGGCTTTCTTTCATTTTCCCTTAAAGCGGCGAACTCTGTTTACGAAATTACATCTCTTCATTAATGTGTGCAGCACTTTGTGTTGGAAGAATGTCATCTTACAAGGTGTGCGGAGCAGTGTTCAATGTGTCTTCTATCTGCTTACAAAATAAGCGACATTGTATTAGAGATGCCTACAATACTTCAAAATGTACATGAGATGGTGTGCGTTACCGTCTTGCTTGTGCCCGTAGTAGCCAGGTGCAATAGGATTGAATTTGTAAAATTTCGTCACATGTCAAAACAAAGCTTTATTTAAACTTGACATTTATATTTTTGTTTTTTAACTGAAAAATCAACACATTTTCAAATTAAAGATTTTAAAAAAATAGTTCAGAAGCTAAAGTCTTACTTTCGAAATCTCTTCCAGAAATATAAAAGTATTACTGTATCAGTGGAAAAATATTACTTTTACATTTTAATTGCCTGAATTCAAATGCATTAAACTTTTTCTCTACATAAATACAACAAAAAAATGCGTAATAATCCTTAATCTTCGACCTCCAGTGCTAAATTTAAATTTAAATTTATTTACACAGTTGTACATTAACATTTTTACAATTCTTGAGAATTTCGCATTTTCCAATTAAATTTAGTTTATCATTAGCAAATTTATTCACATCTATGAAATCTAGCAATAAAAAATTTTCCCACTTCAACAAATTTATTTATTTTAAATTTCTTATAGAAGCGGTTATAGTGGTTTTGGTTTTTACCATATAAATTTTGTACATCTGTTACGTCGACTTAAAGTTTTTATTACTTTTTATACCCTCCAAAAAAGAATATGGAGGGTATATTCACTTTGTCATTCCGTTTGTAACGCAGCGAAATATCCATCTGGGACCCCATAAGGTATATATTCTTGATTAGTGATGAAATCTAAGACGAAATCACGACTCAGTCCAAACGAAAAGAACTAGACTCTTGAAATTTAGTAGAAATATATCTTGAAGGATAGCACAGGTTAAGTTCGGAGATGGGCTAAATTGGGCAAGAGGGAAAAAAGTTCCTCTAAGGTGAACTAAACCCACCTCTAAAAAACAACACAATTTTTTAAGTTTTTTTGTAGTTTTGTTAAGCAAATGATAAATTTTTATGTCAAAGAAGGTCCATTTCGTTAAACTTGGAGCCATAAAATAAAAAATAAATTTTTTTGGACCCCACCTCCTTTAGTGGGCGTTAGTATATGCAAAAATAGTGTAAAAATTTAACAAATAGTGTTACTTAAACCTACATTCCTTAAAAATAACATGTTTAAGCTTTATTGACGAAGCTGAGATGTAACCTGGTGTTACTCTGCCTTACACCCTCCTCCCCCTTTGCCCCCTAAATGACCCTATCAAAGGTGAAATGTCTCCCCCACAGCCCTTGCCAGAGCGACCCCGCCAAAATACAGTTTTAATGCCCTCCAAAGAGAATTGGACCCCATAAAGTTTATATATTCTTGATCAGTGATGAAGTCTAAGACAGTCTAGCAATGCCCTTACGTTCGCCTGTGAAAAACATGATATAGTCTAATTTTGAACCCCAACCCCTTTAGTGGGCGTTGACGTACGATATTGTATAAAGCAACCCTGTCCCACCAAGTTAAACATTTTAAATTTACTTACTAAATATTTGGAGGGTATTTAAGATTCGACCCGATCGAATATAACGTTTTTACTTGTTTTTAATTCAGTATGGCAGTATCCACTTCTAGTGTGACTTCCAAAACGTATTTGTACTTTAGATCGTGTACGTATACAAAGATGCGGAAGACTGCATCAACTTTGAAACTTATTTTGCACGGATTGCAGCATTTCAAATACTTGTCGACAACACTATTAAGTGGTACGCACTGGAAATGTTGTGCATCGCTCCGTTATGAAGCACTATACCTTGTTGGAATACAAATCAATTGACACTTTGAAAGTCATTTGAAAGTCATTTGAAACTATTTGGAAGTAGTAAAAATTGATGCAAAAATCGTCAGTCATCAAGATGCTATTTTGAGGATTCAAATTCGTCAAAATTACGATAAATCGTCAAATCTTCTGGCAGCCGTGCTTGTGTACATCACCTCATCGATTCTCTAATCGATATTTTCGCCGCGACGGTGTACGGCATTTATGCTTTCCATACCGACTTACAAATCAATGGTATAGCAGATCAACTGTACAGAATGCAGAAACTCACTGGCCCATCGGTATTACAGGATGTTTACTTTCAGTCTGTTAGGCGATTAATTACCAAATCGTTCGATTAATATAAAATTGTCCATTTTCGATTAACGGTTAAAGCGGTTAATTTCTGTCGATTAACCAACTTATTGATGATCAATCTTTTTTTAAAGATCTTTAACATATTTCAGATGCGTTTATATATTTTTTTATGGAGAGGTTAGTAGACATTCTGCTGCTCTAATTGAGCTTAAGGGAATTTTTATATACATATGTGAAAAATAATTTGATAAAATCTAGTAATACTATAGCAAACGATTTAACTCAAAATCGTATATATTTAATGATATTTAATAGATAAATACACTTGCATGTATTATTTATTTGAGAAACTAAATTATTTGAAAAAAAGCCATTTGTAGAATATTCACTGCTGAATAATGTGATTATAATGCACACATTTACTTAAATCAAGCTGTTAGAAGAGTTAAGAACATTAAAAATCAAAACAGGAAGCTAAGTTTTTTCGACTTCATCGACTTCTAGGTTAAAGGAAAGGATTTTTCTAAGTCAAGTTATATTAAAATTTAAAAAAAAATCATTTAATTGTTAAACAAAGCAATAAAAGGATCTCCCTTTCTTCTTATTTATACATATTTATGACTTCCTCTTCCGCTTCATTTACCTAGTTCAAGAGTTTTGATTGTGTTATGATTTTTTATTAATTAATCATAATGATTTGTACATATGTTATGTACTTAACTACATACTCGTACGTGTATATGTCTGCATTTCATGGTTGCTTAACCACAAACAAATAAGGCATTATGTTTAATAAATTAACTGAGCTAATATCTGAGATAAATTGCAATTAAACGTTTTTTATTAATAAATGAAATTTATGTGCTTATGTCTATATGCATTTCATTGTTGCTTGACCAAATCTTAAGTAGAGTTCAACCATAGATTTCATGAGAATTTTTTTATTAATAATAATTTATAAAAAATTTGCTGATATATGTATAACAGGTTGGTATTTTCAAGTTTGACTACTCATTTTGAACTTAATCAGTTTATGAACAAAGTTTATTAATTGACAAGTTAAACCTTGATTAACTAAACCTAATTCTCAAGTATTTGGAAAATAGAGATCAAAGGCTGGTTGTAAAAAACTCTATCAAAATTTTTTTTTATGTTTGTAAGGCACAGTTTTATGTCAATAAATGATTTCCTTAAATACTAAATTTTTTATTTTATGTAAATAATTAAAACTACTAAATGTGATTTTTTTCTTTTTAAATTTATGTAGATAAACTGAAACATCAAAGTTATATCTTGTACATAAGAGTACCGTATTTTCTTTTATTATCACTAATAAATTTTTTAAATATCCTATATAAACTGATTAAGAGTTTTGTTGCCCTAATTATATTCAAATGCAATCAACTAAGTTTTGCTATTCTATGTTTTCAAATGTCAAAACTTATTGCTCTAAAATACTTTTTATGTATCTATCAGACATTCCTTTTAAAACCGTTAATCGAACAGAAACTTTTCGTTTACTTATGTACAGTTAACTTTAATAACCTCTATACTAAATAAATTTTGAATTGAGCGACAACGTGTTCCACTTTAAGTTCAAGGTATTCCGTTCCTGGTTCTTATCTGTGGAACACTCAAATTTAATGAACATAAAAATTGTAGATAACAAGTAAAAGTGTTATATTCGGCTGTGCCGAATCTTAAATACCCTTCACAGATGTATTTCTTCTTTCTTTCTAAAACAGAAAACAGCTTTAATTATTAAAAAAACAAAATGTTATCAGCTACTTTCATATTTAGGAAAACGTTTGAATTTTTCGTCTAGGGAGCTTCTTATTTTTAATACCTCTGAACGTCTTTCAAAAATATTAAATATGTTTAATTTACAAACAAAAAAAAAAATCCATTTCATATACCACTAGAAGCTCTAATTGTACAATCCTAGAAACGTATTTTAGATTTGTTTGGTTTTTAATACCAATTTACTTCTTCCTGATATACATATAAAGTAGGTATAATTCATCATAAATATCTAAAATAGCAAATTATATGGTTACTTTTATGTACCAACAAATTTCGATATCCTAACCCTGAAATTGGATTTTTAATATTTTGGTTTTAATACCAATATTATTCTTCCCGAAATATAAAACAGATTTAATTTACAAAAAACCAAAATTAAGAACTTATATGTGTATATTTATGTACTAAAAAGATTCGATATTCCAACCCTGGAAACGAATTTTTAATTTTTTAACAACAGTCTAATTCTTACAAAATATTGGAATTGTCAGCTCCTGGAATCAACATTTTGATTTGTCAAAATTTTTTATACCAATTTTGTTCTTCCTGAATTATAAAATATTAGCAAAAAAAACGTCAGTTACTTTTATGTATAAAAACAAATTCCAATTTTCCAGCCCTTAGTTTACCCAAAATTCAGAAATGAGAACACAAGAGAGAGTAAACTGACAGTTCTTTAATTGAGAGCAGAAATTTCTTTTAGTAAGATAAAACATCTGATTCAAAAAGTAAACAAACAATAACAAATGAACGAAATGTTCAAATAACAAATGGACCTAATAATTCTTGTGTGAACAACATTGTTTAACACTATTCAAAAACACGTTAAACTTTACTAGTGTGAATACAGCATTAATTGAATACAAAATAAATAAAATCCAGGAAGTTGGATCGGTATTGAGCTTAATTCAGTACTGAGTAATCGATAAATAAAGGGCCGGCAGCTCGGACAGTATTGAATTTGTGAAGCTTAGCGACGGAATTGCTGGCTAATGCTGCACACCTGCGTGGTGGACATTTTATCGTTTCTTCACTATTCTCCTTCCAAAAACAGTTTCAAGACATTGAGAGATTGTGAACAATAAGGGTATTTGCAGCTATGGACCAGAAAGCACCAGAATGTGGTTTAACTTTGAAATATTCTTTATTTTGTTTTAAAATATTCTTATCACATTTATGTACACAATAATTGGATTAAAAATGGGACAGATAAATCTAGATATCTCTCATATGATTTCCTTGGACCTTCTTGTGTGAGCCTACTAGAGCTGTTGCTTTTGGATTGTAGCTTGCAATTTTGCAATATGACACAAACTAAACACTCAATATTCTGTCCATTCAGTTGACCTCGCTACTCATCAGCAATAGTATTGCCAGTAACGTCTTTGAATCATGGCAAGCTTTAGCATTAAAATCGTGAGCAATAACAAATGTGTCATGCCCAGGCTATATTGTAAATTAAAAGCCCTAAACAGCATATTTCAAAATCTATTTCATGAGTTATGACACGAGTATATTACAGTTTTTATTGGATTTAATATTATGACTATTTATTGCTACTTTTTGTTTAGCGATAGAATCTTTTATAAAAAACGCTTTGTTTTGTTGAAAGTTGTTGGAAACCCTCCTCTTGGTTAGCGTAGTAAATAAATATAACACACAGCTATCTTCAGTTAAAATGGTCTTCATTGTTTGGAATTCAAATTACAAGTGAAGCGCGTGGCTTACTTAAAAAACAAGAAAGCTCTGTTAAAAGAAAAACTAAAAAACGTCTATACATACAGATGTGAATGTATGTATGTGAAGCTTGAAAGGCTGCATTGCAAGCCAAATGAAGTTGCCAATTCAACACCGCCACTCAATGAACATTTCAAACTTCATAATATATATGTGTAATCATAAGTTATCTTTAAAAAAGTCCCATCATCCTAATTAATCTTTCATGGCTAGGCTTAGCCAAGGTCTTGGTAAGGACATCTGCCAAATTTTCAGAACTGCAACAATATTTCAAATCGACATCTCCTCTGCGGTAAACATCTCGGATGTAATGATATCTAATATCAATGTGTTTAGTTCTCTGATGATAAACTGGGTTCATCACTAAGTCCATTGCGCTAATGCTATCGGTGTTAATAACGATTGACTTCGGACACTGAAGATTCATCTCATTTAGCAATATTTTCAAAAAATTAACTTCTTTGGAGCAAGACGAAAGCGTAATGTACTCCGTCTCTGTGCTGCTGAGTGCCACTGTTGCCTGTTTCTTAGACTCGTACGAAAAAGATGCTCCAGCCCATAAAAACACATATCCAGTATAGGATCTTCGGTCGGTGGTGTCACTGCCCCAGTCAGCATCTGTATAACACTCAATTGGTCTCCCTGTCTTCCTGTATGTTAGTTGCATTTGCAATGTGGTAGACAGGTACCTTAATATCCTTTTAGCTGCAAGCATATGTTCCACGTGGGGGTCTCTGTTTCTCTGAAACAGAGACAGAATGCAATATATCGGGCCTAGTGTTTGTTGCAATATACATAAGCGATCCAATCAACGCTTTTACAATCTTTACCTTCACATTTTATCTGATATTTCGGCTCTAAAGATGTTGCTATAGGTCTGCATGTTAACATATTATGCTCCTTCAATAGTTTCCTTATTTGAGATTTTTGGCTAATTGATATCTGCCCTTATCACCGTCTCGATTTACTTCCAAGCTTAAGAAATATTTCACAGCATCTTTATC
This sequence comes from Linnaemya tessellans, assembly GCA_951800035.1. Lineage (NCBI taxonomy): Eukaryota > Metazoa > Arthropoda > Insecta > Diptera > Tachinidae > Linnaemya > Linnaemya tessellans. The sequence goes on along the minus strand of OX637533.1, from coordinate 39,881,058 downwards.
CACGGCCTGAATCTTACTGGCAATGAGATTTTTGATTCCTTCCTTGAACAGGCAATCAGCAAATCATCGACGTAGACTGCAATTATATTTATACAGCCACCACCATATTTTGTATATACACACGGTTCAGTGTCACATGATAGAAAACCTATTCCCTCTAAGATACTGTTCAGTTTCAAGTTTCACTGTCGCCCCGACTGTTTTAAACCATAAAGCGCTTTTTTTAATTTAAGAACCAAATGTGGGCGCTGAGAATCAACAAATCTCTGTGGTTGTGTCATGTAGACGTCACTATTAAAATTGCTGTTCAAGTAAGCCGATGAAACGTCCATTTGGTAAAGATATAATTTATATTCGGCAGCTATTGCAAAAATCATCCTTATAGTATCGTATCGCACGACAGGTGAAAACGTCTCGGTGTAACTTACACCATATCTCTGCGCGCAACCTTTTGCGACAAGCCTCGCCTTAAAACGCTCAATCTCATCTCTCTCATTCATCTTCAGTGTATAAACCCACTTACTTGATATGGCCTTGTGTCCTAATGGGAGTTCTACCAGTTCCCAGGTGTCATTTCTTAGCTACACATCGTATTCGGCCTGCATTGCCTTCAGCCATTCACTGCATGAATACTGTTCAAAGCCTCCTCAACCGTTTCAGGAATCTTTATCTTAGCATCTGTACATGCTAAACTGAGAGTGTTATATTCCTTCCTGGGTCTACCTGGAACACCCGAGCGAATAATACGTGGCCTCCCTGGACCATCCTTAACTTCTCCTGTTTGTGCTACATCTTCCTCAGCCGATTCAAATCCCTCGAGATCGCTATGATCCTCAGATATTGTTGAGTGTGCATCGTCAACTAGAAAATTATCGACAACATCTGGTAGCAGGTCAATATTAACATCAATAATCTGTTTCTCGGCCCCTTCAATAAAATATACGTCTCGGGCTACGATCAGATGTTGTGTGCCACGATTAAACAAACGATAAGCCTTAGATGTATCGGAGTATCCCACCATGATGTACTCCTTGCCCTTCGAAGCGAATTTACTTCTCTGACGCTTATCCAAAACAATGGCCGTGGAGCTAAAAGTTCTTAAGTGGCCCACAAAAGGTTTACTACCATAAAAAACCTCATAGGGTGTGGTACAATCTAGCGAACGAGTGGGGGATCTGTTACGTAGATAAGCGGCAGTATTAACTGCTTCAGCCCACAAATGTTCACCAACATTTCCCGCCGACAACATACATCGTGCCATCTCGATTAGCGTACGGTTAAACTTCTCGGCCACGCCATTTCACTGCGGCGTATATGGCACAGTTAACTGATGCACTATACCCCTGTCCTTGAGATAAGTATCAAAGGATCTGTTCAAAAATTCGGTTCCATTATCACTTCTGAGAATTTTGATCTGTATTCCCGTTTGCCGTTCAACTACGGTTTCGAATTCACGATATTTGCTGAAAATTTCATCCTTACTCTTTAAAAAATACACGAGGACATAACGCGAATTATCGTCAAAAAATATCGTCAGCAAATATCTGGCCCCACCAATCGATGTCTTAGTCATCAGCCACAGACGTCTGTGTTGCTGACCCCTAAGATCTTAGTAGCACGAGTTTCAGAAGTATAGAACGGCCACAGAGTACATTTGTTCTTTAAGCAAATACTGCATTGCATATTTGATGGCACCGTGAGACCCATACCTTGCACCAGTTTCTTATCGGCCAGTTCTTTTATGCCGCCAAAATTGCGATGACCATATCGGCAATGCCACCTCATAGCCTCATCAGACAATTTCCTCGCAAAGAATAATTTTTTATTATTTTGTTGAAATAGAAACAGATCACGTACCTTGTGTGCACGGAGAATGGTGTCTCCGGAATTTCACGAAGAGTATTCCAGGCATCCTTGGATGTGATGCAATTCTTTACGTATCCAATACTATCGTTGCCATTGCTTTTTCAACTTTAGTTTTCCAACTTGCAAGTGCAGCCTGATTTGCTGGCAAATCATCAGGCTTAACACCGTCAGACACTAAGGACCACAGTTCCTGGTGCACTAGTACTCTTTTCACTTGCAGGTTCCATGAGTCGTAATTTGACTCCTCCAACTTTTCTATATTAAACATAGAACCACTCATTATTTATGGAAACAAGTCTTTACTATTATTATCTCCTTTTATATCTGGGCCCATAACCTGTTGGAAACCCTTCTCTTGGTTAGCGTAGTAAATAAATATAACACACAGTTATCTTCAGTTATCTACAGTTATCTTCAGTCAAATTACAAGGGAAGCGCATGGCTTACTTAAAAAAACAAGAAAGCTCTGTCAAAAGAAAAACAAAAAAACTAGACGTTTTTTTGTTTTGAATGTATGTATGTGAAGCTTGAAAGGTTGCATTGCAAGCCAAATGAAGTTGCCACTTCAACAGCGTTTCCAAAGACGCTGTCAATATTCTTTATTGTCTGGAAAATACTATACGAAGTACTTAAAGCCATCTCAGACAGCTCCACCGATGAAATTGTTATGGCATAAATGAAAGCAATTGATTTTTTCTGTTGTTAATTTTTTTATTTTTATTAAAAATAAACTTTTCCTTGTACCACTCTTAAGTAGACAGTGAAGCAAATTGTCTGCTGTGTTCAATGTACCAATCACACACATCTGCCCGCATAAATATAAAATACAATCTTCTTTCTGAAGATTTTTCCTAAAGTAGGCTAAATTGTGCACGTATTTAACTTGTAATATAGTTTTTGTATAGAGTAAAACCTATTTGCATAAAATAATTGTGAGACTTCGATGAGCAGAGTTCGTATTTTATTACTTGTTTCAGATTTTTTCATCTTATTTTATAATCTATCAATATTTGATTTAGAAACAGCCTTGCATTCGACAGCATCCAAAAAGTGGTGTTTGCTCTTCTCTTACCACTGGAGCTTATTCGTTTATGAGTATCGGGCATAAATATACTATGCATAATCATTTTCATATGCAAATAGAAGTTACTTTTAGCATTTATAGAATGGAGTGACTTTGAGAAATCTTTGATAAAAAATAAATTGCTTTTGTATCCTGGATTTATTAATATTGTTATTATTTCAACTTTATAATTTCATGTGATGGTGAGCAATGGGCCGAAAAAAAAACAAAATTAAATATCACAAGTATGAACGTTATACGCCCGGTCAAGGTCGAATCTTAAATAACATCCAAATATTAAGTAAATAAAAATTTATTGTTATTAAAATTTTTATGGCAGTTAATATTTTAATATCAACGCGCAAAAAAGGGATGGTAATAAATTAAAAATGTTTAACCTGCTGGGTCAGAGTTCCTTTAAGACATATCTGTCCCCATATCTGTCTCTGCCGTTGCGGAGGCATCTCACCTTTGTCATAAAAACTTGAAACTTTTGGGGTAATTAAGTGTAGAAAAAAATTTGTTGATTGGGTCATTAGAACGGCAGAAGTGTATGAAGGGATAGGACAGGAGAGGATCAGAGAACATCTTCCCTTCGTCGTAAAAGTTTAAAAATTTTATGTTTAGAAAATATAGACTTAAGGAATACAATTTGCTAAATATTTACACTATTTTTTCTTCTAATATGTTAGTTAAAAGCCCATTGAAGAGGGCGGATTTTTCTGATTTTCTGGCTCAAAGTTGAACGTTTTCGGCCTTCTTTCCCATTAAAATATATCATGCAAGAAGAGGTATAGTTCTTCTTGGGACAACTTGTTTTGCCTCTGGTCCAATTCATCGCATTTGCGAACTTGGCCTATGCAATCCTTGTGAATATACCCTCCAATTCTTTTTTGATATAAAAACCATTTTGTTCCAAAAAGTCATAATATTTTTCTGTGTAGTGTAAATATATAGGTATTCCATTCAATAAGTCAGTTAACCGATAATTATTTAGCTGATCGATTATTTCAAAAGTGTCTATTTTCGATTAACGATTAACCGGCTAACCGATGTGAGAAATTTTTTTAATATTTTATAGCATATACAAAATGTATGTATGTGTTTAAAAAAAAATGTTTCAACAAATGATAAACAGTAAAAACGAAAATCATACGTAAAGATGCAAGAAGAGGTTGAGTTTCGCTAACATGATGGTCGTCATGGTTGTTCAAAAAAGCGGACAATTTCCTTCGAATATAAAAAACGTATGAGTCATGTTCCGGCTGATTTTGATAAAAGAGTTTTAGAACTACTAAGTTTTTCCTTAGTAATTTATTAAAAGTCAATAACATTATTGCCATCGATTTAATTAAAAATCTAAGGATTAGATTTAATGAGAGACGAATTCAAGTTTTAAATTCACTTATTGCATACTCAGATATGTTTCCTTCTAGCTAAACGTTCATAAAATACAGGACTAACTCAAGCGGAAACTTTATAACATTTTTGCAGAAAGTTCAGTGTTGAGCTTTGCCAGGATGAGTCAGAGACTAATCTTCTAATAGATTTCACCGAACAGAAGTATTAAAAATAAAATAATCACTCTAATGGTGTAATGGAAGATTTCATATGTTTAGAGAATTCCAGAAAAAGGACTTAGAAATTATCTGTTGCGTATTATGGATTGCTTTCCATCCACAAAACATTTATGATAAATGAGAATTGTTTTAAAATTTTACAAAACAAACAACAAACAAATGAAATGATCTCACAATTTATTTTTTAATTAATGTTTGTTTTGCTTGTTTTATATCAAGAATTGATGTTTTAAAATAATAAACACCAAATAAATAATAATTAATACATTCATATATATTGAATTTACTTAATTTATAAAAAAGATTATTAATCGGATAATAAGCAAAACTTGGGTTAATTAATCGAGCGATTAACCGATTAAAGCAAAAGCGCGATTAAATGAATAACCTACTATATATACAATTTAAGTCCTTTTATTACACCTTTTGTATATAATTAATATTGTGCATCATAAACAATTTATATTTCTTTCTTGTCCCTCTTGTCATTTTTTGAAATTTAATATACAGTGTAAACTCGTTAAGTCGAACAGATATGGTTTCACCCTTTGTCCGGGTTACTGGATCGTCCGGAGAACAATTAATTGATAGTTACTGTTACTTATTATCAACAAAAAAGTTTTCAGCTCAGCACCAAAAGCAATATGTCGTTACAGAAATGCAAAAAGCCCTACCCAAATTTGGTATTCGCTTAAATTATAAGTCGGAAAATTTTGATATATATGTATATATGCATATATACATAAATATATATATATATATATATATATATATATATATATATAAATAAATAGAATTTGAACAAATTCATTTATTAATAAAATAATAAAAAATCATTTGCAGTCATGCAGAGTCGAACTTAAGCCCGTTGAAAAAATTAACAATTATATATATATATATATATATATATATATATATATATATATATATACGTGTAGTTACTTACCATATTAAGGAAGTCACCACAGCTACATTTAACGACTCCTTAGCTGCCCTTATCATCGCCTTGCATAGTCGTAGCCACTTGCACCACTACCATCGACCCACACCGACATTATTATTTAAATATGACAGCCCCGGCGGGATCTGACGTAGTCTAATATGGAGGTTCAATTTTCGATGATTTTTTTCAATATTTGTTGCCGTATATCGGCAATAATGCGGCGAATGGTGTCCTCCAAGTACTCAATCGTTTCGGGCTTATCTGCGTAGACTAGCTACTTAACATATCCCCACAAAAATTAGTATAGCGGCGTTAAATTGCACGAGCTCGAAACATGAAACTATGCGGATGTCAAACGTTTTCTTCAATAAATCAATTGTGGCACAAGCAGTGTGACATGTGGCGCCGTCGTCTGAAACCACAGCTGCTGTGCATCATGGTTGTTCAATTGATAAATGCAAAATTCAGTAATCATGACTCTATAGCGGTCACCGTTGACTGTAACGTTGTAAACAGCATTGGTTTTAATAAAATACGGACCAATGATTCCACCAGCCCTTAAAGCAGTCAGTTGTCCTGGATGTAACGTTTGGTTTTCAACATACACTTGAGGATTTCCATCACTCCAAATAAGGCAGTTTTGTCATATACATTAGGGCGGTCCTTATTTTTCAAGTTTTGAAATATTATCGCGGCAGCCATTTATTCGATTCTATACCATAAAAAATAAAGTATGTATTTATATTTTACCTTCAGGTAAGATTTAGATGTCGCTACCAGTATTGAAACTTTACCACAAATATTGTATGGCCCCATTAACTGAAGTAAAATACGCAGAGAGTTAAATTGATATTAACGTAATTCACGTTTTTTCATTTAAGTTGCAAGAGCGTCTATTAGTAGAGGAGTCAACTAGAATTAAAACCTAGAAATAAAACTTTGTGGGTGCTGGTGGCTGAAGTAGTTGAACACGAGACTATGATGCGGAGGGTCCTGAGTTCGAGCCCGCGCTGAGTCATGAAATATTGTGTTGAATTTCTTCTGATCAGCATTAGTGCGTGGTTGTGTTAGTTGTTGCCAGCCTGTTTCAATGATGAAGGCAGAGTCACTGATCACTGAACATAATTGGCAGTGACTGACACTATCATGTACTAAAAGCAGAGTAACAGCACCCACCTTCGTCGGCCCTGTAGCAAAAATTAGCGGACGAAGTAAAAAAGGTTGAAATAGCTACAAAAACAACTGTCTATCTTCTCATCTTTCCTAATCTGTCCCCTCAATACTATCCCCTCGTTTTCAGTTCTGGCGCAATGCATTGCAAATATATAGGGGTCATCCCTTAATTCTGGTCCTACTCCTAAAAAAAAAAAAAAACCAACATTTGGCTGATTGACCAATTAGTGGCAGAATCTAAAAAAAAATAAAGAGAATAAGAAAAAACGCACGGAAGCATTAAAGAAAAAAGAACAAGACTGGCAAACAAATTTAGACGATTTATTCGATATATCTCATTCTGATGCTTTCAGCTCAAAGACAAAAAACACGCAAAGGTTTTATTGGATCAGTAGACAAAAAAAGTTTAGAAAGATGTAAGAAAATAAAGGAGAAAAAAGAAAGACTTCAGAAACAACGTGAACGAGAAAACATAAATATCTCGGCTTTGGCAGAAAATATCTGTTTTTCTCATCTGTCATTTCTTTCGTCGTCATCTTCCACCGAAGAAGCAACTACCACTGATTCCGAAGTCCCATCAGAATCTCCTAAAGTGCAAATACCCCAAAAACGGGCTCGAAAAGACATAATTAGCAGCCAGTTAGCTTCTAGTCTTGATGTCTCTAAATTGACTGACAGAAAAGCAACTATAGTCGTAACATTTGCTTTGAAAAGTGCTGGATGTGATCCATCAGAATTTAATGTCAACAGGTCTTCCATTCGCAGGCACCGTTTAAAAAATCGAAAGGTAATTGCAGATTCTCTCAAAAGCAAGTTCAAACATAATTTTCCATTAACAATCCATTGGGATGGTAAGTTAATTGAGGACATTACCGGCCATGAAATTGTAGATCGACTGCCAATTTTGGTATCAGGAAACGCAATCGATCAACTTTTAGCCGTTCCGAAATTGGAACGTGGAACAAGTGAAGCATGCTCCTCGGCAATCTATGAAACAATAAATTTATGGAATTTAAGCGAAAAAGTAAAATGTTTCTACGAGTATATTAAATTGAATTAAGATTCATAGGCTAATTATTCGAAATTTGTTTTTAAATCTCAGAAAGACATGATAAATATTCCAAGGCCCAAAGGAAAGTTCTTTTAGAGGGGAAATTGGAAAGAGACATGCTTTGGATTGCTTGCCATCACGTAATGGAAATTATGCTAGCAGCTGTAGTAGATAAATCGCTCGGTCCGTCTAGTGGTCCTGATATTCAAATTTTCAAAAGGTTTCAGAAATATTGGATCCATATTGACCAAAGCGACGACAAAACAATGAATGATGACACCGAATTTACTTTTGCAAAAAAGCAATTACAAGTACATCAACCTAGAGATGACTTCAGAGAATTATTGAATCTCACATTTTCTTAGGAGAAAGTCCCGAAAAAGATGTTTCGTTTAGAAAACCTGCTGGCCTGCACCGAGCTAGGTGGATGGCAAAGGGTTTGTACTGTTTGAAAATTTGTCTATTCAAACACCAGTTTAAGCTGTCAAATAAGGAGAATAAAGCTTTAAGAGATTTCACAGTGATGATATACATAAAATATTGGTTTCAAGCCTCCACCGCTTGCTCAGCACCAAGAAAAGACTTGTAATTATTAAAAGATCTTACAGCCTTCGAAAGAATAAACAACCAAATGGCTTCTGTCGACTTAAAGAAAATGCTGCGACACTTGTGGTACTTGTCGGAAGAACTGGTGTCTTTTGCATTTTTCGACAACGAGATTTCATCACAAGATAAAAAGAAAATTGTAAATGCACTTAAAGTCAAAGGCATAAAGCATTGTCTAAAAAGAATAAACATTAATGTCAAACATATCAATGAAAAAAATATTGAAGACTTTGTAACCAGCAACTCTTTGCGATTCTTTAAAATTCTCGGTATCTCTTCATAGTTTTTGAATAAAATTGTAGAAACTTGGAACGATGATGCCGATTTTGTGGCGGCAAAAAAAAATTTTCATTCTATGCGAGTAGTGAACTGATATAGCTGAACGGGGTGTTGCTCTTATATCGGAATATAATAAATTGATTACGAACGATGAAAAGTAAAAGCAATATTTGCTTTTATTGGTAAAAAATCAACCCTTTTATCTTTATAAGAAATAATTTTTGTTTTAATAGTATATTTTTAGTTTGCATGAACAAACATAATTTGCACAGCTGATATCCTGAGTTATGAATAAAATATTTTAAAATTAGAAAATTCGGAGTTACTTTTTAATATTAAATCCTTGGTAGCGACCTTCAAATGTTATTTAAAAATCAAGAAAAATATACTGCCAATTTTTTTAAAGGTATATATTCTAAATATGGAGTGCAAAAGAAAAAACTTTTTTTTCTTGGTAGTAAGGACTACCCTAATATAAATATATGTATTATTATTAGAAAATACAATTAATTTACGACAACAGTATGAAATTTTATTTTATACTGATTGGGACGTCAACGTTAATTAACATTTAAATTCGGTGCTGTACGGTCCCCTATTTCTGTCTTTACGCTGAATGTGAGCTTGTTAAACTAAATTCTAATGATTTTTGGGCTACAACTCAATAACTAATACTTTTGCCAAATTTATTACACAATTTGGCTTCTTCTTAATATTAATAATTTTTTGTTGTCCTCTCAATTCCGAAGCTTTTACAATGATGCGATAAAAATTCGAAGTGCTCTTGTTTTGTGAATTTTTCAGATGATTAGCATTTTATACCCTTTATAGAGCATTTGTGATCTTTACTCAGTGACTATAACAAAATTTAATGAATGATTTTATTATTTTTAATTTCAGACAATAATTATAAAAGTAGTACGAGTACTAAATTTGAATAAAGAGAAATATTGTACAAAGTAATTTTTTTGCCAAATTTAAAAATGAGTGACATATTATGTTGAAGGTAGCGGTGCCGTTACTGATGGAAAATTTAAACAACTTTAGGTAGAGATAAATGGCAAATTTCCACCATCTAGCCATAATTTGTAATGCGTCATTACAAGGACCTTGCTACTAAGAGGGCTAACCGTTTCTGCAGCTAGAAGGAGTAACACATGCATACATCAACCAACCATAATAAATAAATCAATCCAAACTCTTTGCTATAAACTATTCCGAAGCAACTAAATCAGTCAATCTCAAGCATTAACTCTTCCATTTCTCTTCCAAAAACCGAAAACAAAATATTTATATCACTTGACCTGCAACTGAACATTGCCAAGAAATGAAATTGATGGCGCACCAACTGAGTATATGAGTGTAAATTACCCAGGCTTATGAAAATGTGTTCAGAACTTTGTAACTGCTCCTGCCTGAGTTAATGCGTGATCAAGTGCATGTGCCAAGGAGTGCGAGCATACATGTGCGAGGAGAGCGGTATTTATAAAAAAACAATTGCCCGTAAGAGTTGAAAATTCCAGCCATTTATCATAAAAGCCATTACAAACTTCAATGCACGCAAACGTGACATCTGATAAAGGAGGAGGTGGTGGATCATGGCGTCTGCCTCCAGACGAAACTTTACAAGTACAAGATTCCAAAATCAAAGATCCAGACTTAGACCTCGACGAGGGTCATAATTGGCGATCAATAATATTTTCGCTCTTAGTGATAAGTTTTGTTATAGCCGGCATTATAACGGCCATTTATTTATTAGGGTGAGTCAATGTTCACAATTTCCGCCCCAGCCATTCAAATGTTGAGCATAATTTTAAAATGGCATTTTTTTTATTTATTTGCAGTTACGTAGATGAATTACTTTATTGGTCGGGACGACGCATGATACTTGATGAGTATTTGCAGGGAGATCTAACGCCTTCCCGGTTGCAGCCCTCATGGGTTACGACCAAAAAGTATGTGTTCCAATCGGACGATGGTGCCCTGTCCGTTTTAGATACTGCCACCAATACGGTCAGTACATTGGCTACAAATCACACTTTAAGACAACTAAATGTGCAGGGCTATCAGTGCTCCCACGATCTGCGATATGTTCTGTTCAGACACAATGTTAAAAAGGTATGTTCGCCACTTTTTCCTTCCAAATATTATTGCAAAATTTGTTCACTGGTTTTATTGATTTTAGATTTTTAAAAGATCATTTACTGCGTTTTATACCATATACGATGTGGAAAACGATCATCATATGCCTGTGAAACTAAAAGACTCGCCTAAGGTGCAGAGAACACGGCTACAATTCGCCTCTTGGCTGGGCAACACTACCTCATTGGTAATTGTAGCCGATAACGATATTTACCTAAGACAATCACCAGCCGACGAGGAAGACCTACGCATAACAAATTCAGGCTATCAAAACTTAATTTATAATGGTGTGCCCGACTGGTTATATCAGGGTATGTTTCGGCTTATGTCATGTTAGTATGTGTGTGACTCGTTATCTAATATTATGCTTTCAGAGGAAATCTTCGAAGAACCAGAAGCCATTTGGTCATCACCAGACGGCTCACACTTTATGTATGCCTCGTTCAATGATAGTAATGTTGGCATGATGACGTATCCCTGGTTGGCTTCTGGTGCCGTTCTGACTGGCACTGGTATGTCAGCAGGCAGCTCCTTTCCTGAAACTAAAAATGTACGCTACCCGACACCGGGTACCACAAACCCAGAAGTGCAATTATGGATAGTTGATATAACAAATTCCTCGAAAATTCATCATATCCTCCTCAAACCACCTCCTTCTCTAGATGGACAGTAAGTTTTATCTGACAGTCAGATTAGGGTTTTTATTTTACTCTCTAATATGCTTTTACAGGGATTATTATCTAACATCAGCCGGTTGGGTAACGGATGGTAATCGGCAAATATCGGTCGTTTATATGATGAGATCTCAAAATTATAGCATAATCGCAACTTGTTTTGCCGAAACAAATTGGGAGTGTTCAGAGGTAAGATTCGGAAATAAAAGCTAGCTTTCGGTTTTCTCATAAAATGGGATGGACATAAAGGCTATTGTGTGAAAACAGTGGAACGAAATTTCTGATGATTTTGTCGACATCTGTGTTCTGGAAATCGTCAGATTACTAAAAACGTTAAACACCTACCAAGCGACCTTGTGTGCGATTATTAAAAAATTGCTGCAATTGCTTTTCCAGGAATTATCGGAGAAATTTTACGATTTCGGGTGATCAATGTACAGTTTGTATCTATGGCACATGGCTGTTGGAAGTGAATTATGTCTCGGCTAATTAAACAAGCCTTGGTTAAAATCGTCCTACACTAGAGCCTCGGTGTGCGTCAATCCTGTATATGTGATTTGCGCCGTATCTCCTCAGTCCACATTAACGGTGCAAATCGGGGCTCTAGCGTATTTGAACAATCGTATTTATCATTTTGTCATCGCCTGGATGCAGTTGCTTTCTAAAATGACAGGCTGCCAACAATTTTGATGCGTTTAAGCCCTGGGGACCAGAGAAATACGGACATTGCCTTAAACTGGTTGACCCTGAGCTTGCATATTATTGGCATTCAATTAGAATTGCTTCAACATTAGAAAACTCGTCTTTCTTGATCAAAAAGTTAGCAAGAGCAAATTCCACTGAATATGGCCATATGAAATGATTTTCTCTATACTTGGCATCTGAGTTATACTAAAGGCAAGTCACAAGAAACAATATTCAATGTTTCCTTGAATCCATTACGAAATATTTTTGGAATTTTGGGTGTTTTGTTGGCTGCATGGAAACTTAAAATAATAACATTTTGTTGGAATAATACTATTTTATTATAGCCTTGTATTGGTATATAATTTTAAAACATTTATTTTTTATGAAATTTTTATTTGACACATTGTTGTCACAATACTATTACATGGTACAATTATCAGGTACATATATGCAAAGCGAATTCATTACAACAAAGCAACTTTTTTGTGAATGTCAAATACAAGGCGAATTATTTAGCTCGCCTTTGTTAAATAAAATAAAATGTTATGTGAACAAAATTAGGTTTATTCATTGTAGTGATAAACATTAAATTTTTAAATAAAAAAAATAAATGGAAATGAGGTGTATGTCCACAAGATAAATAAATGTATAAAACTAAGGCGTACGACTGCAAGCTTCTTGTTTGAGGTAGATGAAGATATATCAAGAAAGTGCAATTTTTGTTTAGTAATTGAAAATTTTTTTACTGTTTTCAACTTTAGGCTCAGCGTTCTCTTCTGTCTTCCTCTTTAGGAACCTAAAAAAAATCCCATTCCCGGATTTTTCTTTTTTTAAACAAACACTACAAAATCTCATTTTTATATATTCACAAAAACTACATCGATTTGTTTATATTATATTATCAATATATTGTTTGAATTTGCAATATTTTTTGAAAACAATGGACAGAAAGTATGTTGAAAAAATTTTTTTATTTTAAAAATTTAAACTTTTATTTTAAAAATTTCAAGCAACCAAAAGAGTTAGTAAAAAGAAAACATAAAATTGCGGCAAATTTCACAAATTTTGACAATCTGTTCACTATCACCTGTGCTGATGCATATACCTGTTTATTGTACCATGATACTATTATATATAAATGAAATTTACTTGTTGGTGGTTAAGCATGTCTATATGCTTAACCACCTGATTGTTGCTTAACCACCAACAAATAAATTTCATTTATATACATTTATTTTTTATATAGATTCCAGCATGTGCCTACGATTTGATCATTCTAACTTTTTACTCATTTTTGTCGAGAAACCTGGCCATATGGTGGCAATGGTTAAGTAAATTAGACTTGTGAGCAACTAGCTCATTCACTCTGTTTTGACAAGAACCTCTGATCAAACTCATTTAAATTACATAGGTTTGATTAGAGATTCTTGTCAAAACTGAGCGAATGAGCTAGTGGGACACAAGTCTAAAGTGAATATTAGCTGCTGCTATGCTGTCGGCATAGGAACATGCTGTTGGCTGAAGTAGTTAACACGAAACTAAGAAGCCAAGAATATTGAGTCCGACTCCGTGCTCAGTTATGAATAGGGTGCAGAATTTATCCGATCTTCATTAGTGCATGGTGGTGTTAGTTGCTGTCGGCTTGTTTCAGCGACGAAGGCATAGCACTGGTCACCGAATAATTACATACTTGCAGCGATTGACACTATTATGTTTTAAATAACAAAGTAGCAACAGATCCTGCAGTAAAAATTCGTCGGTCGTGTAGCAAAAACTCGCCAGCGAAGTAAATATCTTAAAAAAACTTAATACCCAATCCCCATTTACTAGTTCCGGTGCAATGCACTGCACATGTAGGGGTCATCTCCTATATATATATATATATATATATATATATATATATATATATATATATATATATATCACTTTCGTCATAAAAGCTTAAAAATTTAATTTTTAAGGACCTTCTTTGGCATAAAGAATATGTAAGAAATTTAGTTGCATGGCGTCCACCGGAGCCAAGTAAATTCTGAAAGTAGTCTATGAGAAAAAAACGCCTGAAAACCTCTCGTGTAAATCTTGCGAAAACTTTATGTAAACCTTTTTTGTCGCATATATGCATTTCCAGTTTGTGGCATCTACGTTAAACTATTAGTAAATTATAAAAAATGTTGATTTATGTCACTTACAATCTCTTTGCACTCGTTTTAGATCCACTCGGAAAGAGCGCCGGAAGATGAGTGGCTCGATATACTGCCACATCCGGTATTTTCTCCGGACGGCAATAGTTTTTTAATATTAGCTAGTGTACAAGAGTCCGGCACGGAACATTTTACCCATATAAAGCATGTAACCATATCACAGCAGAGAATATCTGTTATATCGCATGGCAGATACGAGGTAAAATGAATTTCTCTTTGCAAAACAAAACGAAATCTGTCCAACACAATGTTTTTAATATTTCAGGTTTTGAAAATTCTTTGTTGGGATACTGCGAATCATTTAGTCTACTACCTGGGTACAAAGGATAAAAAACCGGGACAAAGGCATCTTTACACCGTAAGAGATCCAGTTAATGATGACAACAGAAAGTAAGTGTAATCGTGTCTATCACTCAAGAGGAGCTTAAAGAAGAAGGGGGTCTAAATGTTTTTTTAGAATTGATTTTATTTTAAATATTACGTATTAGTCACTTGGATTCCTTATGCTCTAGCCCCTCCAATAAATATTTCACATGACAAATAAATTACTCACTCACTGTCACTTTTCATAAAAATATGTATATATTTTTAACAAATTGTAGTTTTCAGCTTTGCGCACAGCATTTAATATTGTCTTAACAGTATACACGCTTCTGCTTTGTGGCCAAACGCTTTTCATCCTAATCCTGATTTATGTTTAAAGTTTTTTCATTTTTAGAACTGAGCCGACTTGTATAACTTGCGATTTAGGAGAAGTTCTGTGGAGTAGTCGCTACTATTATCTCAATTGTTCCCATTTTGATGCCTTCATAATGCCAACGTCTTCCATCTCTACCCCACATGGAATTTCCTTTTATATACTGGAGTGCCAGGGTCCCGGATTGCCCGTATCGGGTGTTCATCTACATAAAACCCATAGTCTGGAAAGAATACTTTACGACAAACGTCCATTTTATGTTGAGCGATTACAAAAGTTGGCTTTGCCAACACAACGATCGTTCGAAATACCATTGCCTCATGGCAGTCGAGCACAAGTGCAATTATTGCTGCCGCCTAGTTGGCGAGAGGAGTTGAGAGATGCAGCATTTCCCGTTATAGTAGAAGTGTAAGTGTAATTATGCGTGCCTCATACCACACAAAGGTTCAATTTTACTTAGATATATTTTCTTTTGTATTTGAAGAAATGGCCGTCCCGGCTCTGAATCTGTATCAGAAAAATTTCATGTAGACTGGGGTACTTATATGTCATCACGCAACGATGTAATTTATATACGCCTGGACGTAAGAGGAGCCAAAGGGCAGAGTAAACGGTCTCTGTATCGGCACCTGGGCGGTGTTGAAGTTCAGGATCAAATTTCTGTGTTACGGTAAGTTTCCATACTGAATTTCTATCGAAAGGATCATCTTTATTAATTTAACAAACCACTCAATCTTTCAGTTATCTGCTAGATACCATAGGTTTTTTAGATGAAACCCGTGTTGGTATTTGGGGCTGGGGTTATGGTGGCTATGTCACCTCTATGGTCCTGGGCACGCAACAAGATGTTTTCAAATGTGGTATAGCTGTCTCACCTATAGCCGATTGGCTTTATTATAGTAATTTAAAGAATTTTTCCTGCAAAAAAAATCATTATTGTTAATTTGGTTTTTGTGTTTAGACTCAGCATTCACAGAGCGCATTATGGGTCTTCCAGCTGAAAATTACAAAGGCTATGTTGAGGCAGACGCAACTCAAAGAGCACGTCTGATCAAATCACATGCATTTTTTCTAATACACGGCCTAGCCGATTCTACAGCACCCTACATACATGGAGTTCAGTTGGCAAAATCTTTAACGGACGCCAATGTCTTGTATCGATATCAGGTATGCATTAAATAACTGATCGTTGCAGTTCTACATTATCTACAAAAACAACATGAAATTTCAATGTTGACTTATTTTGTTTTTGTAATTATTGTAAAAATATTTACTATTAATGCGGCCAATATTTACTATAAAATACATCTCTGATATGATGAAAATACACAAACAGGGATGGAAAATGCCTATTTTGAATTTGTGCTAATTAATTAAGCAAAAGGTACTTTTCAAACCATTACGGTACCATTTTTTTGTATTTATTAAAAATAGAAATTCAAAAACTTGTATATACAAATTCACAAGTATACAACAATAATATATTACTTCCATAAAAATTTAAAAATGGGTTAATTGAATTTTATTTAAGAAGACATGTAATGTAAGATAATTAATTTTCTGTTAGTTTAAAATTGAGGCAAAGTGACATTGATTGAAAACATTTTCGAAATTTGAAAATCAATTACGTATACCATTTTTCACTCTGATTCAAATACGTTTTCGGTTTTTTCCATCAGGTCGGGATTTCTTTTATAAGCGTGGCAAATTTTTCCCTTTAAAATTAGTCAGGTACGGAGACATATTTCACCCTAACTCGAGAACGAGCCATCCTATTTTCAAAAGTAAAACACCAGAAGATGTGTAACAAAATTGTATATATTTTAGTCAAAAATAATATTTCTCTCTCTCTCTCTCTCTCTTATCGTTTTGGAATTTTTCAGAAATTAATATAGAAAAAAAATTTGTTTTCCTGCGAAATCCGTAATTTTTTTCAGTTTAAAAATGGAATTAAAAGAAACATTTTGCACATTTTTCTGAGAGCTAAATATCTAAAATAAGATATAAACCGTAAAAATCTGTTAAAAAATTTGGATTTCATTGTCAATTTACCGCAGGTAACCAATATTCTAACGCAACCAACTAATGTACAACGGTATTTTGCGTTCCTCTATAATAAATAGTATTTTTCCTCTATTATAAATAGTATTTTTCATTTACCTGTGATTTCAAATCGAGAACGTTAGGGTAGATTCTAGTATTTATTGTAGCAGTATATATAGAAGTTGATGGACAATAACTGAGTCAGTTTTAATTTGAATATCGTGCGGTTAAAATCGGCAACAGTAAATAGATCTTATTGTTATTGTATAAAGAAATAGAGCAATTAAAAAATCCACAAATGCTTTCATATTACAAAATGTTAAGGATTTGTAACAAATCTCAAAATATATTTTGTTATGTATGTAGCGATCTAACTCTAAGTTCTCAACGGCAGACAATAACTTCCCAGATTCAAGATGCTTATCACCGTTATTTTGGGTTTCCTATCGATGATAGAGAAGCAATGAACAAGGATGGTGAAGGCCTTCTATGCAAATTAAAAGAAGTCATATTTGTAGCTCCACAAATACGAGAGCTTATAAAGGACGAGCTCTTTAGAACGAAATTGAACGATGTGGAAGAAAGAGCATGGACAGCTTTTGTGAATGTGTGCCACAATTTATTGGGAAACAGAAAAGCTGAAAACTACCATGTAAGCATCGAAGAACTACTTTCTGCCTACAAAACTCTAAAGTATATGTCCCTTAAAATTAATTTTTTGGACTCGGATCTAGATTTTTTCCGGATAATCGTGGTGCTGTATCAGACGAACATGGTGAAAAGTTCCATCAAGATATGTTACATATAGAGAAGCGTTATAATGGAAACCCATCGGAAGGAACGCTTGCACAGAAACTGATAATATTAATAAAGAAATGAATTAAAGAAAACTAAAGCTGAATCTCCGCATACAACGGAACAGCTTAAGCTACGTTTTTTATCTTAACAATGTTTCTGAAATAAATATTATTAATTAGTAACAAAAATTATTATATTCTGATATTTTTAAGCTTAATGCTAGAGTTAATGTCGACGCCGTTGACGGCGTTTCAACGCCGAAAAAGTTGAAATAGATTGAACTTTTACGGCGTTGCAACGCCTTGAGATTAACTGCTCTCATACAATTTCATACGATTCAATTTTTTTTTGACATTTGACGCCGTCGACGACGTCGACATTAACTCTAGCATAAGGTCTCTTTATTTTAATTAAGAAGTCACTCAAAGGAGTGACGTAATATTGAAATGAAGAATAAAATTAAAATAAAGAGACCTTAAGCTTAAAAATATCAGAATATAATAATGATTAAACAGAGGTCAAGAAACCAGAAGAATTTAGTAACAAAAATTTTTTATATATAAGAAATTTTGTATATACATATGTGTGTATATATATATATATATATATATATATATATATATAGGCTGTACATATTTTAATTTTTTATTGTAATTTGAAGTTATCTAGGGGTGCCAACAGAGTACGGGGTTTAAGCGAGGCGCTGCTACAAGGTTACAATCTGGCAACCTTTTTTGCTTGTATTTGTTGTACGAAAATTTATACAAGTAAAGAGTTGCCACTCATTGTTGCTACAAGGCGCTTTAGTGCTTGTAGCGCACACACCGGCGTCAGCCTTATTGATATTTTGTTTGCTGTATTACACATATTTGATCAATATTGGATACCTGCGGTAAATTGACAATAAAATCCAACGATTTTAACCGATTTTTATGGTTTATAGCTTATTTAGTTTTTTAGCTCTTAGAAAAATGTGCAAAATGTTGAATATTTGCTTTATGTTTTTTTAATTCCATTTTTAAACTAAAAAAAATTACGAATTTCGGAGGAAAAAACAATTTTTTCCCTAATAATTTCTGAATAATTCCAAAACGGTAAGACATAGAGAAAAATTATATTCGACTAAAATAAATAAAATACATTTACTGACATCCGTATTCTCTCCTACTCAATACATTTTGTTCTTAAATCAGGCATAGGCATTGTGGGTGAGCGCGCTTCACATGTATATGAATTCGCTCTTAAGAGTCACACGTATTTGTAGTCAAGAATGATAAAATAAAGATTACGCCAACAAGCTGAAATAAAAATACTTTTCTGCGCATGATGGAGCTCTGACGTCACTCAACATGTGCTCTGATTGGCTAATAAAATTCAGTTGGAGAACTATTGTTATTGAAAAAACATGACAGTGGGACAAATTGTTATTTTTCTACCTAAATTTTTTGAAAGCAAACAAATTCTTTATAATAATTCCATTTATAGATTTTCATTACTTTTAATACAATATTTCACAATTGCTGCAAATAAAATATAGTTTTCAAAAAGAAAATTTTTTATAGAGAACAAACGTCTCAAGGCCTTCTCAAGATTAACGTTTGCAAAGCTTAATTTCTGAATACGACATGATAAATTTTTTATAATGACATCACACTGACTTTTTGCTATTTTCAGCCTAAAATTTTCCTTGAGAAGTGCATCCTTAAAAACGATTCAAATAAATATTTGTTTAATGTTAAAAAATGTACATACATTTTCATTTCCAAAGTTTTATTGTAAGTTTGGAGGCCATCTTCTTTTTCAAGATCAGTCGGCCGTGGAGCATTTTCCGTGACCAATTTTTCTTCAAAACTATTCGAAATATCATTTTGTTTTTCAGTTTCACATAGTCTTTCATATACTTTTGCAACTTCAGTTTCATTAGCAGTTGTCGTTTCAATTTCAATAGCACTAGTGTCTAAAGAGGGAACTGCATGGGATTTTAATATTTTTGCACGCCGTTTGCTAAATCCTATTCATAACGCCTTAGTAATGTACTGCAAGAATTAATTTTGTTTTAACTTACCCATTTCAAATTTCAAGTTTCTTTCAAAATCCTCTTGCTTGAAATGTAAAGCACAAATTATTTCTTTATCCACATTTACAGGCTTCACTCTTTTGCAAAAGATTACCCATAACTTCCTTCGAGCTTCATCTTTTGGAAAATTGTAAAACGATACAGCTTTTTGAAAACACAAACGTTTTATTAAAAATACTCAAAATATTAGGTTTTAACATAATTTCTCACTTGTTTTTTTGCTGTTACTTTGTTTGCATTTGCCCACTGCACATTTCATATTTGCTCTCTTTCTTATCTCTTCACTTTAATTTGTTTTTTATTTTTCTTAGTTTTGCAGCTTTTAAACAACCAAATTTAAACACTTTTTTATAATTATAATTATTTTAATATTTTTTATATGTATTTATTATAAAATATGACACGAAATTCGTTGTTTATTAAGCACCGATGAAATACTTTTTTTAAAACTCTCTGAGTAAATTAATTACAGGGCTGCCAACTATTACAAAATACATACATTTTTTGTAAGAAATTATAAATTTCTCATATGATACAGACTTGGTAACCTTTGCGAGGCGGATACTACGTCATCAAACGGTAAATCATGCGCAAGGCGTAATCTTTATTTTATCATTCTTGCATCAAACTACATATAAAAAAATTGTTTAGGAAAAAATTTTTTGTTCCGAAACAATAGATGAATCCAGCTTAAGAGCTCGATTTGCGTAACCGAAAGGAAACCGAGGTTGTTGCTTTTACCGAAAAGATGTCATAGCCGACCACTAAAAATCTTATATAAAAACTCACCACTCTTCAGCTCAAATTCATTAAATTTTATTTTTTAACATGAAAAAATAACTTATAAAGAAAAGTGATAAAATTAACATACATATGTATAAATAAAAAGCAAACCAAAAAATAATCTTCGTACTTATTTTACACATGTATACTTAAGAATTTTTTGGAATTCTACATATTTACGAAAAACATACATACGAGTATGATTAAACCTTTAGTTTAAGGAGAAAAATTTTGAAATTTTTGTTTGATTTTTAAACTTTTTAGCCTTTTGGGAAATCGCAGCTTCCTTGATTTCTTGAAGAGTGAATAATTTTTCATACGAACTGTCATTTTCTATTGCCCATTCCATACAAATGTCAATGGACTTGATGGACAGTACATCATTTCCTTTGTGGCTGTCCGGTCTTGCAGGAGCGTAGGCCTAAACATTTAGATTCTCGTTTCCTGCGAGATATCAGAGAGGCTAGGTGGTTCTCAGGAACCAGTACTTCGTTTTGGAAGGATTGTGTAGGGTTTAGTCCTCTGGGCACCACAATGGGCCTTTTATGCCCTCCGAGTATTTTCTCGCTTATTGCTGGCAGCCCTTCTAACCTAACCTAATTTTCTCAAAATTTTTAATTTTTGTTTAATTGTTAGCTTAACCACTTGTTTTATTACTCCCATGTTTGTTGGAATGATGTTTACTTCAAAATTATCTTCACTGAAATCATAAAAACGCAAAGATTTAAAGCCAAAAGAAAAAACTAACTGCAAATCAGATACGGGCGTTTCATAGCACAATTGTGCTGAGATCATTCACACGTATTCTTACCCTCTTTATTTTAGTCGTCGATGAGACAGCGACGAATGAATATCAGGCGGATGCTTACGAATTTTGTTATATTTTTTTCCAAAATATTTGCCCAGCAAACAAATTAAGTTATGATGATATGCGAAAGATATTTTGTCAGCAACAATGCTTTCGATAACATACAATGGCTTTTACACAATTTTTCTCCAATAACGGACTATACTAATTCTCCTAATTTAGTAATACACTTAGTATTATTAATTAGTCTGTGTAAAATCTTATCACATATATTTTGAATATGTTTCCCATATGAAAATGATTTTCCATCCTGACAAATATCAAAGCTTATTAAGTTTGATACATCCAACCGCGTATTTTTTTTTTGCGAATATTCAGTGTTATGCTCCAGCAAGCCACCATTCTTTTATTTATTTATTTATTTTTTTCTTGAATGGAAAACAACAAATTATTGTCCCATCTTTTTTAATATTTTTCATTTGACTGTTTACTTAGAAAAAGTTTTATTTTTAATTAATAATTTACGTAATCAACGTTTTTTTTTTTAACTTAGAAAATATTGCTACTAATGTATACATATGTAATGCACCATTATCTTTCAAACGCTTAGCTTTTTGTTTGGTGGGTAGCTCGCAAGCTCAACACATACACAATTCACCAAAGCATTGACGGTGCCCACCACTGCTGTAAATCAGGGATTTCCATTTCTTTGCACAATTGTGTACACCACTACTAACACATATTTTTATACTCTTCAATTCAGTCGTCGATGTGACTTCGACAAATGTACATGTCTAGCGGATGCTATATTATTTTGTTTCAGCTTACACTCAAAAAATATTGTGTATACCACTACATCATTCACAATTTTAAAACAAAACTCTTTCTAATTTTTTCCCAAATTAAAACTGGTGATTTTTCCAAAAACTTCACTTGTTTATAGAAATCTCGAAATCGACAAAAGATATTAATATGCCGAAATATTTGAAACACTTTTCAATAATTTTCAAAACAGGTTTCAAGATTCTGTAATTTTACAACCGCTATTAGAAGTTTTCGAAAACCATTTTCGTTGCGATGTAAGCAACTATGAATTTGATATTCAATCAGAACTAATCATACTACGAAGCGAAGTAAATGCTCCAGACGAAAATAATATTGTAGAGTTCTGGAAAGATTTGGATGGCGAGTTCCATCCTGAACTAAAAAAAATTCATTTAAGTGCCTCTCTTTATTCGGCACCACTTACCTATACGAACAAATTTTTTCGGATTTAAAATTTATTTGTTCCAAGCAACGTAAATTAAGTTCATCCCATTTGAAAAGCATTCTACTATTACGAAACTTCCATAAGAGTATAAATTTAGAAGATTTTTTTTTATAAGTTGTATAACACAAGGGAACAAAATTAAACATTTTTTGTGTTGATAGAAAATTTGTAGCAGTTCTTTACCAATTCATGTCGCTGATTTTAAAACTGCACTTTTTTTCTATCAACTGTGATTTGAGTACAATATTTATTTTTTATGAATTTTAAAAACATAAAATTCTTTAAAAAAAAGTGCAGTTTTAAAATCAGCGACATTGAATTGGTAAAGAATTGCTACAAATTTTTTATCAACACAAAAAATTTTTAATTTTATACCTTTGTGTTATACAACTTATAAAATATATTACTAACATTTTATTTCGGCTGTAATGAATGTATTCTCTCATTTCTTTTACTCTCTGGTACTCACTACTACACAACCAAAAATTTTTTGGAAATCCCTGCTGTAAATCAGTGGTGTTCAAAAATAAAAGTGAAGATGTATTGGTGAGAGATTTTGCCCAGCAAACATAATGTCAAACGCTTAAAATAAGAAAAACAGGCAGAGTTTTTGCCATATATAAACATCTTATTAAGTGAATGTAATTTTACTTTTAAGAAAATAATATCGGGGACCGTAAATAGCAGTTATCAATATCAAAAAATTGAACAGTTATATTGAGAACAAAACAAAAATAAATCTATTTAAACCAGTTTTTTAAGTAAGATTAAAACTTGAATGTTATGAAAAGCATCAGTTATCATAAAATACTTTTCACATTTCATTCCGTGAACGTGTATGCTTTTATTGAATTTCGAGTTTAATTTTTGTGTTCAATTGTAATTGAATCGCTTGTGTTTGCTATGCTTCGTCCAACAAGAAGCAACAACAATGCTTAATAAATTTCTGAAATAAAATGACAACAGCCATCCGCATGTGTTCTCATCGCTTGCTGAACGACGACTAAATGAAAATTTTTATAAGAGCATAACAAATGTGTGTAAATTTTTTAAACAATTGTTGTATGGGCTGAACACCACTGCTGTAAATTAACAGACAGCTTCTTTGCATGTAAAGAAAGAGAAAAGAGAATAAAATATATAAAAAGTATCAGCACTGACGTGTGGAAAACATTCTTAAGATGGGTTATTTGCTGAAGCTTTAAGTCTTAAAGTTTAAGTATTTGTTTAAACCAGGGCTCCTCAATGGGAGAAAATATTTAAGTATAATGTATTTGGGAATTTTTCATGTGTTAGTGACTGTTTTTTTAAACAAGAGCGTACAAATAATGTTGCCAGACGACGTCATTTTTACGACTTTTTATGCCAAAAATAAAATGACATGAAATATTTAAATAAAGTTTTCATTAACATGTATTTCTTACATTTAATTAATACAGGCGAATTTCCTTATAGTGAATAAATTATACACTCCACGCAATATTTGTAAGGCTAAAATTATTTTAAATTTTTTTCCGAATTTATTAATGTACATAATGTTGGAATATATTGACTTATATATTGCCATTTTATCTGACATAAAAATATTGTGTTCCGTTATATCTGTTTAAAAATAATGTGATTTAAATATTAAATTTGAACGAAATATTTAAAAGACCAGGTCCAGGAAATTATAATAGAGGAGTAAAAAAATCTAAATATGTATGTGGAATCAAAACATTTTGCTTCTTACTTTTAATTAAGAGAAAAAACATATTTTATAAAAAAAGACACAAATCAAAAAATTTGCTTTCAAGTCAATTCATCTATTAAAATGTTTGTAATTTTGAAAAAATTCTATATAAGGACGCTACTAGACGTTGAAACTCATACTTCTAGCAATATAATTCGTAAAATATTACTAATAGGTGATAGGTTACATTAAAGAAGCTAATTAAAAAATCTAAATAATAATAATCGGCAATGTAACTTCTGAGATATAGAGCCTCGGAAAAAAGAGCCTTATGTACCCTCTTCTCCCCATAAAACTTTTTGCAATAAAAAAATTTTTAGGAACAAAAATATTAAACAGAAGCAATTTCTTATTTTACGTATACTTCAAATTGAACTTACTCATTGTTTTTAAATATTTTTGTCAAAATAACACCGTTTTATATGAAAAATTGAAAGCATTTTTTAATTCTGTAGAAATGTTGAGGCATTTTTCATAAAACTAGCGTAATAATTTCACATTAACGATTTGAAAAAGTAATATGATGATTTTGATGTTTTTTCTCCAACATTTGGCGATATTGCATGTATTTTGTCTGGCAACTATGTGAACAAGAAAGAACATTTAAAAGTGTTGCCGTTGATCACAAAATCAAATTGATAATAATATAAGAAGGCAAACTTAGTTTTCACTTATATAAATGTGTGAAATTGATTTTTGTTTCTATAGCCTATATTCTATTCACAATTTCGACCGAAATGCTGTCAAATCCCATATAAAAAGTATTTAGTCGAAATAAGCGTGGACAAATTTGGAAAACTAGTTTACTATGAAAAACACGTGAAATTTTTCTGAACACAATTTTGCTAAATATTTTTCGAAAATTTAAACAGGGTACTAGCCTTAAGGAAAACAAGAAATTTATAATTTCTATTTGTCAATTTTTTCAAATGAAATAATTAATGTTGCTAAGCATTTTTCGAAAATTCAAACAGAGTACCGGCCTTATCGCTGTGAGCCCTTGTATGTAGAATAATTTTTTGGCCTCCTAAGCGCACACAAAAATTTAATTTAATTGACTGTTAAAGTTCGACGAGGCAAGTTGCATGTTTTTTGTATGAAAAAAAAAATTTACTGCAAAATTAAACAAAATTTGTATTTTAAAAGGCTTATATGTATTAAAATATTCTATTATAGACAATACTATCTTCCAATGGAGATATAAAATATTATAAAACCATTTTTGTATCATACAAAATTACTAAAAATCATAATATATATAAATTCATCCATCCAAGAATACAAAAAATCGAACGATGGCAACGCGGGTTGAAAATTTAGTAATGCATTTGTTGTTGTCTATGAATAAAATATTTATTTTCTCTTCTTTCATTGATGTGAATTTCGTTACAGTTCGTGTTGCGTATGTGAATACGTGTAAAAAATCCGATTGGCACTCGTATTTGGAGTGTAATGGCTGAGGTGCCCTGGTTTAAACTACGTTTCTGCAAAAATAAATTCAAAGAGAAAATTACTTTAAATTTTATATGTAAAACACAAAAATTTGCACTTATCAAGACTGGTTTTTTGAAAAAGTTGCACTTACAAAGACTGTAATGTAAAAAAATTGCTTGTTGCTCTAATCGGGGTGTTGCAGTTATCGGTAGTTACGCAAATCGAGCTTGTAATGCATATATATATATATATATATATATATATATATATATATATATGTATATACATATATGTATATATGGTCAAAAATTTGAAAAAGTAAACCAGAATAAAAAATTTTTTTTTAATTTTGCTGGATTTGTTGTCATAATCTGATAAAGGGTAGTTCCATGCACCTATCCGCAAAAATCCAGGCTCAAAAATTATCAAAAACCCTATTTTTAGCGGTCTTTTTCATTGCTTTGAAGTAAGAAAAATATTGTTCATTTGTTGATCATTTACAAGAATTTCGAAATTTGGCCTTTTAAAGTTAACTTAACTAGTTATTTTAAATATAATTTTTTGCAGTATTCTGAAACTATATTTTTCCCTTTTAAAGTGCAAACCAAAAATAGTATCGTTTCTTTTGTTATTTTCCGATTTAAAAGAAATTAAAAACTGCCGCAAATTCGATTCTCACGTAACAGATAAAATACTGGAAAAGTTTTTATACAGACGAACAATTGTCTAAATTATCCGTGCTTTCGGATTTATCGTGTGTTTTGCCCACATATTCAGAAAATAAAAAAAATCGGTAGGTTTGTATTTTAAATTAGATAAAAAATAGTGATAAAATATTCTCACGTAACAGACCGGAGAGAGAGGGCAGGGAGGTGAAAGGAATTGAACGGGGTACAGACTTGCCCGTACTCTTATTTCGTTTTGTTTTCTTATTCGCAATTTTCTGCGCGGTGTGTTTTATACGTAAATTTGTTGAAATCGTAATGAAAAATAAAAATCAAAGCAAACAGTAAAAATTTTGTAGTTTACAATTTATCAGGAGCCGGCACTGCTTGTTCTTTAATTTTGTCAACTTCAAAATTGCAAAATTATTAAAATAACCATGGCCAAAACTAAAGACAATGGAAAAGATGTAAGTTTTGTGCTATCTACGCACATTTATTGTTTGCATGCATTTCTCAAAAACTCTGTTTATTAAAAATGAAGTCAAGAGCTCAGATACAGCAAAGGTACGTAGACAAGTTGAAAAAAACGCAGAAGTGGGAAGAATTTAAAAAAAGCACAGATGCACAAAGAGTACGCAGAGCTAAGGAAAAGGAAAATGAGAAAAATTTTACTATAAAAGAGTTATCTAATCGGAAAAATAAGCAAAGAAAAATTTGACGAGAAAGAAGCCAAAAAAGCTACAGAAAAAATAACATGAAGGGATCAACAGACGAAGATGATGAATTGAATGGTACTGGTAATACAGGGTACAAAAGCACTTGGCAAGGCAGTTAAAAAAGCCCGAAGTTCTTTACCTACATCCACTTCAAAGCAGAAAGTTGTTTTGTCAAAAATATTAAGCGGCTTTTCAGGATCTGATAGAAAAGAAATGTGTGGTTTTGTTACAGCAAATCATTCACACCAAAATAATGAATTTAAAGACCTTATTGTCAAGGAAATAGAAGACTTTTTTGAGCGAGACGAGAGTATCGCCAAAGGCAAGAAACACAAAAAAGTACAAAGACGCCATAACAGGTGAAGAACGAGAGTTATCAACAAGGCACATGCTTTGGACGCTTAAAGAATCGCACGCTATATTCTGTGAGGAAAGGAAGAAGGAGGTTAAATGTGAGTATTTAGGGATCTTAGGATATTTTGGTGCAGTTTCAAACACACATTTTTTTATAGATATTTGCAGCTTAAATTTCTTTTGCAAAAACCGACCAAAAAACGTAAAACTTATAAGTAGCTTACCCCACGACATGTATATTTGTTCATACCATGCAAATTTTATTGAAGCGGTAAATGCACTTAACAGCTATGCTCCAATTGTTCCTACTTATGAGAACAATTTCGTAAAACAATTTCTTTGCGAAGAACAAGGTCCAGAATGTTGGTTGTTTAATTGCCTACACTGTTATGGCATATCATTGCAGCGTTTGCAAAAGGCTATCGGAAATTTTGAACCCAATATGACAGTCGAATGGATGTTTTGGGAAAAAACAGCACACCCAAGCGAATAGAAAAAAATAAAATAAGTGGTACTTTAATGGGCTTAGTTCTTCATATAATCAATCTTTCTCCACAATTTTTAAAACATAGTTTTGTAAACCGTGAACAAAGCGATATGTTTAATAAAGTTGATCGTTTGCGAGTAAAAAGTGACGACTATCCACAAGAAAGTGTGGTGCAAATCGATTTTGCAGAAAACTATGTTTGCGAAGCACAGGACGAGGTTCAAAGCGCACACTGGGATCAGCGTCAGCTCACATTATTTACTTCCGCCACATTTCATCAGAGCAGCACACATTCAAAAATGTTTGTCTCTAACAACTTAAGCCATACCAAAGAAACTATTGTACCATATATGTATAAACTTTTGTTGCAGTTACAATCGACTGTGACAATAGTAAAAATTTGGAGCGACGGTCCATCTTCACAATTCAAAAACAAATTTATTGCAGCTATCATCCCACTATTTGAGAAAAAACTGAACCTTAAAATCTTTTGGAATTTTTTTGCCACCTCGCACGGTAAAGGTTGTGTGGATGGTATTGGCGCGACTGCTAAAATGCTGGTGCGAAGACAGGTCTTGTCAAGGAAATTCTCTGTGAACAGTGCAACCGATTTTGCAAATGCATTAAAATCAAAAGGAACAACAATAGCAATTGAAGAAGTTACTTATGCGGAGGTGGAAAAATCAACAAAGAACTAAATACGGCATTAGTTCTTACAAATGCAAAAAATGTAAAATATATTGCTTCTTCGGACCATTTGCAAGTACAAAATGATACTACCATCTCATTTCTTACGTCAAAGTTAGGATATAGCAGTGCAAAAATATTTTGATATATATTTCGCCTCTTAACTTGTTCCTAAAACCAAGAAAAATTAATTTTGAAACAAATAAATGCTATTTTCTCTTTTAAAAATCGCGCAAATTTTGTAACAAACTTTTTTCTCACGTAGCAGATATACAATTTTTGGAGCATGGTAACCAATATTGTGCACCAATTATTACGTTCTTGGACTCAAAATGTTCTCTGAACTATTGGCTATAAGTTTGCCGAAGAAACTTTCAATCTAATTTGAACAGATTCGCAGATTTTATTAGCTCTTTGAAACTTACTTAAAATCGGCTTCAAAATTTTCTCACGTAACAGATCAATGTTTGACTCCAATAATTTTCTTACCGTAATACATACAGATGTTCTTTATATAAAAAAATTGTGTACCTTTGAATATATTATTGAAATATTATAAAATTTTTGCACAACGATGTACAATGTGCCGTATTTTTAGAGCTAAAGACGTTTTTTGTCGTTCGAATCTCACGTAACAGACCAAATTTTCGACCATATGTATATACATATATGTATATACATATATGTATATATACTATATATATATATATATATATATATATATATATATATATATATAGTATATATATATATATATATATATATATATATATACACAGTTAAACCTCTATTAACCGGGCCTCTATTAACCGGCTACATCTATTAACCGGCATGCAGATCTTTGTGATTTTTTACATCTATTAACCGTGCTTTACCTCTATTATCCGTGCAGCATTCATATGATTTTTTATTACGTTAATTTAAATCCGGTGATTCCCCTTTTTAATGTGTGGACACAATTGTACTACGTGCTTCTATTTTAATTCATTATGTAAGCGAAATTTGATCTGTTAACACCTGTTTTGGGACGATGGCTCCTTCAAATAGCAAATTGCCAAAGAGAGCGAGAAAAGTTCCTTCAATTAAAGACAAAATTGCTTTGATTAACGATTACGATAAGAACATACCTGTAAGGTCACTATCTGAACAGTATGGAGTTGGTAAGCAAACTGTGCGCGATTTAGTGAAAAAGCAAGAAGAAATTTTGCTTTATGGTTTTAAAAGTGATTCAATAGATGGCTTAAAAAATAGATATACGCTCAAAAATTCTGAAAATCCGGAAGTAGATTTGGCATTAAGTGAATGGTTTCGACAAGAAAGATTTAAGGGAACACCAGTTTCAGGTAAGTTTACTTCAAAGCAGGGTGCACATATACCTTTTTCAATTGTAAATGAGAATTTTTAAGTTTTAATTGAGAAATTTTAAATTGTAAATGGGAAATTTTGAATTGAAAATGAGGATTTTTCAATTGAATTCATTTGAAAAGTTCTCATTTTCAATTAAATATTTCTCATTTTCAACTTAAAATTCTCTATTTCAAATTTAAATTTCTCATTTACAATTTAAAATGGTGTAGTATGGAATCAGAAACAACTTTTTTAAACTTTAGGATAGATGATTATTGGAAAAGCAAAATTTTTCCATGCTGAGTTAAACATTAATTCCGAGTGTCGTTATTCATCTGGATGGGTGGAGAAATTCAAAAAGAGGAACGGAATTCGAAGGCTGAAGTCATCGGGAGAAAAACAGTGTACTGACTATGTTTCTGCTACAATGTTCGTGGAGGATTTAAAGGAATATATTCAGAAGGAAAAACTTACAAGCGAGCAGATTTACAACGCGGATGAACCAGCCTATTTTGGAAATGTTTACCTCAATATTCCTTAGCCTGTGGAAGTGAACGTTCCATTGAGGGATACAAAGAGTCTAAGGAAAGACTCACAGCCTTGTTATGTGCCAATGCAGCTGGGACTCATAAGTGTAAATTAATGATTATTGGAAGAAGTGCGAAGCCAAGAGCTTTAAAAAACGTTAAGAGCCTTCCTGTAATTTACAAATCCAATAAAATCCAAAATTTTTTTGGAGTGGTTTAATAATAATTTCGTACCAGAAGTTAGAAAACATATGGAACAAAGTGTAATACCTTGTAATGGAAATGACAATATAGATTGCAATAAGGTACAACAAAGAACAAATTAAAAACTAGGATTGCAGGACATAAAACTGATCAAAGATATAGAGATATAAATTGACAAAAAACTGCATTATCTTCACATTGTTCTAGATTTAATCATTATCCAAACTTTGAAAATGTTTCAATATTAAACACAGAAAATAATTATAAACGTAGATTTATGTTAGAAATGTTACACGTAATCAATACACCAATCACAAAAAGAATTAATTTTAAGGCAGATACAGCAAATGTAGCTCAAAATTATAGACATCTAGTTCATAAGAGATAGATAGGCAGAGTTATTGTTTGTTACTGTTCAAATATGTTGTTTATTTTAACTTGTTCTTCAAACTTTTTGAATTTTGTTGAAAAGTATATGTATATGTTTATAATTTATTTAAATTTGCTTAAAACATTTTGAATTTTGTTGCTAATTATGTATATATGTTTATACTTATATATGTATATGTTAAAAAAAAAAAAAAATTATGTATTTATTAAATTTGAATTAAGATTCTATAGGCTAATTGTTCGAAATTTTAATTTAAATCTCAGAAAGACATGATAAATATTCCAAGGCACAAAGGCAAGTCAACATCAGTTTTATTCAACTTACACAGCAGAGCAGAACAGCTGTTTTCGAAAGACGCAACCCTTTCATCATCAGTGCTCATGTGTATTGTGTTTGTCACCACTTATTAGGTGGCTTAGTTGAATGTGATAACAGTTCCTATTTACACAAATTTTATTGTGAAAAAGAATACGGGAACTGTATCAACCTGATGTTAACATGTTATTGTTATAACTTTGGAAAAAACGTTCACATGTACTTAAGTATAAAATTCAAACCAAAAAAGTTTGACTTAGATATGATGGATCAAAAAATTCAGAAAAATGGGACATGAAGAAAAATAATCAAACGGTAACACGGGTATTATAACAATAACATGTTAACATCAGCTTGATACAGTTCCCGTATTCTTTTTCACAATAAAATTTGTGTAAATAGGAACTGTTATCACATTCAACTAAGCCACCTAATAAGTGGTGACAAACACAATACACATGAGCACTGATGATGAAAGGGTTGCGTCTTTCGAAAACAGCTGTTCTGCTCTGCTGTGTAAGTTGAATAAAACTGATGTTGACTTTCCTTTGTGCCTTGGAATATTTATCATGTCTTTCTGAGATTTAAATTAAAATTTCGAACAACTAGCCTATAGAATCTTAATTCAAATTTATGTATTTATGTTCTAATACGTTTTATAAATGTATTTAAATTTGTTTGTAACTTCCAGATTGTTGTTGAAAAATATGTTTATAAGTATATATGTATATGTGTTTTTGTTTATATTTATATGATTATTAATTTATATATATATATATATATATATATATATATATATATATACATATATATATATATATATATATATATATGTGTGTGTGTATATATGTATATATATATGTGTGTATGTATGTATGTATGTATGCATGTGTATGTATTCATGGGATGAATGGGATGAATGGGATGAAATCATCGAAAGACCCTGGCAGTGATGGTGTTTGCCAGGAGTGCGAGACTTTAACACGCTAAAACACCCCTTTACACTGACCCAAAACCTTTCCCTGTGGTACTGCCGTAAGGCTTTACATCACAGGGTGGGAATAGATCCTAGACCTAATCTAACCTAAAGAGATTCTTCTGCGAATCTCTTCTAACCTACGAAGTTCTAATAGAACGTATTTTGCAAAATTGCATACACACGTCCAGTTGTACAAAGATTCCAACATGGTTGGAACTATGTTGTCCGGCCTAATTCTACGCCCTAAATCTGCTTCTAAGCACTCTCTTCTACTATTGAATCGTGGACAGATGAAGAACACATGTTCGGCATCTTCCACGACATTACCATCACAGCTCGGACAAAACGGAATACTGTCATGTCCGAAACGGTACAAGTACGACCTGAAGCAACCATGTCCAGTCAAAAACTGTGTAATATAGTAGTTCAAGTCACCGTGCTTTCTTGATAACCATGTACTGATGTCAGGTATCAGTGAGTAAGTCCATCTTCCCTTATCAGTCGCTGTCCATCGTGCCTGCCACTTACGTAGGCACAAATCTGCCCCACCATTTGTACTGTTCGATATCGCCTCTAATTCGATGGGCATCATACCGGCAATGACAAAAGCTGCCTCGTCGGACACAGTTCGGAATGCGCTACATACTCGCAGGGCGGCCAGCCTATACACAGGGGATATCAGATTCGCATACGTAGAATATCTCAGTGAACCTGACCATATAGGGGATGCATATAGGATAATACTTTTAACTACACTAGAGATCAATTTCCTCTGCAGATATTTCGGACCTCTTGTATTTGGCATGATCCGGGATAAAGCTGAGCAGGTCTTCGATGCTCTGGCACCTATATACTTAAAGTGCTCATGAAAAGATAGACGTGTGTCAATCATGACTCCAAGGTATTTTAGACATTCCCTGGATTCTATGCTACACGTACCAATATTAAGCCTAATGGTTTCCCTACGTTTCCGACTACTAATCAGAACCGCCTCTGTTTTATGGTCAGCTAGAGCTAGACCCATTGACCTGAGCCAAGACCTAACGATCTGAATACTGGCATTTGCAATGGTTTCCGCCTCTAGCAACTCTTTTGCTTCACATACTAACGCTATGTCGTCTGCGAATCCAACTATCTTTGCCTTCTCAGGTAGATTTAACCTCAATACTCCATCGTACATGACGTTCCACAGTAGTGGGCCAAGTACTGATCCTTGAGGCACACCGCCAATTATCTGGCGTCTCCTAGTACCTTTATCGGTGTCATAAACTAGCTCTCTATTTCGGAAATAATCCTGTATAATTGCCAGTAAATACCCTGGGATGTCTAATCTTGCTAAGGCTTCAACAATACGTCCCCAGTTTGCCGTGTTGAAGGCGTTCTTTACGTCTAGGGTTACGACTACACAATACTCCTTAGTTCCATTTCTCCACCGCTCCCCTTGGATAGCCCTAGCAGCAGTTTCTACTACAACCTTGATAGCATCCACTGTTGATCTTGCTTTCCTGAAGCCATATTGGTTATTTGATATATATGTGTATATGTATGTATACATGTATATATATGTATATATATATATATATATATATATATATATATATATATATGTATATATGTGTATATGTTTATGTATGTGTATGTATGCATATATATGTGTATGTGTGTATGTGTATGTATACATATGTATGTATATATGATTTAAAAATTGTTCTTTATAAATGTTTTTTAAATACATATATATGCATGTATAGGTTTAAATATTTTATTATTGTTCATATATTGTAAATTTATTTAAAATTTGTTTGAATCTTTTTGTATTTTGTTGACAAATAATTTTGTTTCACAAACAACATATTTTTTCATATCAAATAAAATAATTAATTTCCTGAAGAAGTCACACAAAGGAGTGACGAAATATTGAAATTAAAAATTAAACTAAAATAAAGAGACCTTAAGCTTGAAAATATCAGAATACAATAATAATTAAAAAGAGGTCAAGAAACCAGAAGAATATACCAAAAATTTATTATTTTTTTTAATGTTTGTAAATTAAACCTATTTCAAACTTTGGGAAACCTCAATGGTCTATTACAAACTAAAAAAATAATTTTTTTAGGGATGGGATATTAAAAACTGTTTTTTCGGCCTATTCCTTATTTTGTAGTACATGTAAGTAAAAAATTGTTAAAAATTTTAAGTTTTTCTTTAACAAAACCTCTTTATACGTCATGAAGATTTGCATTGGCCAAAAAACAAAATTTTTAAATTCAAATTTTGCTTCCAGGGGTGGGAAATTGAATTTTTTTATACATGAAAGTAATCAAACAGGCAACTGATGTTGTTTTTTTTTTGT
Source organism: Linnaemya tessellans (assembly GCA_951800035.1). Taxonomy (NCBI): domain Eukaryota; kingdom Metazoa; phylum Arthropoda; class Insecta; order Diptera; family Tachinidae; genus Linnaemya; species Linnaemya tessellans. The sequence continues at coordinate 39,846,126 of OX637533.1, read as the reverse complement.
TTTTTGCTAAATAAAACTGTGTTATAACATAGGAAGAACAAAGTTGGTATCAAAAATTCAAAAATAAAAAATAAAATTCCGAATCCAGGGATGGACAAGTGCAATATTTTATGGTACATGAAAGTTACAAAAATGGTAAAAATTTTGAAATTTTTCTTAAATAAAAGTACTTTATACCTCAAGAAGCATTGCACTGATAAAAAAAGCAAAAAAAAAATTAAAATTTTGTTTCCAGAGTTGGAAAAATTAAAGTTTTTTTTGGTACTTTCAATATTTTGTAGTACATGTAATAACCAAAATGGTTGCAAAATTTGAGTTTTTCTTAAACAAAACTGCTTTATACCTCATGAAGATTTGCATTGATAAAGAAAATTTTAAAAAATTTAAATTTCGTTTCCAGGGTTGGGAAATTTTATTTTTTTATACATAAAAGTAACTAAAACTATTTTATATTTTAGGAAGAACAAAATTGGTATCAAAAATTAAGAAAAATCAAAATATCGAATCCAGGGTTGGACAAGTACAATATTTTATAGTTCATAAATGTGGCCAAAATGGTTCAAAATTGTAAATTCATAAAGAGCTGCATTGGTAAAAGAAAAACAAAAAAAATTGTAATTTCACTTCCAGTGTTGGGAAGTTGAAAGTTTCTTTGGTACATGGTATAGTGTAGTACATGAAAGTGACCAAAATGGTTGCAAATTTAGGTTTTTCTTAAATAAAACGACTTTATACTGAACGAAGACTAGCATTGGTAAAAAAAATTAAAATTTCGCTTCCAGGGCTGGGAATTGAATTTTTTTATACATAAAAGTAACCAAAAAGGCAACTAACATCGGTTTTTTACTAATTAAAACTATTTTTAGTTCAGGAAAAATAAAATTGGTATCAAAAATTAAAAAAAAATCTAAATTTAGATTCCAGAGTTGAATAACTGCAATATATTGTGGTGCATTAGAATGACCAAAATGGTTACAAATATTAAGTTTTTCTTAAATAAAACTAATTCATGCCTCATTAAGAGTTGCATTGGTGAAAAAAATTTAAATTTCGTTTATAGGGTTGGGAAATTGAAATATTTATTCTGCTAATTAAACTAATTAAAACTGTTTTATAATTCAAGAAGAACAATATTGGTATTAAAATCTTAAAAAATCAAAATATCGACTCCAGGGTTGGAAAGTGACCAAAAAGTTTAAAAATTTAACTTTTTTGTGTTTATATGGCCAAATTGTATTTGTATTTTGTATGATCTCTATTGTGAGCTAATAAGGCCTAGGTTATTTTAATGACAATAAAACAAGTTTTATTTCATTTTTCCCGACGTTTCGTCAATTATTTGTTGACTTTATCAAGGGTAGGGAAATCTATTTTATTATTAAAAAACATTTATTATTGATTTTACATATATATGTACGTCTAAACATTTTACTGAATCTGCTTACCTACAACTTTGTTAAAACATTTCCATTAATTTTAAATTTTTATAAACATTAAAAATTGAAACTTTCGATTATAACAAAATCACAGCTTTACTGCCTGGCCCACGATGTCACTCGATATCGTTCTATCTAGTAAATACATTTAATGCTAGAGTTAATGTCGACGTCGTCGACGGCGTCAAATGTCAAAAAAAAGTTGAATCGTATGAAATTGTATGAGAGCAGTTAATCTCAACGCGTTGCAACGCCGTAAAAGTTCAATCTATTTCAACTTTTTCGGCGTTGAAACGCCGTCAACGGCGGCGACATTAACTCTAGCATAAAACAAAAACAAGTAAAAGTGCTATATTCGGCTGTGCCGAATCTTAAATACCCTTCACAGACGTAATTCTTCTTTCTTTCTTTCTTGCCAAAACAGAAAGTAGGTTTAATTAAAAAATCAAAATGATGTTATTGGTTACTTTTATATATAAAAAAACGTTTAAATTCTTCGGCTAGGAAGCTAAATGTTTGGCTTTTCTTATATCTAACGTCTTTCAAAAATATTATATATATTTAATTTACAAACAAAAAGAAAAAATCTGTTTCATGTACCCCAAAAAGTTCTAATTGTCCAACAGCAGAATCGTCTTTTAGATTTTGTTGGTTTTTAGTACCAGTTTACTTCTTTCTGATGTATAAAGTAGGTATAATTAATCATAAAAAACAAAAAATAACATATAAAATGGCTGCTTTTATGAATCAGCAAATGTCGATTTTCCAACCGTAGAACCGAATTTTTAGTTTTTGAAATGTTTATTACCAGTTTAATTCTTAGCGAAGCATTAAATATGTTTAATTCACTCAAAAAAAACAAAATTGGGAACTTATATGGTTACTTTTATGTAGCAAAAAATTTCGATTTTCCAACCCTGGAACGGAATTTTTAATTTTTTGATACTAATTAAATTTTTTTCTGAAATATAACCCTATTTCCGTATTATATATTCACTAAAAACACAAAATTTGGAATTTATGTTAATTTTAATACTTTATGTGCTAAACATATTTCAATTTTCCAACTCTGGAAGCGTATTTTTATTTTTTACCAATGCAATTCTTAGTGAGGTGTAACATAGTTTTACTTGACAAAAAAATTAAAACTTTTAAACATTTTGGTCACTTTCATGTACCATAAAATATTTCATTTGACCAACCCTAGAGTCGGAATTTTGATTTTTTAAGATTTTAATACCAATTTTGTTCTTCCTGAATTATACAACAGCTTTAATTAGCAAAAAGAAACAACGTCAATTGCCTTTTTGGTAACTTTTATGCAGAATAAATATTTCAATTTCCCAACACTGGAAACGAAATTTAAATTTTTTACCACTGCAACTCTTAATGAGGCATGAAATAGTTTTATTTAAGAAAAACTTAATATTTGTAACCATTTAGGTCATTTTTATGTACCACAAAATATTGCAGTTATCCAACTCTGGTATCTAAATTCTGATTTTTTTTAGTTTTTGATATAAATTTTTTTTTTCCTGAACTAAAAAATAGTTTCAATTAGTAAAAAACAAGGTCAATTGCCTTTTTGGTTACTTTTATGTAAAAAAAATCAATTTCCCAACCCAGGATTCGAAATTTTATTTTTTTTAAATTCTTGAACCAATTTCGTTCTTCTTAAATTATAAGACAGTTATAGTTATCAAAAACAAAAAATATAACAACATCAGTTGCCTGTTTGATTACTTTCATGTATAAAAAAAATTCAATTTCCCACCTCAGGAAGCAAAATTTGAATTTAAAATTTTCTTTTCTTTTTGCCAATGCATATCTTCATGACGTATAAAGAGGTTTTGTTAAAGAAAAACTTAACATTTTTAACAATTTTAGTTGCTACATGTACTACAAAATACGGAATGGGCCGAAAAAAAAAATTTTAATTTCCCATCCCTGAAAATTTTTTTTTTATTTTTTTAGTTTTTAATACACCATTGAGACTTCCCAAAGCACGAAATAGGTTTAATTTACAAACATTAAAAAAAATAAGTTATTTTTGGTATACATTTTGCGTCGAGAAATAGATGCAAGCTTCCCAGCTCTGGAACCATAGGTCGGATCTATCTGAATTTTAATACCACTCTATTTAAGTTCATTTCTAATCCACCGGTCCAAGAATGAAGTCTCTATCTCTTCTGGGGGCTTGGCAAGACCTGTTTGATTACTTTCACTTATAAAAACAATGCAATTTCCCAACCCTAGAAGCAAAATTTGAATTATGACGTATCTTTATACGTGGTTTTGTTAAAGAAAAACTTAAAATTTTTAACAATTTCAGTTACTACATGTACTACAAAATACGGAATAGCCCAAAAAATTTTTTTTTAATTTTCCATCCCTGGAAAAAAATGTTTATATTTTTAGTTTTTAATAGACCATTGAGGCTCCCTAAAGCACGAAATAGGTTTAATTTACAAACATTAAAAAAAAATAATTGATTTTTGGTATAAATTTTGCGTCGAAAAATAGGTGCAAGCTTCCCAGCTCTGGAACCATAGTTCGGATCTATCTGAATTTTAAAACCACTCTATTTAAGTTCATTTCCAATCCAACGGTCCAAGAATGAAGTCTGTATCTCTTCTGGGGGCTTGGCAAGACCTGTTTGATTACTTTCACTTAAAAAACAATGCAATTTCCCAACCCTGGAAGCAAAATTTGAATTTAAAAATAAATTTTTTTTTGCCAATGCAAATCTTCATGACGTATAAAGCGGTTTTGTTAAAGAAAAACTTAAAATTTTTAACAATTTTAGTTACTACATGTACTACAAAATACGGAATAGGCCGAAAAAAATTTTTTAATTTCCCATCCCTGGAAAATTTTTTTTTATTTCTTTAGTTTTTAATAGACCATTGAGGCTCCCCAAAGCACGAAATAGATTTCAGTTACAAACATTAAAAAAGATAATTGATTTTTGGTATAAATTTTGCTTCGAGAAATAGGTTTAAGCTTCCCAGCTCTGGAACCATTCTTCGGATCTTTCTGAATTTCAATAGCAGCCTGTTTAAGTTCATTTCCAATCCAACGGTCCAACGAAGTCTCTAGCTCTTCTGGGGGCTTGGGAAAACCGATTTCACGTACAGACGGACGGACAGACGGGCATCGCTCATTCGTCATCGCTATTCATAACGATCCAGAATATATATACTTTATGGGGTCCCATGTGCATATCGAAGAAATTACACACGGAATGACAAACCTATATATACCCTTTCACTTTTTTGTGAAGGGTATAACAAATTTCAAAATTTGTTTTTTTTTTGTTTTAAATGTATTTACTCGATAGAACGATATCGAGTGACATCGTGGGCCAGGCAGTAAGTGTACATCACAGCTCATTTTAATGCTACTTTGTAGCTTGTGCTGATGTTGTTCGTATCTTCCTTTAAATTCATCATTTTTCTATCCTTTGTTGTATTCGTAAGCTTTCTATTGTGTATCTTTTCTTTCCAATATTCTCTCTGTCCAAGATCTTGACTCTTTCAAAATCAGCTGTGTGTCCAGTGTCCAGTATATGTTGTGATAGTGCTGTTCATTGTTTATTTTTCTCTATGTCTTTCTTATGTTCTTCCATTCTGGTTCCTAAATTTCTTTTTGTAGTTCCAATGTATACCATATTACAGCTGTTGTTTTCATTACCTTTGCACTTTATTTCATAGACTACATTACTTTGTTGTTGTTTTTTAATTGGCGCTTTAATTTTTGTAAAGATTTTATTTATTGTTGTGTTTGGTTTGTATGCAAAATTTATGTTGTTGTTTTTTATTGCATTTCTTATGTTTTTGTTATTAGTCAATCCAGGGATGTAACGTACGCTGTAATATTTCTTTTCTTAATTTTCAGTAATGGATTTGTTATCTATTGTATTGTTGTTTAGCCTTATGTTAGTTTCGCTGATCATTTTGCTGATGAGTTTGTTGGGGAAACTATTTTCTATTAACGTTTTCCTGATGTATTTTATGTTTTTTTCGTGGAATTGTTTGTCGCTAAGATGGAGAATCCTAAAGATTAGGTTTTTGGCAGTGTTGATTATATGATGTTTCGGTTGTGTGGAGTTGAAATTTATGATTCTGCCGGAGGCGGTATCTTTTTTGTACCAGTCTGTTATTAGTCTGTTGCTGTTCCTTTGTATTTTTGTGTCTAAATAGGCAATAGTATTATTTGTCTCTATTTCCATGGTGAATTGTATTTTTGGATGAAAACTATTGAAAGCCTTTAAAATTTTGTCTTTTTCTTCGGATTTTACAATTGCTAGTAAATCATCTACATACTTTGTTATGTATTTTAATTGGATGTTTTCCACGCTAAGTTTCTGTAGAGTTTCATCTAACAAATTGTCAAGTACAAGATCCGCGATGGTTGGTGAAAGTGGTTTCCCCATGGGCATACCAAATATCTGGTTAAACATTTCATTTTCATATATAAAATAATTATTTTCACAGATACAAAACTTTAGTATTTTTACGTACAAGGACCTGGACATTTTTGTGTAGTTCTGGATGATTGTCCATTTTTGCATTATTATATTTATTGCTTTGTTGACTGGGATATTAGTGAATAGTGAAACGACATCTAGTGAGATCAGTATTTCGCCTTTTTCTATTTTAATATTTTTTATTTTCTCTTTGAGTCTGTTCGAATTTAATACATTGTATTCTTTCGAGATCATATTTTTGAGAATTTGGCCTACGTATTTTGATAATTTATAGCATGGAACTTGTATTGAAGAAACTATGGGTCTTAATGGTATTTCTGGCTTATGAATTTTTGCTCTCAGCTGCAACAGCACCGCGAATATATAGGCTACCAAAAATTGAGAAAACATAAAAATATAATTTTCGTACAGGCTGATAAGGGGAACAAAACAATGGCAATGTATAAAGAGGAGTATCACCTAAAAATGGGGAAATTATTGGAGGAAAAGGGTACATATAGAAAAATCAGAATAGATCCAACTGCAAAATTACAAAAAGAAAATAACAAATTAGTATCAGGGCTATATAAGGACAAAGTAATGGAGAATTGGCAGAGAAAACAATTACTTTGCTCAGCTGCAACAGCACCGCGAATATATGGGCTACCAAAAATTCATAAGCCAGAAATATCGTTAAGACCCTTAGTTTCTTCAATACAAGTTCCATGCTATAAATTAAATTAAATTAAAAGAAATATAAACAATCAACAGCACTATCACAACATATACTGGACACTGGACACTGGACACACAGCTGATTTTGAAAGAGTCAAGATCTTGGACAGAGAGAATATTGGAAAGAAAAGATACACAATAGAAAGCTTACGAATACAACAAAGGATAGAAAAGACGATGAATTTAAAGGAAGATACGAACAACATCAGCACAAGCTACAAAGTAGCATTAAAATGAGCTGTAATTTACACTTACTGCCTGGCCCACGATGTCACTCGATATCGTTCTATCGAGTGACATCGTGGGCCAGGCAGTTAAGTTGTGATTTTGTTATAATCGAAAGTTTAAATTTTTAATGTTTATAAAAATTTTAAAAAATTTAAAATTAATGGAAATGTTTTAACAAAGTTGTAAGTAAGCAGATTCAGTAAAATGTTTAGACGTACATATATGTACATATATGTAAAATCAATAATAAATGTTTTTTAATAATAAAATAGATTTCCCTACCATTGATAAAGTCAACAAATAATTGACGAAATGTCGGGAAAAATTAAATAAAACTTGTTTTATTGTCATTAAAATAACCTAGGCCTTATTAGCTCACAATAGAGATCACACAAAATTTAAAAATTTAAATTTGTTTGTCAAGTAAAACTATGTTAGAATTGTATTGGTAAAAAAATGTTAGAATTGTATTGGTAAAATAAAATAAAAATTCACTTTCAGAGTTTGAAAATCGATATAATTTTGGTATATAAAAGTACCCACATAAATTCCGAATATTGGGTTTTTAATGAGTTAAACCTATTTTATAATTCAGAAAAAATTAAATCAGTATTAAAAAATTAAAAATTCAGTTCCAGGGTTGGAAAATCGAAATTTTTTGGTACATGAACGTACCCACATAAATTCCCAATTTGGTTTTCTTTTCAGTGAATTAAACACATTTTATAATTCGCTAGGAATTAAATTGGTATTAAAAATTTTCAAATTTAAAATTCCGTTTCAGGGTTGGAAAATCGAAATTTTTTGGTACATAAAATTAACCGAATAAGTTCCCAATTTTGGTTTTTTTCAGTGACTTAAACCTATTTTATACTTCGCTAAGAATTAAATTGGTATTAAAAATTTTAAAAACTAAAAATTCGGTTCCAGAGTTGGAAAATCGACATTTTCTGATTCATAAGAGTAACCATATTATTTGTTATTTTTGTTTTTTATTATGAATTATACCTACTTTATATATCAGGGAGCAATAAATTGGTATTAAAAACCAAAAATATCTAAAAGACGATTCTACGGTTGGACAATTAGAACTTTTTGGGGTACATGAAACGGATTTTTACTTTTTTTTTAAATTAAACATATTTATTATTTTTGAAAGACGTTCATAGGTATTAGATATAGGAAAAGTCAAAAATTTAGCTTCCTAGCTGAAAAATTTAAACGAAAAGAATGACATCTGTGAAGGGTATTTAAGATTCGGCACAGCCGAATATAGCACTTTTGCTTGTTCCTTTTTGTTATGATTTGAACGATATGTGGTTAAACAGATTCAACAAATATTAATAGATATATTAAATAAATGCTCTAAAAATTATAAAATAAGCTGAAAACAAAACCAGGCCATCAATTTAGGACATCATACTATTTTAAAGCTTTCATTTTCAATTTATTGCTTAATTTTAGATCATTTAAATAAAAGATTGCTTTAAATATGTTTGCTTACACCCAATTCACACCATGAATTTTATGACGTTCAATTTTATTAATTCCCTTTTGAAATTGGTTCCAAAAACATTTTGCGTTCATACGATGAATTTGGTTTTCATGTCTATTTTTATTTTTTGTTATTGTTTCACTTGTATATGACCTCAAATTAAAAACAGAACAAAACGTAACAAAGAGAATAGATATCAATGAAACAGAAATCAGAAATGCACCGATCGCTATGAAACCAAAAATTAGGTCGAAAATTGGACTTCATAAAATTCATAGTGTGAATTGGGTGTTACTCGTTCTATAAAAAATAAATTAATTCTATATGTTCCGTTTTCGTTCCCATGAACGACTGTTGTAATCATACTTTTGTAATTCGATACTGAGAAGCCGCAAACCTCGACTGAATAATATTGTGTCGTATTTTTCTGATTAGCGTTATTGCATGGTTGCGTTAGTTGTTGTCGGGCTGTTTGAGTTACGAATGTACAGCACTGGTTACTAAACATTATTGGCGCCGTTTGACACTATCATGTAAAGGGTGCCCTAAAATCAACGCAAGATTTCAATTAAATCGAAGATACGGTTTTTAGTCTTTAATTGTTATTTTTTATTGCATCATAAGGTACATAGAATAGGATTATTTATGGAATAACACATCGGGGAAATGGCCTCCACAGCTTTGCATGCAGATACGCACTCGTTTGTCGAAATTTTCCACGACCTTTTTGCATTTAATCTCCTCCTGTTGACCTGTGATTTCAAATAAAATCTTAAAAAGAAATCGATCCAGGGGGCCAATTTCGGTCATAGAAACTAAAGAGTACACGACCTACAAATCTCTCAAGCAGTAATTGAATCGTTTCACTGGCTGTATGGTATCTGGCACGCTGCTGTTAAAACCACATATTGGCCACATAAATATCATCAAATATCGGCAGAAAGAACAGATCTTTAGCGAGTATACGCTGTAAGGAGCTTTTTGAAATGTGCAATTCTTGGTCACGACGCCAAATTAAGGTTCTTGATTTGTCACCGACCCCCTCACGCGTTGGCATTTGCACAGCTAGTTTTTCGATGCCCAGTGTGTTTGGTGTCTCCTAAGGATCCAGTCTTGCTGCACTTTTCATTTAATCTGTTCACAGTTGACGAAGTTAAAACACTATTCCGACCAAAGTTTTTACGAAATTTTCCGACTGCGGCCGCCAAGATTTCATTATTTTTTCTAATCTGTCAGCTGTGAAATTGTTTTTTTTTTTTGGTTTCCAGCACTTTGCTGCACAAATGGCAATAAATACAAATCTTGCGTTAATTTTAGGACACCCTTTACTAAACATCACTGCATCCTCCTTCACCGGACCGGTAGCAAAAATTTGCCCGTGAAGCACAGATAAGAAATAGTTACAACAAACTCTCTATCATCTCATGTTTCTTCATCTGGGCTCTCAGTACTATTCCCTCTTTCTAGTTCCGACGCATTGCACTGCATAAGTAGAGCTTATCCATTGAGTTCTGATCTTGCAAAAAATAAAAACATTGACGTTGGGCTGTTCATTCCACTTGGCTCGACTCTAATAATTTGTAATTTTATCTGTAGCATAGTGAAATGCCTACCTAGTAAATATTTAATTCATCGTTTACTTTATTTTCAGACTTATGCCGACGAAGGCCACGAGCTTAGTGGAGTTCTGGAACATGTATATTCTTCCATGGAACATTATTTTTCGGAGTGCTTAAGTTTAGATCCCGACGATACCAAGCCAAACTTGGATCAAACTATAGTACCAGCCGAATAAGTATTTTAAATAGGAAAAAGAAAACGACTTTCAAATATTTAAATCAAACTTTAAGCCTTGTTAATGAATTAACCATTTTTAGTTTCGTTATTTAATGATACGTTTTTTTGAGTTTAACATAAAAAGAGATGAAACAAAAAATACGTACTACGCACATAGTCACAACCTCAACTTATAATGCAACGTGTAAAACTTAAAACAAATTTAGACTATTGCTCAAATTAAATTATTAAATTAATAATACTTGTACTTAAGAAAGGAAAGAACAACACTAAACTGAGAGACAAAAAGAGAGTTAGTTGTATTATAGTAAAGAACTGATCATAATCAAATGATGTATAATTTATTTCACCCAAACTCAAGTTCCCGTCTCTTAATCATACACATCAGGACAACATACAAATGTGCATCCAATCAATCAGTCAATCAAAACAATGCAATATTAATTTTAATATTTACTGTTTAAAACAAAAATAATATAGATAAGTAATTAATTCGTACTAAGTCCTAGATATAAATAGCATACACTCAAAAAGAACTAATCTCGGATATATTATATCATCCGCTCGGTTTTGACAATAACCTCTGATCAAACCCATTACATTGATTTGATCATAGGTTCTTTTTAAAGATAGACTTGTGTCGAACTCGTTCATCCGCTCGTCTTTGACAAGAACCTTTGAACAAACGCATTTAAATTACATTGGTTTCTTGTCAAAAACGAGCGGATGAAAGGGTTCGACGCAAGTCTAGTCAAAACGAGCGTGTGAACGAGTTCTACAAAAGCTTAATATTTTTAAATGCTTTCCTTCGAATTGCCACATAAATTCAAAACCGTGTACGTGAGTTATTTCTAATCAAATAATTTCCTTTTGGAAACAAAGGTACTTGTCAAAAACGAAGGAGTTCGACTCAAGTCTACTGCGAACCTCTATAAAATTACTAACATCTCCAGTTTTGGTAACAAATTATCGCACACTGAAATTAATCCAAACGTATTTTTAAATCAATCTCAAGCAGTGTCTAAAGTACGGTAAGCACAGATTTTCTTACATGAAGTACAGAAATATCGAATCGTTTACAAACATTTTGTTCTTCCTTTTCTTTTCCGCTCGTTTTCAGTTCCGGCGCATTGCATTGCATATATAGGGGTCATCCCCTGAGTGCTGGTCCAAGATAAAAAAAGTACATATTAATTATATTCGTACTCAAATTTTTAAGTGCAACCCGCTTTCAAAATGTATAAAGAAATATTTAATTTCGTACGAGTTTTTTAAATACGTTTATCTGAACTAGCTGAAAAATATAAAAGCAAAGAAAAGTATGTATATAGTACATACATATGTATATATAAACATTGAGCAAACAGATATGTTTTGAAGAAAATATAAAAAGCCTCTAAAAATATTTGCACAAAAATATCTAAACATTAAACTGGACATCAGGGTTAGCAATCGTAGTTCAGAGAGCGAGCCAAGTGGTTCACTTTGCCGTGTGAACATACTATACGCCGAGAACACGCTATGGCATTTTGTGAAATCGCCAGCAATAGTCTCTAATAGTGGCAACGTTTGTATTTTTCATATATATTTTGTTGCATGCTATTGCTTTGCAAAAATGCCGTAGTGTGATCCCAGCTTAAAGACATGTTTTGTGAAAGCAAATCAAAGTTTTACATATATCTCAAAAACTATGCAGCTGGTGTGTTATTGCGATTTGCTTCTTCTAAGTTATTTTTGGGTGAGTGTATTGTATACTAAACATAAGAAATTTTAAATAATCTTATTGATTTAAGGTCACTTGACTACGAGTATTTAAGTCCACTAGATGTAAGAATTAATTTTAATTTTCAACTTAATCTATGCAACGCTTAACCAGACAACAGAATTAAAAAAGAAAAACTAACGATATTCTTACAACAAATACAACGCAATTCTGAAACGATTTTAAATTTATGCCCTTACATACAATTTCTATTACACATAATCAACTTGCAACAATTATTTAAATTAAGAATATGACTTTAATGTAATCATATACGCCAACCCCAACGTAAATTCACCACCAAGTAGTCGCAAGACAATCCGACCTAGCAATATCAAGTAAGATTTTTAAACAGCTGAAAAATTTACAATAAATAATTGCGCAAAACGCTATTTTGAAACGATTTTTAAAATCGGTCAAACTTCTCTAATGCTGTCGCAAAAGTTTATTTTTATACCCTTCACAAAAAAGTGAAAGGGTATATTTAGGTTTGTCATTCAGTGTGTAATTTCTTCGATATCAACATGGGACCCCATAAAGTATATATATTCTGGATCCTTATGAATAGCGATGACGATTGAACCATGTCGGTCTGTCCGAAGCCCCCAGAAAAGCTACAGCATTCGTTCTTGGACCGTTGGATTGGAAATGAACTTAAATAGAGTGGTATTCAGAAAGATCCGAAGTACGGTTCCTGAGCTGGGAAGCTTACACCTATTTCTCGACGCAAAATTTATACCAAAAATCAATTATTTTTTTAATGTTTGTAAATTAAACCTATTTCGTGCTTTGGGAAGCCTCAATGGTTTATTAAAAACTAAAACAATAAAAATTATTTTTCCAGGGTTGGGAAATTAAACATTTTTTTCGGCCCATTCCGTATTTTGGAGTACATGTAGTAACTAAAATTGTTAAAAATTTTAAGTTTTTCTTTAACAAAACCTCTTTATACGTCATGAAAATTTGCATTGGCCAAAAAAAGAACATTTTAAATTCAAGTTTTGCTTCCAGGGGTGGGAAATTGAATTTTTTTTATACGTGGAAGTAATCAAACAAGCAACTGAAGTTGTTTTTTTTCTAACTAAAACTGTCTTCATGAAGATGACCAAAATGGCTCAAAATTGTAATTTTTTCTTAAATAACACTACTTTATACCTCATGAAGAGTTGCATTGGAAAAAAATATTAAAATTTCAATATATTTCAATATATTGTAGTACATGAAACTGACCAAAATGGTTGCAAATTTTAAGTTTTTCTTAAATAAAAAGACTATACCTAATCAAGCCTAGGATTGTTAAAAAAATAAAATTTCGCTTCCAGGGCTGGGAAATTTAAATTTGTTTATACATAAAAGTAACCAAAAATGCAACTAACGTCGGGTTTTTACTAATTAAAACTATTTTTTAGTTCAGGAAAAACTAAATTGGAATAAAATATTTAAAAAAAAAAAATTCGATTCCAGAGTTGGATAACTGCAATATTTTGTAGTACATAAAAGTTACAAAAATGGTTACAAATATTCAGTTTTTCTTAAATAAAACTATTTCATGCCTCATGAAGAGTTGCATTGGTAAAAAAAAATTAAATTTCGTTTCCAGAGTTGGGAAATTGAAATATTTATTCTGCATTAAAGTAACCAAAAAGGCAATTGACGTTATATTTTTTTTTTGCTAATTAAAACTGTTTCATAATTGAAGAAGAACGAAATTTTTATTAATATCTTAAAAAATTAAAATTTCGACCCCAGGGTTGGACAAAAGAAATATGTTATGGTACATGAAGGTAACCAAAAAGTTTAAAAATTTTAATTTGTTTGCCAAGTAAAACTATATTACACCTCACTAAGAATTGCATTGGTAAAAAATAAAAATTCACTTCCAGAGTTGGAAAATTGAAATATTTTTATATATCAGAAAAAATTAAATTAGTATCAAAAAATTAAAAATTCGGTTCCAGGGTTGACAAATCGAAATTTTTGGTACCCACATAAATTCCAAATTTTGGTTTTTTTCAGTGCATTAAACATAATTGGGAACATAAAAGTTCCCAATTTCGTTTTTTTTTTCAGTGAATTAAACATTTTTTATGTTTTGCCAAGAATTAAATTGGTATTAAACATTTTAAAAACTAAAAATTCGGTTCTAGGGTTGTAAAATCGACATTTTCAGATTCATTAAAGTAACCATATAATTTGCTATTTTTGATTTTTATGATGAATTATACCTACTTCATGTATTAAGAAAAAATAAATTGGTATTAAAAACCAAAAAAATCTAAAAGACGATTCTGCGGTTGGACAATTAGAACTTTTTGGGGTACATGAAACTGATTTTTTGTTTGTTTGTAAATTAAACCTATTTAATATTTTTGAAAGACGTTCAGAGGTATTAAAAATAACAAAAGCCAAACATTTAGCTTCCTAACCGAAAAATTTAAACGGAAAGAATGACATCTGTGAAGGGTATTTAAGATTCGGCACAGCCGAATATAGCACTTTTACTTGTTGTTACAGAAATCAACAAATTTTTGGTGGGCAATATAGCAAAAAGTTGTGAGAAATTGACAATTGTTGAAGAGAATGAGTATAGAAGTGTTCTAACTTTCATATTGTCTTGACGTGACGTTGACGTTGAAAAATAGAATAAGGGGGATTATTCATTCATCCGCGATATTTGCAAATGATTTTATTAATTAAGAGTTTGTTTTCGAATGGCATATATTTATCTATGTTAGTATGTTAGATTGTTATGGAATAGAATGCAGGATCGGCTTGACCGAATCAACCCACCCGAGTTTGAAAGAGTTCTATCAAACTTAGATTTTCTATAAATTGAAATCTATTGGGACAGTAGACCTCGAGAGATGTTAAAAAACTGGAGATCTCAAAAATCTTTGAACGTGTTCTATCAAACTTAGATTTCCTGTAAATTGAAACCGATTCGGATCGGTAGATCTCGAGAGATCTCTAAAAAACTGAAAAAAACATTTTTTTTGTAATAACTCGTAAATAACTTTACCGATCGAAACTAATCAGTTCTTGACATTGAAATGCCACGTCGATCGCCACCGAGTCAAAATGGATTGATGCGTTCGTGAGATATTGTAAACGAAAAACAGTGATTTAAAAAATTATATTCTTTTATCGGACTGTAATAACTATATCAATCACTTGGAAATCAGTTGGTTCATTCAAAAGTTATAGCAGTTTGAAAACTAAAGTATTAGTAATTTATCAAACTCTTACTAAACTTTTGAGTACGAAAAGCTTAAAAGCGACTGCACATCAAACCACGTTACGATAGCTTTGCGATTACAATTAGCGAATAGTGGCCCTTATGGTCAACTGTGTTCCCTATCTTATTTAATGACGATTTATTCAATTAATTTATATAAAGTGAGTTAATATAAAACTTCTGAGTTTAAAACAAGACACCTCAAATGAGTTGTATTTTATGACTCTTTCCTAAGAGTTTCATCAAAAATTTTATTTTGGAATTGAAAGATAGCTGTTTTGGATTGTTACAAAAAAAAATTGTTTTGTACTTTTTATATTTTTATACTTACATCCAAATTTTGGATGTGAGAAGTATTGTACTTTTTCGGTTTCAAAAATAAAACATTTGTTTTTAAATGATCAAACTATCTCCCTTTATTCTATTTGTCAACGTCACGTCAAGACAATATCAACAATAGGACACTTACATACCCTTTCTGTGCAACAATTAACTACTTTTGACAGCCTCTTACTACTCTCTATGTCGTTGAATATAGCAAAAAGTTGTGAGAAATTGACAATTGTTGAAAAGAATGAGTGTAGAAGTGTTCTAATTCATATTGTCTTGACGTGACGTTGACGTTGACAAATATAATAAGGGGGATTATTCATTTATCCGCGATATTTGCAAATGATTTTATTAATTAAGAGTTTGTTTTCGAAGCCGCCACGAATCTCATTAGCGTGGTTTGTTCAGTTTCTCCACTAGTCAGGACGATTATCAACAACGTAATAGGTATTTCTGATTTTGTCACATACACGTAAGCAGTGTATTACTATTTTACCTAAATTCATCTCTCCAATCTTTAGACGTTAAATGTGTATTTTATAAAAAATATTTGATGCTTATAACAACATTTGTCAAATAAGAAGGTTATAAAGCTTGAAGTATATTTTATGAATTAGACCTTAATTCCATAGGGCAACTGTAAAAATTCACTACAGGGAACTTAGCAAACAAAGAATTCCATCCAAAGAAGGCACCTGGAAAGCTTTAAAGGAAGCGTGGGGAAAAATTCCCTCCGATGTTACTAAACTTCCTGTAAACACCAAAATCCAACTGTAGGACGTAATAATTGCAACTAGAATTAAATTTTTTACATATTAAAATAAGCGGTTAATTAAATTTCATTTTTGTTCATGTATATATTTCATTTCGTAGAAAAAATATTCAAATATATGTATATATATATATATATATATATATATATATATATATATATATATATATATATATATAGATATATATATATATATATATATATATATATATATATATATATATATATATATATATAAAAAATACCGTTAACCAAATATTGACCTTGACTGTATAAAATAGAATTTGAAATAGTCAATTTAGATCAGATACGGGCGTTTCATAGCACAATTGTGCTGAGATCATTCACACGTATTCTCACGCTCTTTAATTTAGTCGTCGATGAGACAGCGACGAATGAATATCAGGCGGATGCTTACGAATTTTTTTTGTTTTTTTCCAGAATATTTGTCCAGCAAACAATTTCAGTCATGATGATATGCGAAAAATATTTTGTCATAAACAATGCTTTCGATAGCATACAATGCCTTTTATACAATTTTTCTCCAATAACGGACTGTGCTAATTCTCCTAATTTAGTAATACACTTAGTCTTAATAATTAGTCTGCGTAAAATCTTATTAAATATATTTTGAATATGTTTTCCATATGAAAATGATCTTCCATGCCGACAAATATCAAAGCATATTAAGTTTGATACATCCAACCGCATATATTTTTGCGAATATTCAGCTCCAGCAATCAAACATTCTTTTATTTATATTGTTTCTTGAATGGAAAACATAACAAATGATTGTCCAATCCTTTTTAATATTTTTCATTTGACTGTTTACTTAGAAAGTTTTATTTTTAATTAATTATTTACGTAATCAAAGTTTTATTTCAACTTAGAACAAATTGGTACTTATATATAAATATAAAAGGCACCATTATCTTTCTAACGCTTGGCTTTGTGTTTGGTGGGTAGCTCGCAAGCTCAACACATACACAATTTACCAATACATTGACGGTGCCCACCACTGATTTAGATACTTCACACAGCCCTAGGTGTCTTCTAAAGCATTTTAACACAATCCTAATCTGCACAGTATTTTGTTTTCGCACCTAAAATCATGTTTATGAACTCTATTTATACTTGGCTAATGTGCATAATTAATTGTTTATGTTTTAAAACAGGGATTTCCAAAAAATTTTTGGTTGTGTAGTAGTGAGTACCAGAGAGTAAAAAAAATGAGAGAATACATTCATTACAGCCGAAATAAAATGTTAGTAATATATTTTATAAGTTGTATAACACAAAGGTATAAAATTAAAAATTTTTTGTGTTGATAAAAAATTTGTAGCAATTCTTTACCAATTCAATGTCGCTGATTTTAAAACTGCACTTTTTTTTAAAGAATTTTATGTTTTTAAAATTCATAAAAAATAAATATTGTACTCAAATCACAGTTGATAGAAAAAAAGTGCAGTTTTAAAATCAGCGACATGAATTGGTAAAGAACTGCTACAAATTTTCTATCAACACAAAAAATGTTTAATTTTGTTCCCTTGTGTTATACAACTTATAAAATAAAATCTTCTAAATTTATACTCTTATGGAAGTTTCGTAATAGTAGAATGCTTTTCAAATGGGATGAACTTAATTTACGTTGCATGGAACAAATAAATTTTAAATCCGAAAAAATTTGTTCGTATAGGTAAGTGGTGCCGAATAAAGAGAGGCACTTAAATGAATTTTTTTTAGTTCAGGATGGAACTCGCCATCCAAATCTTTCCAGAACTCTACAATATTATTTTCGTCTGGAGCATTTACTTCGCTTCGTAGTATGATTAGTTCTGATTGAATATCAAATTCATAGTTGCTTACATCGCAACGAAAATGGTTTTCGAAAACTTCTAATAGCGGTTGTAAAATTACAGAATCTTGAAACCTGTTTTGAAAATTATTGAAAAGTGTTTCAAATATTTCGGCATATTAATATCTTTTGTCGATTTCGAGATTTCTATAAACAAGTGAAGTTTTTGGAAAAATCACCAGTTTTAATTTGGGAAAAAATTAGAAAAAGTTTTGTTTTAAAATTGTGAATGATGTAGTGGTATACACAATATTTTTTGAGTGTAAGCTGAAACAAAATAATATAGCATCCGCTAGACATGTACATTTGTCGAAGTCACATCGACGACTGAATTGAAGAGTATAAAAATATGTGTTAGTAGTGGTGTACACAATTGTGCAAAGAAATGGAAATCCCTGTTTTAAAAGCACAAGAAACTTTAGACTTCAGATAACTTTGTTAAAAATTGTATGCATAATCGGGACATTAGCCACTAAACACATTATTAAAGAAGTATAGAATTTAAGTATTGTTTTGGGTGGAACGATACTTTATATACATATTATAAGCTTACTTCTCGTCTGAATGTTTAAAAAATATATTTTTGCCTCAAGCTACATAACATTTTTATAGCTTTTTACATTTATTGTTTATTTAATTTTTTTCGTTTGTTTGAATCATGTGTTTGCAGTATGCGATGGTCTCTATCAGTAGTTGCCTAGTGTCCAAGTTATTTTGTCTATGGTAACTTCGTTCCGTATCTTTTTTGTACTGCGATTAGCTGAAATGATAGACGCCTTGACCTTCTGAAACCCACCAAATAAAATTCCATACTTCAAGATCTTCACGTGTATTCGAAAATACATCAATCGCAACAAATAAAGTATACGAATGAAAATTAAATAATGGAATATTACTCTAAGACAAATAACATATATCGTAAAAGCTTAAGATGTTACATATTTTCTTGTCCGTGTGCTTGATAGGGTGATTAGTTTTCAGGCAAGAGGCAAAGGAGAAAGAACTAAACATTCAACTTCATGTACTCTTCAAATTCCTTTTGCTTTTTTATTCCTTTCTTTATTTATTTTAATTTATTTAGTTATTGATTTATTTGTTGTAAAACAGTACTTATCACATCTTTGCCCAAAAAACCGTCACCATACTAATGAAAAATATTTGATTAAAAAATTGTAGCCGCAGGATATTTCTTATTTGCCACTGGCAAATAAAAAGTATTTTATGAATATGTATGTAGGTACAAATATTTAATAAGACTAATTGGCAAGAACAAATATTCTATAAAAATAATGAAAAAATTTACGCATTTTGTTACTGCAAATGATCTCAAAGTCACAATACTGTTTACGTGTTTGTGCTGTCTCCCAAATGTTGTTCATTGTTTATCAAACAAATTCTATAACATGGGTTCTTGCCAAAAACAAGTCTATTACATTGGTTTGATCACAGGTTCTTATCAAAGAAGAGCGGATGAAAGAGTTACAGTCCAACCTAAATTACAACGCAAAGCGTTGTATGGCTGTCAAAATTTCTCATGCCCATACAAAATGTATGAGACCAACCGAAATAACGCGGCGCCAACGCTTTGCAATTGGAAAATCCAATTTTGACAGCGCGTAAAGAAGTGAAGTTTGTTGCAGAAGCACTCTTGTTCACTTTGTTGAAGTGTTAAGTGATGTAAATTTAGCTACTTTTAGGTCAACTTACCGTGTTCATCTCTATTTCTTATTTCTAATTAGAGTTTTTATCAATCAAAGTGAGTAAACATTACTGATTATGGGGCAACGTTAACGCTCTAATTTAGGTTACTCATTTCAGCGTAAAAGCTAAGCGCTAAATTACGTTGCGCTTTGCTTTGTAATTTAGGTTGGACTGTTAGACTCAAGTCTAGAATGTCGCTTGTCAAACCATACACAAGTGTAACAAACGAAGAGAATTATACAATAGATATTTCCAGTTAAAATAAATCAAAGGCATTTTGGTAATACCAACGTAAAACCAGGTAACATTCCATAAAACCAATTCAAATAGGTTTTATGAAATGATACCTAGTTTTTGGCTGCAATAAATTGTTTTTCATCAAGATTTTAGTAAAATTCATTTTAATAAGTGCCTATGATCAAATTAATATAATGCAAATGGTTTTAATCATAGGCTCTTGTCAAAAACGGGCAGATGAACGATTGATCCAAGTGTAACACGAGTTTAAGATTGGAAACCCTTGATGATGTTAATGTAATGAATTGCAAATTTCAGCATATCAAAATGCGCAATTTCGTTTACGAACGGAATCGGATTTTGTGACATGGCTGATTACTTCCTTCCTTTTTTTTTGAAAAATTTAGTTTTAAGTTGTCTTATTACATAAAACAATAGACAACAGGTACAATACAGTTTGTATAAAATCATCAAAAACGTAATACGGCGTTCAAATATGTAGCTTAATTGAGTTTTTCGCAATCAATGCCATTATTGAGTAATTGAGCTCAGCAAATTTTAATTAACTAGTTGCTCAGTTAACAATTAATTGTTACAAAATTGAGTCAAATTACAAATACAACACTGTTGAAAAACGTGTTTAGTGAGTAAAACACAACTCACTTTGTTCAATTCGTTGAGACCTAGTACCTAAAATGTGGACAAAACTTAAAAAACCATAACCCAAATATATCGAGCCAAGTTGAAGGTTAGATTATTGATATCACATTTGTTAATAGTTAGAAAATTAAAAAAAATAAAAATACATATTCCAGATTCGGGCTTCCCGCCCTCATGAATATAAAATTTTTTTTTTCTATTTGCCATACAGGAAGTTAATTGTATCAATAAAGTCAATATTGAATCAATTAAGAATATATATCTGAACATATAAGAGAATGAATTAAATATTTTGCTTTAATTTGAAAAAAATATTCGATTAGTTGGCATTAATTAATCGATTTACTGGTTATTCAAAAATCATCATTTCACAATTATTCGTAATCCAATTGACAAATCTAATACACACATTATGACAGTTAGATTTGTATTGTTGAAGCCCACGGTTTTCTACTTTTAATTTGCCAATAACAGTGAAGTCAAAAATAAAAATCTATTAAATTTTGATAAAAAAAACTATATTGTGACTCATTTCTAGATAGAAATAAAGGGTCTACGATGAGCTGCTCATTATGAAACAAAGCCCACAAGGACTTAAGTTTTAGTTTTTACCCATGGATTTCATAATCCAAACACTCCATGTAACCTATAGAGGATTCCTTTATTGGCAACACGAGAACGTGTCCTATGGGAGGCAAGCAACGTCACGCAGCTACAAATAAAACGTTTCATTGAACCGTATATAAAACCATTTCAGCAGACCTCAAGCTTATTTTTGAAAAGTTCGAAACTACACAATTTTTTAATATGTTAAGTAAGACTATATCCGCAACAAACATGAAATTTTAAAAATATATACATATTTGGTCATTACGTCTGGTCATATACGAAACTACACAATTTTTTAATATGTTAAGTAAGACTATATCCGCAACAAACATGAAATTTTTAATATATATATATATACATATTTGGTCATTACGTCTGGTCATATACGCATGTAGGTATATACGTTAAGAAAATAAGAACAATCATAATAAATACATTTACTCGTAAATAATTTCCGAAATATATTTTCATTGTGGATACAAAGTTATTATTATTACACTAAGGGCCATTATTACAACTTAAAGTTAGTTAAAAGTAGGATTATATCGGACAGCAGAACAGATCAGCGTTGTTTTCACTGCACGCTACAGTTTTCATGAAACGTACTATAATAAGTTAAAGCTTTGTTGTTCCTAAGAAAATATTTTCAGCCTTGTAGGACGGGCGGTTTGTGATCTACAGGTGGTGAACTACTGACACACACACGCACACACACACACACATATATACATATATATACAAATATATATATATATATATATATATATATATATATATATATATATATATCTATATATATATATATATATATATATATATATATATCACATTGCATTCATATAGTATTTTTATCAACTTGAAGTTAATTAAAGTTTTGTTTGAGCACTTCTGTCCAATGGAAAACTCCCAACAAAGTTTTCCAATAAACTGCAGATCTGTTAAGCTAAATCTGATCTCATTCATATTATTTATGAATGTTTTCGTATTAAGTTTTTTATGTTAAAGAATATGAAAGATGCAAGAAAATCCTAGAAGCAATAGAGTATCAGCAGCATCTTAATAACACTTTGATGTACTAAGATTTAAGTGTTATAAAGAATTTAATTACTAAGATTTTTATACTGCAAAAAACCCCCCTATCCATTAATTGCTAAACCTAAAAACGATAAAGTAGATTTGCTAAAATATATTCTATACGCTTAACTAATTATTTGGGCTTTATAATAAAAGTTCAATTAATAATACGTACATGATATTATTTTTTTACAAAAATTATTTTCTACTTGCGTGCTCTCAGTTAGATAATAGAAAATGATTAAAAAAATATTTTTGACATTTCAAAACTAATTTATATTAAATTTCAATATACATATGTGAAAATCGTAATTTTATCTCCTAGTTTTGCTTTTCTCATTCAATAACTTGAGATTTGTTCCGCAATGATTCGTTACAGCAGGAGGGAAATTACAGCATTCGATAACGATCGAAATTTTTATTTAAATTGTATTGAAATTTCAATCAATATCGAATGAGGTAATATATCAAATATTTTCAAGAATAATCATTTTGAAAACGACCAATCCTCATCTCTTTTATATCTGAGCACAATTTGCAAAATTCTCAACCCATTCAGAATACACTATTTCCATCTGAGTTTGAGATACTGAAGAGTAATATTCGCAAATAAGTATTTAATATAATTAAGTTCCTTTATTTAACACATTGTTGTCACAATACTAATATATAAATGAAATCCATTGTTATCCAATGGATTTCTGATTGTATAAAGGTGTAGAAAAATAAAATGGATTCGTATCAAACATACTTTATTTGTTGGTTTGGTTTTGTATGAGTTGCAAGCCTATGTTCTTGTTCTGTTGTTATTTTTGAAAATAGTTTGTAATTTACAAGTTGTGAATTCTCAGATGGTTTTCGGAAGTATATGCATAAGATAAGAGGTTTTTAACTTTTCAAAAATGTGGTTAAAGTCTACTGACGATTTGGTAAAGCACCAATGAAATGCATATAGACATTGCTTAACCACCAACAAATAAATTTCATTTATGTATTTAATATATTTATGTAAAAATATTATAATTTTTGTTTTTAAATTTGTAATATATTTACAAAAAAATTTTTAGATAAATGCGCTTGAAATGCAAAATGTACATATATATTTTAAAATCTGAGTTATCCTAGCACCTTGTATTTACAATTGCATAAACATACGATTATTTATGTTGACTATTATAAACATTTTAGTTTTATTTCATTTGCTCTTTAATATTTATATTATTCTTGTCAAAGTGATGGATACGGTGGCTTGATCCAAGTTATATTATAATGCTGGAATTTTGCCACATCGTTAATAAATCCACAACAGAACACAATACTGTTAATGAATGCTTTATGTCTTTCGCTTCCGTTTAGGTAGTTCTGATTTATACAAAACATTAAAGGAAATTTAATACTTTTATTCTTGGAATATTGGTTTTTACCTAATTCTTTCTATTTAAAGTATTTACATAGTTAGTATAGAAATCCGTCGTAGTTTGTAATGTAATCACATTTAAAAATGTTAATTCTATCAACTAGTTAGACTAGCTCCTCTGCACTAAAAGTTTCTGATATAGCTTCTGCTCATTTCCCTATTTTTATCAACTGTTTTCTCTGTCAAGCCTTTAATCGTATGTATCATGGCTAAAAGCAGAATTTCAAATTCCTTTACATATTTTGAAGTTACTCGACCGTGAACAGGAGAAAATAATGAAGATCATCCGTGACAGTGACTTTGAATTTAAGAACATTAATTTCGAATGCATGACCCAATTATCGAATGCATGGCCTAATAAGTACAGAAATACAACAGTAAAAAAAGCAACCGGCATTTTGTTTGTGTAAAAATTTTCCATCTTGTAAAATACAACACGTGCTTGTGCTTTTGCGCCAGTGCAACTACAAAACTCAGCATTGTAAACAAACGTCAGTAAAACGTAAATAGTCAATGGCGGTCGAAAATGTAAACAACTTTTGACACTGTGGACAATTTCTAAACCTGCAAAAATCATTAAAAAAAAGTGAGATGGCGTGTTTGTGTGGACATGATTGAATGTTTACAAGCACTAATCTTTCTATCGACTCTCTCAACACCTATTAATCTGGAGCGTTGGAGTGGTGCATATATTGGGCCCGTTCATTGAGTGCTGGTTCAATAAAAAATTTTTTGTTGCTCCCAGTTTTGTTATGCACAGATATGTTAGATAATAAAATTTTTCGATAGGTATTTGTTGTTGAAATGACTGTAGGACCCACAAAAGACTCTAGAAGGGCGTCTCCGATATGCAGGTTTTTACCTTGTGCTGAACCGCATGCAAGATATTCTCAACAGAACAACTGATTCGGGGCTGGTTAGACTCCTCGTTTTGCCTCTTACTCGTGCAGCTGAATGTTTGCCCAGTTGGTGTCGGATGACCGTGATATCTAGGTCTAAATTCACCCTGCGTGCTGAGAGCACACGTGGAGGAGTAAGATGAGAAGAGAACGAGTTTGGTGTAACTTTTTCGGTCTCGACATAGTCGATAAATTTTCGCTACAATATCGACGATAGAGGGTGCAGTAATGCACTCTTTGTCACATGATAGTATCAATCTCTGTCAGCAAAGCTCGACGGTCAGTGCTATAGATTCGTCATTGAAATAATCCAACAACAACTAACACAACCATACACTAACGCGAATAAGAAAAACTCAAGACCTTACAAATGACTGAGTGCAAAATCGAGGATTTTCTTCTTACTCTGCGTATAAACTACTTCAACCTTGATTTACTGACGTGTATTTCTTTTTTAGTTCACTTCTCCAGTATCAAAGTAGACGTTACATTTGACTGCTATTTACTAAAACTCTGCCATATTTCGATAGGGTTATGATCCAGTTACACGCAATTCTTTCAATTCAATTGTTGTTCATGTCACTGTCTTGTAGCACTCGTTGACGTTGCTTACATTTTCGAGAGCATGATAAAAGTATGGAAACTTATTTCCAGTGTATGAATAAACTATTCGCTGTATGCCTGAGGGACTACAATCCGCTTAATATCTTAAGTAGCAAATTTATTAAACGGTATATTTAAACTGTTTCTATATTATTGATGGGACTTGTAGGGAATAAATTTTCATTTTTATTTGAAATTTAAAAAAAAATTCACCCACCCGAACTACGTTTTTCTACCATCGATATCGATATTGTGATATAAAGGATGCTGAAGACCAGCTCTGTTACTGACGCTACCTACAAACTGAATGCGGCTTGATGTCACTAGTAATCACTTTGACAAGTCTCTTTTACTAACAAACCAGAAAATCAAAAAAATTTCTCGGTGTTTTTCGTTATTTAAAAATATGTAAAAATAGACAAATCTAATTAAGAAAAAAACTATTATTGAAATTAATACAATGTGCTTTTTTCAATGACAGGAATTGACTTAATCGTTTATTGTTAATAGATAATCAAATATTATTTAATAAAAGAAATGAGAAAAACATTTAGTTATAAATATATTTAAGTAATTAACTTAAACTTAAATTTGAAAGTGTTTGTAAATATTAAATGTATAGTTTTGAGTAATACGTGACTTTTCTTCTTTACAAACTCCATTCGTCTTCTAGTTTTTGCAAATCATGTCTCCAAAATACTTTGTACAAACGAAAATTAATTAATATACCTTTTCAAGTAAAACAAAAAAAATTTTGTTAAGAGAATTTAAACATGAATAGATTAAAAAAATTAATATTGTATTTAGCAAAAATGTAAAATTATTAAAGCCATATGGTTGTGAAATTCGCAATTAGAGCTTAGGATTAAACTTAATAAAAAAATAGTAATAATAATCTAGTTATGCAATTACACAAAAAGAAAAAAACTAATAAACTTTCGGGGAAGAAAAATATATAAAATGAGAAAATAACACATAAATATCATACAATTCATTACAAACAATTTTTGTTTTTATCTCAGCATTTGTCGTTAATCACAAAACATATTTTATCTGAGTGAGATTTTAGACTTTTCGTTAACGCTAGTTCTTGAAAATTAGAAAGATGGTGCTGCTCCAGCGAAACAAATCTTAGAACAACAACAAAATAACTTTATTTCTACAATTTTATCCTTTCGTGTTTAGCAGAAATGTAAATAGTTTTTTAGAGTCACTTTCACTTCTGTGTCTGTCCCTCTACGACCGGAATCCGTCTAAATGTGCGTGTATTGCTAACTCTATCTGACAACTAATCCGCATGTTTGCAGTCGCCATCATTTTAGAAAATTTTATATATTACTAACTCCCCTAATTTAGTAATACATTTAGTCTTATTAATTAGTCTGTGCAAAATCTTATCAAAACTATTTTGAATATGTTTCCCATATGAAAATGATCTTCCATGCCGACATATATCAAAGCTTATTCAGTTTGATACGTCCAACCGCGTATTTTTTTTTGTGTTATGCTTCAGCAAGCAACCATTCTTTTATATATTTTTTTTTAATGGAAAACATAACAAATTATTGTCCTATCTATTTTAATTTTTTTCATTTGACTGTTTACTTAGAAAAAGTTTTACCTAATTAGAAAAAGTTTTTACGTAATCAATGTTTTTTTTCCAACTTGAAAATATAGGTACTTATGTATAAATATGTAATGCACCATTATCTTTCAAGTACTCGTCTTTTTGTTTGGTGGGTAGCTAGCAAGCTCAACACATACACAATTTACCAATACATTGACGGTGCCCACCACTGTTGTATAACTTCTTATGAGGGGTTAAAGAGAACAGGTTCTTTTTTTGTTCTCTTAAAACTAGAGTTGTACAAAACAGCTCTTTTGAGTGAGCGCTCTTTTCCGCTTCGCTCACTTTACTGAATTAATTCATTCAATTCATTCACTAGCTCAGTTGATTCCTTAGCTCAGCCATAATTCATGAAATGAAAATGTCATGAAAGAATCAGACTAGCTAATACAACAACCACTTATGCCTTATTATTTTTTCGTTAATATGTAATATAAAACACATATGTATATTGAACATAAGTAGTACCTAGATAAATATTTAAGTGATTTTAAATATTTTGCTTTCGAACCTATTTGAATAAAGTAATATTTTCTATTTAACGTTGCATTTTGGAGATTTGTCTCAGTTAATTTATGTATAAGTATATATATATATATATATATATATATATATATATATATATATACATATATATGTATATATATATATATATATACATACATATATATGTATATATATATATATATATATATATATATATATATATATATATATATATATATATGTATAAATACATATATACACATAAGTATGTATATGTGTATTTATGTATATATGTACGTATATATATATATATATATATATATATATATATATATTTATATAAAATAAATACATATAAATAGTGCACCAAGTTAATAAGTACTGAAATATGTATCATGGCAGTGCTGTTTAAAAATTTTCATCTGGCAGCTCTAACAATATAAAGCACCACACCTTTTTTTCCAAACAGATTTTGACATACAAGCATTGAAAAGAGCTACTGAAAGAGACAGATTCAATGAAGCAATTGAAACAACTGAATCACTGAATCAACTGAAAGAAGTGAAAGAAAGGAGCTACTGAAACAATTGAAAGAAAAGATTTACTGAAACAACTGAAAGATGTGAATGAAAAGAGCTACTGAAAGAAATAGACCCCTTTCACACACATCAGGTTTGACTCGTCAAGTCTTGATCTTTTAGGAGAGAGCGGTAAAGAGCGTGAAAAGAGGTACAGACTTGACGGTACTAGTCAGTTTTTATATTTTCTTTTGTTTTATCATCCGCCCGATTGCAATATGTTCTGCCATATCGAAGGTGATAGAAACTATGCTTAACTTCCATCTTGTGAAATATCTGGAGTCCAACAGTTTACTACGCGACCACCAGTATGGTTTCCGCAGAGGCCGCTCTACGGGTGACCTATTGGCTCTTCCTTCGGAAAACTAGTGTAGTTCCATACACCGTTTTGGCGAAAGTAAAGTGGTGGCTCTAGATATTTCTAAGGCGTTCTATAGAGTGTGGCATGGAGCACTCCTGTCCAAACTTATTGTATTTGGTGTCGGAGACACCTTCTCTCGGTTTATATCGAGCTTCCTCAGGGGTCGCTCTATACGAGTTGTTATAGATGGGATCTCATCCGGTGAGTTCAGAGTCAACTCAGGGGTACCGCAGGGCCCCGTTCTTTCTCCTACTCTATTTCTAATTTTTCTTAACGATCTACTTTCCCAAACTTCCTGTCCTATTTAATCTTTCGCAGATGATAGCAGCCTTTCGCATTTTTATTCATTTAACTGCAGGCCGTCAACGTCTGAAATCGAGACGAGGAGGCAGTTTATAAATAGTGACCTCGCTAAGATTTCCGAATGGGGTCAGGCGGACAGGGTCGATTTTATTGCCCGTAAGACCCAGTGTTGTATGTTTACGCATCGACGTACGTATGACCATGCTGCTTTATCTGTTTCTATGGGTGGTGTAAGTATTATGGAGTCAGGGGCTCTTGCTGTTCTGGGCCTGAAAGTGCAGTGTGATGTCAGATGGACGGAACATGTCTTTCAAGTCGCAAAAGAAGCATTCAAGTTCCTTGGCTTCTTAAGACGGTGCAAGAGATACTTCACCCCTTCTGATCTTCTTAATATTTACTCCACTTACATCCGACCGAAGATGGAATAAAACTCTCATGTTTGGGCCGGTCCTTCAAAATCTATTTTGAAGTTACTCGACCGCGTACAGGAGAGGGCGATGAAACTCATCGGAGACGGTAGGGTAGCCAACTCTATTGACTCTCTTGAGCATCGTCGCAATGTGGGGTGCGTATCGTTGTTCTATCGTTACTATTATGGCAGGTGCTCTGGTGAAATTAGGAACTTGTTCCTGAAACCCATTCTTTCTTACGCTCAACGCGTTTTTCATCAAAAGCGCATGCTTTTGTGGTCGATATTCCAACGAATCGCACTACGCATTACAGAGAAAATTCTTTTTTTGGCCGAACGGTCCGTATGTGGAACAAACTACCTGCAGATGTGTTCCCCGCCACTTACAATTTGAGGGGGTTCAAGTCGAATATCCACAGACACTACTCCCTTTATCCTCCTTCCCAAAATCTATTTTCCTAGTTCCAGCGCAATGCACTGCATATGTAGGGGTTATCCACTAAGTGCTGGTCCTACTCCTAAAAGAAAATAAAAAAAATATATATATTAAATGAATGTTCAGCAATGAAGAAAAACTTGCCATGACGTTTCGTGTGCGAACGTAAGTGCAGGTTCGAAAGAAAATTTAAGAAAAACTGATCAAGTATACCTGATGTGTGTGAAAGAGGACATAGATTCAATGAAACAACTGAAAGAAGTGGAAGAAAAGAGCTAAAAACGCTCAGTAAAGTGAAAGATTCACCTCGCTCAATTGTATTAATTCATTCAGGAGCCGTACAACTCTAGTTAAAACTTGTTGGATAAATGTAAACGCATTTGATAATTTTTTTTTAAGCTCAGTATCAATCAGTGTTGCCGGAATAAAAATTTATTTATACATAACAATCCTTAAAGATTATCCAAAATATTAAAAATTACACAAAACAAATGTTGTGTTTGATAATAAGTAAATCTTTTTACGTACGAGTATATATGATACAAACGATTATTATAATACATAAATAAATCGATATGCATTTATGTACGTGTATAAATTAATTATCTACATAAATATAAGAGTAAATATGCGTATACAAAATAATCACAATTATTTTCAACATTTGTAAAGTTTCGTCAGTAAAAAATATTGTACATTGTGGTTAGTACATAAATACATGCAATTTTTGATTGATTCAAAATAGTATCCCCCACTTTGATCTATAGCCTTCTTTGCAATAAAAAAATATTGATGCGATTGCACCAGATGAAAATTCTCTATACTGAAAAGAACGAAAATGGCAGGGACCGCCAATAACGATTATTCAAAATTTAACTAAAAAAATTAAACTAAAGGAGAATGTGCAGTACAAAAAAGTAATGCCGGTTACAATAAAAGTTATATCTTCATATTTATTTATTCCTGAAAATGAAGAATTTAATGATGAACTATTCTACGAAGAATTGTAAAAATACACGCTCCTGCATCCATAAAATCAATCAATTAAGAAAAAACTTTTATTTTTTGAGGAATAAATAAAAATCAAGAGATAACTTTTATTTTCTGAGGAGTAAATAAAAATAAAAAAATAAATTTAATTTTCTGAGCTATAAATAAATCCCAGAAAATAACTATTACTCGTACAATTTTCTTAGCGAAAAATAAAACTCAGGAAATAATGAAAATATAATTTTTGAAATGAAATAACAGTTACGGTCCCTGGTTTTAAGAAAATTAGGAGATTGTGCGCAAACAAGCGTTATGGAAGTATCGAGATAATATGGATTTCAGCACATCAGGGTAAGGCTGGAAACGAAAAGTCGGACAAAATGACAAGGATGGGATCGTTAATGAGCAAAATCACACTTAGAAATCGCCGGATATCGTTGATAATATAATAAGTAGAGCCTGTCAGGAAGTGGGCAAATCCGTCGATCATTACCTGTGCCACTACCAGCTTTCTGTCAAATTAGGAAACAAATATTTAATTTTGATTTTCGTTTATTTAATCAAAATTATTAATGTCAAAGTAACATAAATAAACAAATGTTTTTTTATAACTTAAGGCTATACACTGTCCCAATAACGGGCTCTCCAGTATACTGACTAAGAAAAAAATTTTACAATTATGATTTATAATATTTAATATGGTAAATTATAATTAATATGTATAAATATGTGTTTATACTTAAATTATAAGGGAAAATAATACAAAGAGAGACGTATGATAGTCAAAATATAAAAACATAAAAAAGGAGTTATCTGGTGTGCCACCAGTTTTTTTTTTGTATTGCAATATGAGATTGGGTTTACCCTTTTGTGATAAAAACTGGTATCGAATCTTCGATTACCTGACGTGAGAATGTTGCTGTGTATAGCTTTGATTTTAGCTCTCCTGTGTATGTGGTAAAATATAGGAACTCCACTTTCATTTTGTAAAAAAAACCGTTGCTATCAAGATAAAGGAATGCTTCAGGTGGCACATAGCCAGTTTGAAATGTGTTTGTTATATACTCATCATTAACATAATATGGTGCCATTATCAGGTTATTTTCATATCATGCCGTACTTCTCACTATGTGATTTCTTATTAGATTGATGATGAAATTATCAATTCTGCAAACCCTTGCCTCATTGTACATCTTTTGGTTGGACACATACTTATAATTACTATTTGGTGTTCTATATAAGCCCGTACAAGATCGTAGGCACTTTCTTTCAAATAGTCTTAATTTTTCCATATATGAAGGGGAAACGTTAAACCAGGTTAGGTAGGACGTATGAGGCATTGGTACATGATTATTTTAACTCTTGAGCTGATGTATTTTGAAAAAAATAGTTTTTTATATTTGAAAAAAGCATTTCTAGCGTTTTTGATCTGAATTTGTATGTGTTCGTTAAAATGCAAGAACCTGTCTATGTTAACGCCTAAATATTTTACTATATTCTTAGTCTGTATATTGACATTGTCAACGGATTTTATGCCAAATAATTTCCAGTTCTTTTTTATATCATAGCTACATTTGCCTACTGGAGGACGAAACAATATAGATTCACATTTTTCTTTGTTTATTTTTAATTGCCAGTCAATAGCATATTTCTCAACGATGTTAAAGATCTCTTGTGGACCCGCATTTATTTGTTGCACCTTGGTGTCTGCGTGGTATATTATAATATCGTCAGCAAAAGCTATAATATTGTCTATTTGATTAAGCAGGTCATTTAAGAATATGTTAAAAAGAATTGGAGAATTCACCGTGCATTGTTGTAAGCCATTAACTATAACATATTTCTTTGAACTAGTGGTTTTCTTATTGCAAACTAAAAAAGTTTTGTTGTTCAGCATATTATGAATTAGAATAATAAGGTGAATAGGAAATCTGTAGCTGATCAATTTATGTATTAGACCGGGAATCCAAATACTATCGAAAGCCTCTTCTAAATAAATAAGGCAAGCCCCTGTATAAAATGATCTGTTGAAGTTCCAGCAGATATTTGAGGTTAATAAGTTTATTGCGTGAATAGTTGAGTTGCCTGTACTTAAAACCGAATTGTTTGTTATGTATAACACCTTTTTCCACACATTCTCTTATCAAAAAATAATTTATACAAGCTTCGAAAACTTTGCTTATATTTGGCAAAAGACTTATTGCTCGCAAATTTCTTGGGTTATTTGTGTCCTTATTTTTTTTTTTAAATTACCACCTTTGCTGTACAATATTCGTTTATCAACTCATCGGGTATATTTTTTTTAATATAATGTTAGGAATATTATCAAGACATACACAGACTTTGTTTCTTAAATGTCTAAAAATATAGGTGAGGTTTTCTTTAGATACCAAGAAAAATTCATCGACGGGACCATTCGCATTTCTGAGTGTGTTATATGTTGTTAAGGTTGAGCCATTATCTTCTTACGAAGTTTTATTATCCAAAAGTCTGGAGAAGGTATTGTCAACTTCCACATGCAGTCTATTATTAGGATCTATCTCTTTAAAACGGTGAACAGATTCTAAATAGGCGCCTATAACATCTAATTTTTGTTCATCGTCACTGACAATATAACTATTGTCCGTATTATCAATTTCTAAATTAGAAGGATTTATTCCTGAGTGCCTGAGCCAAATTTCATTCTCACTTGGAACCTTAATCAGTTTTACATCTTGATAATCCGTTGTTTTAAATAGTTTTTTTATTTCGCAAAACATGTTAGCTGGATCTTTGTGGTTTATGTTTCTAAGTTTTTCCATGAAATACTTATTTACAGATATACAAATATTTTCATTTATTAGATTCCTGATGAGCTTTAGTTTAGTTTTAAGGAGCCTAAGTTCGCTGTCTGATATATGACTTTGTAATCTATTGCTTCTTTTTATAATGGTAACGATTTTGCTTTTTTATACTGCATTCGTAAAAAAATATATTTAATTCTGAAATCATACCAGATATAATATATCTTAAAATGCATTCCGGAAACTGGGTTTTTAGCTTAACCAAGTTTTTATAAGTTTTTATTTATTTATTTTTTATGCCACTGAGGCATAAATGTAATTCGTAACGGATTGGGGCACCTTGATATCCCTCTTTTCAACCTAACATGAAATAAGGTTGCCCAACTGTTTCCTGTATCTAGAAATTCGTTGAGAACATTTGTTTTTGACACTTTCTAAGAGAATTATAATAACGCTTTTCCCTGAAGCAATTTATTTAAACTAGTGAAACCATCCATAATTCAGGTCGGAGACCGCCCTCTAAATTATATGAGCTGTCACACCAAATTAAACCAAAGCATAGAAAATGAAAAAAATTAGAAGATTTGCTTTTAATTTGCGTGCGTCGAAAAGACATCAGAATTAATGCAAGTGTTTGCTCGGTTTCCCTTATTTCAAAGTCATGTTTGCTCATAGTTCGCAGTAAACGGAAGAAACCATGACTCAGTGGAAATCTAATCGCAGATCATTGCTCCTAAGTCATTGGGTGAGTAGTTTAAAGTTGTGTTTTCTGATGTATCACGTGGAATATTTTATTTTACCCAACTTAAGAAAGCAATTTTCATTTTTGTAACGGACACTCAAGTTTGTTAATGCTTTCAATATAAAATTTCAAACGATAATTTTTATTGAATTAAGATTTATAGGCTATTTTAAATCTCAGAGTGACATGATAAAAATTCAAGGCACAAAGGTTAATTTTTATTTTACTTACAAAAGTTATCTGCTTTTAATATATTCATGCATAATTGATAAAAAAATTCTACAGGTTTTGGCAACGTTTGAATATTCTTTCATTATTGGCATATGTATGTTATAACCATAGGTTTTAAATTAAATATGTTAAATATATTATCTTCACTATTTAGTACGTGATAAGCGTAAACTTTGTTGCCTGCATCGGTCGAGAATAGGAACTCTGTTAATGCTTAAAATCTAAAAAAATTAATTTAAGAATAAGTACGTCAATAAATATATGACTGACTACCAATATCAACGAAAGAAAGTTATAAATGCTGATCAATAAAGAAATTTTTTAATGTACTCACTTTGTCATTCCTCCACTAAAAAAAATTCTCTCGGTATTCAGCTCTCAGACCACTTTTTAAAAGGCATTAGAAAATTTATTTGTTTGTCAAATAAATATACACTAGGATAGCTTGTCATATCGAGATACTCTTAAAGTAGATTAGACTTGTGTCCAACTAGCTCATTCGCTCAGTTTTGACAAGAACCTCTGATCAAACCCATTTAAATTACATAGGTTTGGTCAGAGGTTCTTGTCAAAACTGAGCGAATGAGCTAGTTGGACACAAGTCTAAAGTAGATATTTAGATCTCATTATGTACGTACTCAGCACAGTTTAAGAGAGGAACAAAAATAGCTGTTCCCCTTTGAGAGCGGCAGTGCCGACGTAAAACGCATTACGGAGAATGTGTTTGCCTCTTAATAATATTTACGTATTTGTGGGTGGTGAAAGATCGATTGGGAAACATTTTGACGGGCACGAGTTTCTTTAACTTTCATCGATCTAAGGGAACTATATAGCTTTTCAGATTCAGTATAAACTAATGAAAACAGTTATGTCCGACTTTTAAAACTTAATAAAAATGGCATAAAAACAGGATTTCAAAAATAAAAATCACAAAAATGATGGACTTGTAAAAGGAAACGCATGCATACGTCAGTACTGAATTTCATTCTCCTCTTAACGATACCAACCAAGCATAGTAACTAAGTCGACACTATTATTGTCGTGAAAAATATTGAAGCTAAAATCAGACAGAAATCTGAAGATACCATACCAATCAATTGCATGATAATCACGTTATTGAATAAAAACGGGAACATATATAGGCACATATGAAGGCATGGCGCATGACCCAGATTTAACCTCGTACAAAGAGAACGAAAATTCGACGATTTCACTTCGTCATTTAACTTGCAAAGAAAACCCCAGCGACAATTACGTTTGAGTAGGTTGTAGGAAAAATTAAAATGTTTATTTACGCCATAAATATGTCGACTCTCTTTGTTATAAGAGCAAGATGAACTCAAAGTTTCTAAAACGAAATAGGTCCATGGATTTGACTAGAACAAAAGATCGTAGCGATCAAACAAGCATGACCTCTTCAGAACTCGGTTGCAAATCGTCGGGTCTACAAACATTAAAATGCTAAAAGACGGTATACCTTTCATTTGTTGAACTAATTATTATCAGTTTTTCTTTAGTTGAGGTTACATATATATATATATATATATATATATATATATATATATATATATATATATATATAGGGTCCGCCAAATAACTTTTTTTTTTTTTTAAAATGCTATAAAAAAACTACTGAATATTTTCTCATATTTCTTTTTTTATTTGAAAGTACAATCCTTCCGGTTAATAATGGAAAATAATTTCATTCAAATGGCTGCATGGCCCGATAACGATCGCCATTGACTGAAACGCCCACTCCAAGATTAAAATGAGCTTCATCTGAAAAGATGATTTTTTGGCAAAATCGGCATCTTCTGTAAGTCGATCGCAGGCCCACTTAGCGAAGCGAAAACGCATTGGATGGTGAACCATATTCGTTTCAGCGGAAGGATAAAACTAATTATCTGTCAAATCAGACATGAGCTAAGTGTTACCATTCACGAAATAAGCACTAGTTGAAAAAAAACGTTAGATTGCGGACCCTATATATATGTGTCAATTTCTTACCACGTATAAAATCAGAAGGAAAACAGTCGGTATGCCAAAATAAATATGCAGACTAGTTGCAGTTAGCAACAATTGCTGAGAGAATCTTGACGATTATCGGCATCAAAAAAAGAGATTGTAAAGACGGCAATCAAAAAATGACAAATAGCTGTTCCTATTTTAATTGTTGTCGATTCAAGTTAAAAACATGTACATTATACAACATCGACATGTACATACATACTCGTATGTAATAGTTTGAAATAAAATTCGCCACAATTTTCTTGCAATAAAAAGTAAACATAGCCTAAAGCTACGTTTACATTTATCAAATATTTGACGAAATAAGCGTACATATTTTGCATTCTTCGAACTTGGCGATATTGTTGTACAATACGTAAAATTGAACAATTACTCGTATGTTGCAAGTGTAATATGTAATATTTTGGTAAATATTGTGGGTGTTTATAAGTTTAGCGGTTTGGATAAATAAGCACAAAGTTCAAATAAAATATATTGACGGTGATGTACAAAAACCCCTCTGTTATATTCATTATGTTCCACCTTTTCTAGTCTTTCATTCCAATATATAATGAATCAATTTTAATTGAATCATTATATTTTTATATGCCAACAGCTATTCTAGTGGGATGAGAGGCCATCACAAGACTAGTAACGTGACTGGCTCTCAGCAAATGGTTTGAGCTCTCAAACTTGAAGTATGATTTAACATCGTGCATGTTGTGGTATTCGAGACTGTAAATGCTCGCTACACTCGGTTGGCTATAGCTATTGCTAATTACGCTGCAGTAACTTCTACACGTCGTTGTTATGTGTTCAAAGGTTTGCTATTATTATATAAAAAATCCCCAGGCAAAAACTAAACAATAAAGAGAAATAGAGTATAAATAAAAATAAAATAAATCAGTATTTTTAAATAAGTAATTTATGACTTCAGACACTACCAGATTAAAATTAATTTCAATTTCGAATTATGAATATCCATCATGGCTAAGCTATTCCGTCTGTCTTCTGACATGACTGATCCATGGCATGTTTTTATCCAACGAAGGTTAAAATATGGCCTTCAGACTAAAAAACTGGAACTCTTAATAAGTTAAAAATCCTCTACGTGTTTCCCGAGTTCGATTCCGAACTCAGTCATGGTGCCGAAGTGTTCTCATCATCTTTAGTGTATGTTTTGGTCTAATTTTCATAGCTACTTCGCTAATAGTGATACGACGATTCTCCGCAACAGTTATCTTCACCTTCCCAGTATTTTTATCGGTTGCTGATGTGAAAGGGGTCCAGGGCGAGCGTCTCTTCTTTAAAAAGCTTATACCACTTGTATAATCAAATTGTATTACTGTCAACACTTGGGGTGCTTCTGACAATCGTCAAACCTCGAAAACATTTCTAATTTTTATGAGTCTTATAAATAGCTGAAACCGTGAATGAATCGAGAGTATTATTATTAAATAAACGAATGTACGTTCGTTCGTACACTTGGAATGTGTTTAACATTTTCTTTAGTTTTCCATTCATTACATTAAATATATTTTAAAATAAACAAATACTTATATGTGTATATAAAAGCATAAACTGATATTAAATGATATTATTTATTAAAAATAATTATACATACATTGTACGTAAAACATATTTATTCATGATCTATTTAATAATGGAAAGCATAACAAATTCTTATATGCTAAAAATAAATTTGAATATTTACAATTATAAATAATTTTTATTGAAGCAAAACTAAAATTTACTAACAAGTGGACAAATTCGAAAAGGAGACATTTTATATCAATCAAATATTGCCTTGATAGCTAGTTAATAAAGGATAATACAGATTTAAGTATGTTATGATATTAAAAATAGAATAATATTAAATAAAATTTAAATTAAACTTCAAAATTAACGTTTATTGTGTACTTTTGTCATTGTTTTAACCAAGGTATATAAATACAAGGTAGTGCCACTTGCTTTTATTAAATTTTAATAAGGATTTTTGAAGTTTATTTTTCTACATCATATTGAATATGACGTTGCCACATTATAAAAAATAATTTTCATTATTTGGAAATTTTTAAATAAAATCTGTAATACATATCTATATGTATATATATATATATATATATATATATATATACATATATATACACACACATATATATATATATATATATATATATAAATATATATATATATATATATATATATATAAATATATATATATATATATATATATATATATGTATATATATGTATTTTAAATGAAATTTATTTGTTGGTGGTCAAGCAATGTCTATATGCAATTCATTGGTGCTTTACCAAATCATCAGTAGACTTTAACCATGATTTGGTAAAGCACCAATGAAACGCATATAGACATTGCTTGACCACCAACAAATAAATTTCATTTAACATAGTATTGTGACAACAATATGTCAAATAAAAATTTCATATATATGTATATAAGTTTTTCCATTTGTCTAGCAATTTCGTTAATTAAATTGTATATACTAAACTTCATTCATTGATCTCTAACTTATTTAAATTTCAAGATGTCCAGTTCAGCAATTTCCAAAATAATGGCCTTTTTAGTACCAAGCCACATTTTCATGAGATCACGGACAAACCACCATTATAATATATGGTATTTAACTATTATTTTATCCCCTCTCTTTTAACATATTTCATTTTATTACCTCATTTTCAATTTAAACATACTGAACGTACAACATAGATAGAATCTCCCGCTCAAAATCACATTGTGAATCGTTTTTGCATATTGACAGAGAGAAAAATTTCATTTTGAGGTTTTGAACATAAACATTTTGCAATATTTTGTTAAAATAATTTAATAAAAGCTATATAAAATGTAAAGAATATAGAAAACTATAAAAAATCCCAGTTCCTATGCATTTCCACAAGAAATAAAAAGTCATTGTGTTGCTTTGCATTGAACCAAAAACATTGAAACCATTACATTGATCAATAAGACAATTTAACAAAAAATATGTTTATTCAAGGTTCACGACAAGATTTTTATAATAAATTAATTGGCAAACGGATTTTAATTATTGTTAATTATGACATCGATGCAATTAAAAATTTTAACAACTCAAATCAAAAGAAAAAAAAACGGGTAACTTAAAATAATATGGTAACTTAATTTTTATGGGAATGTCAGAATCCTTAAAATTGTCAGAAAATTATTTTAAATTTAAAAGCTCACAGTGGCAGTACCTTGTTTTATTATACCATGGTTTTAACTGTTTTAAGTTTAATTAAATTTAAAAAAAATCTGTCACATATACATATATGTAATTAAAAGATTTAAATATCAAATATTTTACGTTTCGAGTAGTTTTAACTGTGCTTCCATTAAACACAAAATCATTAATAGTATGTATTCTTAATCATAAATAATTTAGTTCCAATCAAATATAAATGTTTTATCTTTTTTCCATTTTCATCGAAATATTTAACTTCATGTATAAAAAGATTAAAAAAATTTAATAGAAATTAATTCAAAATTAGTTAAGAAATACGTCAGATAATTCAGCATGTAATACCATAGCAAAATGTAAAATATATGCATAGACTTAACTACTCATTTCCATTTGAATGATCGATATCGTATTTAAGTCAAATCTGCATTCACTTCTGAAACAGCTCGCCTTTGAAAAGTACGCCCAAACCAACACATTTCTCAATGATATTCTAAATACTGCAGGCCTGTATTTAGAATATCATTGCTTACTCCCTGCATTACTTCCAAGTGGTCACATAATAACACACACTTAATCAGTTGTTACTGAAAAGTTATATTATGTTGCTGTCATAAACAATTATTTTTAATTAAAATTGTTTTTTTTTTTCATATATGGAGAAAGTGTTGGTTTATGCATGAAAATACGGCAGATAATTCTTTTTAAAATTTTCAACTAAAAAAATTTGTACAAATCGCAAAATCTGCGAAAAATTGCCAAAATTTAAATTTTTCAAAAAGTTGGGAAGCTACTGGTTTCTTTCTGTTTTGAAAAATTCGAGATTTGGCTAGATCTTAAAGTCTTGAATTCATATGAAAATTTCCTGATCACTCGTGAGAAGGTGTCACTATGTCTGTATGTGTATGTGTAATAAGTATGTGGCAAATTACTGGTATTCCAAAGAGTTATTTGAAACTTAGATTTCCTTTGAATCGGAACCGATGGGAAGCGGTAGATTTTTAAGAAACGAAAAATATAAGAAAAATCATTTCTCGATTCTTTTATAGGACACGAAAAACTACATCAGTCAACGTAACTGTGCTGTTTTTCTCAGTTTAAAATTCAAAGTAATAATTTTAGGAGCTTTTAGCTATTTCCTTTGGGGTAAAGGACATTACCAGGTAATCTTTTAAGAAGTCTTCTTAAAAGATACCAAAGTATTCTACACAGAGTGGCTCATTTTCAATTCTAATTGAAAGTAAATGAAAAGAAGCAGTAAAAGAAAATGTTCCATGCAGAAATGTCACGTCTTGAAATTGAAATATTCCACTTTATTTTAAAATCTGCATGCAATGAAGGTGAAGAAACTTATTTTACACTCTTCTGAATTGTGTTAATTTCTTCATTTACGCTTTCCTTTTACCACACAAATTTTATGTTTACGTCACACAAACAGCTGATTGTAATGCTGGCCACACACGCATAAATTTGTTTGCAAACAAATTTTCAAAAGTTATTGAAAATTTGAAATAATGTTTGCAAACAATGCCACACACGCTAAATTTTTACTTAAATTTAAATTTATTTGCAAACAAATTTATGCGTGTGTGGGGCGTATAATGGGCCTGCGCACAGCGTTTTAGAAAAAAACAAATATGTATCCTTAAAGTGATCCAGACGGTGTATAATAGTGTTCGATTGGTTAGTACTTTTCGCACGATTTTGCCTTAATACATTTGGAAGATTTTTTAGCAAAATTTCCTTGGTATATATTTGGAGCGTAAGTATTAAAAAGATTTTGCATTAAACATCAAATGGCGTTTTCGACTTATAAGATTTTTAGAACAAATAACATCATTTCCTGGTAAAACTAAATTATTTAATTTTCAAATTTAATATGTCTAGAATAATTTAATATGTCCAATAACTTATTTGGAACTACAACGTAAATAAAGTTTAAAAAAAGTGTCACGCTGTGCTGTAGATAAAGAAAAGTGAAATGTAATGTGAAGTAATTCATGATGTATGTATGTATGTTTTTTTCTTATCTACCAAATATTGTACATTAGCTTAGATATACATAAGATGTATTTATATATAGGACTAGCTTAGTATATTATATGTAATCAGATTTTGAGATATTATTTAATTGTAAATGTTAGTTTAAAAATTAATTAAAAGGAATTGTAAGCTTAATGAATTAACAAGCAGCGGTAGTATATAAAAAAAATACTGTAAAGTTGTTGGAAAAAGTCTCTTACTTATAATAACACCAATTAGTTTTAAGCATTTAATTTGAAATTATTTAATAAATTAACAACAAATTAATTTAAAGAACTTAATAAATACATTCAGTTAACAAGTAAAATTGATTTTCTCTTTTGAAATTCGGCACCAATAGAATATTTTTACTGCAGTGTAATGTACGATCATGGGAACAGTGATGACAGAATCAATCAATAATGGGCAAAAAAGAAATTAAAAACGGTTAACCCTAAAGGCCAACCCTTGCAACTTTTCGCTAATTTTAACCAAAAAAATACTACAATTTTAATTTTCAAACTGATATAGCTTTTGAATATATCAGCCGATCCCCACGATGTAAGTTGCGATTGATGTAATTCTTCTAATTGATCACATATGTATGTATATAATTTCGGAGTTTATTAAAATATTCACTTTTTCCAAATTTTTTGTTTACGATATCTCACGAACGCATTAACCGATTTTGACACTGTTGAGCGCTCGGCGTGGTTGTTAAATGCCAAGATCTGATTAGTCTGCAAGAACCACATTTCTATCAATATTTGTTCATGGCTTATTTGATATATCTCGAGATCTACCGGACCAAAACCGCTTCCAATTCACGGCAAAGTCTGAAAGAACCTAGAAGAGCTAGAGACTTCGTTCTTGGGCCGTTGGATTGGAAATGAACTTAAATAGTGCTATTGAAATTCAGAAAGATCCGAAGTATAGTTTCAGAGCTGGGAAGCCTACACCTATTTCTCGACGCAAAATTTATACCAAAAATCACTTATTTTTTTAATGTTTGTAAATTAAACCTATTTCGTGCTTTGGGGAGCCTCAATGGTCTATTAAAAACTGAAAAAATAAAAATTTTTTTCTAGGGATGGAAAATTAAATTTTTTTTTCGGCCTATTCCGTATTTTGTAGTACATGTAGTAAATAAAATTGTTAAAAATTTCAAGTTTTTCGTTAACAAAACCACTTTATACGTCACGAAAATTTGCATTGGCAAAAAAAATATATTTTTTTAAATTCAAATTTTGCATCCAGGGGTGGGAAATTGAATTTTTTTTGTACATTAAAGTATTCAAGCAGGCAACTGATGTTGTTTTTTTTTTGTTTTTTGCTAACTAAAACTGTCTTATAATTTAGGAAGAACAAAATTGGTATCAAAAATTAAAAAATAAAATTTTGAATCCAGGGATGGACAAGTGCAATATTTTATGGTACATGAAAGTTACCAAAATAGTAAAAAATTTTCAATTTTTCTTTAATAAAACTACTTTATACTTCAAGAAGCGTTGCACTGATAAAAAAAACAAAAAAAAATATTAAAATTTCGTTCCCATTTTTTTGGTAAATGCAATATTTTTTAGCACATGTAATACCCAAAATGGTTACAAAATTCGAGTTTTTCTTAAACAAAACTACTTTATACTTTATGAAGATTTGCATTGATAAAGAAAATTTTAAAAATTTAAATTTCGATTCCAGGGTTGGGATATTGAATTTTTTTTATACATAAAAGTAACCAAAAAAGTTACTTTTTTACTAATTAAAACTATTTTTTAGTTCAGGAAAAACAAAATTGGTATCAAAAAATAAAAAATGTCAAAATTTAGATTGCAGATTTGGATAACTGCAATATTTTGTGGTACATCAAAATTACCTAAATGGTTACAAATATTAAGTTTTTCTTAAAAAAAGACTATTTCATGCCTCATTAAGAGTTGCATTGGTAAAAAAAATTAAATTTCCTTTCCAGGGTTGGGAAATTGAAATATTTAATATGCATAAAAGTAACCAAAAACGCAATTGACGCTGTTTCTTTTTGCTAATTAAAGC
Organism: Linnaemya tessellans; assembly: GCA_951800035.1. Classification (NCBI taxonomy): domain Eukaryota; kingdom Metazoa; phylum Arthropoda; class Insecta; order Diptera; family Tachinidae; genus Linnaemya; species Linnaemya tessellans. The sequence goes on along the minus strand of OX637533.1, from coordinate 39,802,565 downwards.
TTTTTATAATTCAGGAAGGACAAAATTGGTATTAAAATCTTAAAAAATCAAAATTTCCATTCCAAGGTTGGACAAAGTAAATATTTTATGGTACATGAAAGTGACCAAAGAGTTTAAAAATTTTAATGTTATAGTCAAGTAAAACTGTGTTACACCTCACTAAGAATTGCATTGGTAAAAAAATAAAAATTCGCTTACAGAGTTGGATAATCGAAATATTTTTCGTACATAATAGTACATACATAAATTCCAAATTTTGTGCTTTTAGTGAATTAAACCTACTGGATATTTCAGAAAAATTAAACTAGTATCAAAAAATTATAAACTCGGTTCCAGGGTTGGAAAATCTAAATTTTTTGGTACATGAAAGCAGCCATTTTATATGTTATTTTTGATTTGTATGATGAATTATACCAACTTTATATATCAGAAAGAAGTAAACTGGTATTAAAAACCAACAAAATCTAAAAGACGATTCTACGGTTGGACAATTAGAACTTTTTGTAAATTAAATATATATAATATTTTTGAAAGACGTTCATAGGTATTAGATATAAGAAAAGCCAAACATTTAGCTTCCTAGCCGAAAAATTTAGAAGTTGTCTTAAATATAAAAGTAACCGATAACATCATTTTGATTTTTTAATTAAACCTACTTTCTGTTTTGGCAATAAAGAAATAAGTTTTTTTTTAATTTCCTTAGCTTGAAGTAAAAATGGGTAAGCGGCATCGAATGCAAAAATCATGTGTACTAAATAAAAATAAGATGGTTATTCATATATTATTTCCTACTGGAAGACTTTTTAAATTAAATATTTTTTTTAATAAAGTCATAAGCATAATAATTAATAAATAATAGCATATCGAACTGCAACGTTAAACTACTATTTTTTCTTCTTATTTCTTTTTTTTAATCACTCTTCTATGTTCTTATTATTCATTGTTATTGATAATATTTCATAATATTTTCCCTTTTGGTGAATCTGAAATATTTAAAAAAGGTCACCATTTGTAATTGATGATGTCTTACTAAAAGTGCAGAAGTAGCTGCTGAAATGTATATTACTTACTTGAATAAAATTAAGCTCACGTACTTTCACGCACGATAATAACAATTTTGGAAAATCAGTTGGCACTCACAAAATTTAAAACATTATACATAAATATAATATATGGATTTATATATGTTTGCATAAGTTTGTGCAAAATTATATACAAATAAAGAAACGCACGTGCTTAAGTTCTGTTTTGAGTGCGTGACACGAAAAAATTACGACATTTCAACATCTCTAGTTTTGAGACTTTACAGCAGCAGATATAATATTCAGTTACCCTCTTCTTAGTTCTTCTAATTTGTAATGACCTTTTTAAATTTAGTTTCCTTTAGCTGTTGTAGACTTTAAATTATTTTACAATCACTTTACGTATTCAAAATAATAACGCGCACAAAATCACAATAGTCACATGGAATTATAAATTACATACACGGATTAAAAGTGTGCTAATTTACAAACAAAACTTTTAAGAAAAAACAATAACTTAGCTTCGTATCAAAGGGAAGAATTAAATTTTTAAGACCTAATATTCAAAAAAAGTTTATAGTCATTTAAGATCCAAATTAAAATATTAGTATATATACCACATGTCTGTCATGCCGAAGTAGTATCAAAAACCATAGTATTAATATCATGGTATACAAATCCTATGTCTGTCAGGGATATAAGAGTATCCTTTTATTTACCAATAATATCTTCTAATTTTAGAACTTGTAAAAAAGGGTTTCAAAAATTTCCAAGTGCTCAGATATTTAATTTTAAAATATTTCTCCATTTTTAAGCTGATCATTTGGTTAGTTTATATACAAGAGACAAAATTTTTATAAAAAGCCTTACTTATGAACTCTTTTAAAAGCTACTGGATGAGCCAGGAGCTTTTTCCTGACACAAAGCAAATGGTTGGATCAACTTCTTCTACCGATGTAGAAGACCGGAGCAAGGGGGTTGCATGAATTCTTCTACCGATGTAGAAGACCACGTTTCAAAGAAATAAAAATGACAAAACTGTTTGTAAATTTAAACCTTTATTTAACCTTTACTGGTTGACAAACTTTATAGGACTGTATCGTTTTTGTAAAAACAAGAAAAAACAAAGGTAGAGAATGTTTAAATATTAAATGATTGCGACCGAAAGCTACACGTTTTTCATATAGATTTTAAATGAGTGTCGCAGCTAGCGGTAACAAGCAATAAAACCAGAAATACTACAGATTTCTGCACATACATCTATATGTAATCACTGATTTGCTATGTACTTAAAACCAATTGTTTATGCGTACATGCGAACATACGTGGACATTATGTGGTTGCTAAGCGTTTTGTAACAAGTTACCCTGTGGGAAATTTAACTGAACAAATTGGTTAAACCAAGTTCAAACATTCTCCCCCCTTTGAAAGATAGCTTTCAACTAGATTTAGTGCTGCAGAGGAAGCTTACAAATTTTGGTAATTGCTCTCTTAAAGATACCGTCAGCAGTTTTTACCGATACCACACAAACAATTCCATCATTGCCTGGGTTACATTCAATGACTCTTGCTAATGGCCATTTGAGGGGAGGGATGTTTTCTTCCTTGAGAATCACTAAATCGCCAACCTATAAATTTGTTTTTGTTGTTGCCCATTTAGTCTTGATTTGTAGGAACTTTACATACTCATTTCGCCATCTGTCCCAGAATTGTTGTTGAATCCATTGTATGATTCTGCTGGTTCAGGAATTGTCGTTAGGAGTCGGCCAATTAAAAAGTGTGCCGGTGTCAGTGGCCGGAGATCATTTGGATCCGATGAAAGTGGTGTAAGAGGGCGACTGTTGATTGTTGCCTCTGTCTGGCAGCACACAGTGTGCAAATCATCATAGGTCAAAACTAAATTTCCTACCGTTCGTCGTATGTAATGCTTTGCTTGCTTTACAGCACTCTCCCATAACCCGCCGAAGTGTGGTGAACGTGGAGGTATAAGTTTCCAATCTATGCCTTCTTCACGACATGGTTCTTGCCCGAGTTCGTTGTGCTCTTCTGAAATGAAGCCTTGCAGTAACTATCGGAGCTCTTTGTTGGCTCCAATAAAATTTGTTGCATTATCGGAATAGATGATTGAACAACGCCCTCTTCTAGCAACAAATCTCTTCAATGCTCTTATAAACCCTAGTGACGTTAGGTCGGGAACCAGTTCCAGCTGCACAGCCTTCACAGCAAAGCAGATGAATATAGCCATATAAACCTTTCTAGGACCGCGGCCTCGAATTAATGATGAAACCAGAAATGGCCCACAGTAGTCAACTCCAGAAATATTAAACGGAAATGATTGTTCTACGCGATGAGCTGGCAGGGAACCCATTATTTGTGTTTCAGTTACTGGACGACAGCGGTAGCACAAAATACAGTTGTGAAGAACCTTTTTAATAGCGTTTCTTCCATCAATTATCCAGAATGTGTCACGTAGAATATTGTGTAGTGTTAACGGTCCAGCATGTAAATGCTTGCGATGGAAATAGTTTATTATTGTTTTAATAAATGCATGGCTGGATGGTAGTAGTATGGGGTATTTCGTTGAAAAAGGCAGCGTTGAGTTTTTTAGTCTGCCGCCTACTCGTAACACGCCGTCGTGCAGAAATGGAGAAAGTTGAACTAATCTAGAGGTTCGCGCTAGAGGTGTGCCTTTGGATAGATGGATAATATCTTCACCGAATGCAGATCTTTGAATAACCCTGCATAACAATAAAAGAGATTCTCGCAGTTCTTCTGTGCAAATTGGCCCACGATGAATGTTATTTTTTTGACAACCGCTGATAAATCTCCTAGCGTAGGTAAGTATTCTCAAGAGTTTTTCATAGTTGTTGACGTACTTGTGTTCGCTGACAATATCATGAGTATCTGCCGCAATTAAAGTGGATTGGAATTCAGTAGTCTCACAATAGGAGGCAATATGTTGTTCCTTGGGCCACGTTTTGGTATCCAGTCTTAAGTAATCTGGTCCATTTAGCCAAAACTGAGTGGAAATATTGTTAACAGTTGCTCCTCGAGACAGCATATCTGCGGGATTTAATTCTGATGGCACATGGCGCCAAATGCAATTTTTTGTGAGACGTTTTATCTTTGCTACACTATTTGCGACAAATGTTGGCCAACGGCAAGTGTCTCCTGCTATCCATGATAATGCTATCGTTGAATCCGACCAGCAAATAATGTGTTTTGGTTGACTTGGAATTTGGTTTCGCGCAGTTCTGAGCAGCTGACTCCCTAGCAAAGCTGCACATAATTCCAAACGCGGTAGACTCACTTCCTTAGCGGGAGCTACCCTTGATTTAGCGCATACTAAATTTGAGTTGGTTTCAATGACATCCTTAGAAACGACATAGACGCACGTATGCCTTTGGACTTGCATCTACAAATACATGTACATAAGTTGAAGTGTTAAATTTAACGTACCTTGGTATTTTAATTTGACCAATGAGGTTTAATTCATTGCAAATTTGCCTCCACTCATGAAAGACTTCATATGGAACGCTTTCGTCCCATTGTAGTTTTAGTTTCCACAGCACTTGCATTAAAATTTTGCCCCTTACAATGAGAGGATTTATAAATCCCAACGGATCAAAGAAGCTTGCGATATGAGAAAGAATTGATCTTTTCGAAATAGTATTTGTTCGTTGTATAGGTGGAGACGCAAAATGAAATACATCTTCAGTTGGAGACCATTTAAGCCCTAAGGTTTTCACATACTGTGTGTTGTTCACCGTAATTATAGTTTCTTGTTCTGACTGTGGTACATCACGTAACACAGTTTCACTATTGGATGCAAACTTCCTCAAGGGAAAGCCACCGTTTTTCAAAAGAGCGGTCACTTGATGCTTTATTTCGATCACCTCCTCCTCCGTGTTGCCACCCGTCATCAGGTTATCGACATAGAAGTCTCGAAGTGCAACACCGGATCCAATTGGATAATCGTCTGCATCTTCCTTTGCTAGTTGTTGAAGACACTTAACCGCGAGGTAAGGGGCGCAACTAGTGCCATATGTAACAGTTTGCAGCTCGTAGGTGAGTAATGCTTCATTTATATTTTTTCTCCATAAAATGCACTGCCATTTTTTATCATCGTCATGCACTAAAACTTGCCTGTACATTTTAGCGATGTCGGCAACTAAAACAAATTTGTAGAATCGGAAACGGAACAAAATAGTGAATAAATCGTCTTGAAGATTAGGACCAATGTGAAACATTTCGTTTAGCGAATTACTATTTGTTGTTGCACAGGATGCATCGAATACCACCCTAAGGCGAGTAGTGCTGCTGTCTGGCTTAACAATGCAATGGTGAGGAATGTAATATTGCGCATTACTTGGGTTCGCAGGCACCATGTGACCTAATGAACGATACTCCTCAAGAAATTCAATATATTCCCTTTGAACTAGCTTATCTCGGGCTAGTCTGGCTTCTAGGTAAGTAAATCGCCGACGTGCGATTCCTTGCGAATCACCTAAATCTGGAGGATACATTTTAAATGGAAGGCGAACAACGAATTTGTGTGTCTTAGAACATCTTTTAGTTGTAAAAAACTGTTCACAGACTTCTTCGTCCTCTGTCAGCACCACATTTTCGACACCGTCGCCGCTCTCAATTTTTCAAAATGATTGCAATAAAGATTCCAACAGGGGCTCATTTAATGATAGAGAAGGTTTATTGTAATTCGTTGCAAATTTGGTATCTCCGATGCTGCTATCATTTTCTGTAACAAGAACCACTGTTTTTTTTTGCCTTTTTGTTTTTCGGTCAACACTTGGGGGAAAGCAATTGATATCCAGCAATCTCCGACGCTCCTGACACAATCCACCCCAATTTGGTCTTTATAAGGTTCGGATGATTTTCGGCCTTAATTTTTCCGACCATAAGGATATCCCAAAACAAATCTGCTCCGATAAGTAAATCTACCGATGCTGGTACGTTAAAGTTCTTATCAGCCAACCTTATGTTTTCCGGCAACTTCCAGCCAGAGATGTTAATGTGTTGTTGCGGGTGATATGATGATATTGATGATATAATGATTGCATCTAGCGTAGGCGCAAATTCACATGTTAATGATTTTGCTGTAACTGTGCAGGAGTACTTGGCACAGACGGAACTTGCTCCGCCTACGCCACAAATAGATATGTTGATTGGTTTGCGTGGAAGTTTTAGACGTTGTGCTATATGTTCTGTAATAAAGTTTGATTGAGAGCATGAGTCAAGTAACGCTCTCACCAACATTGATGGGCCATTTGGGGAATGCAGCTCAACTATTGCTGTAGCCAAGATGACCCCACCTTTTCCTTTAGCTACGTGCAGGCATGCAGTAGGAGACGAATCATCACCAGATGTAATACCTCGCGACACTTCTTTTGGATCTAACTTTTCTTTGTGCAGTAAAGTATGGTGAGTAGCATTGCACCTTTGGCACCTGTTCAACGAGGGGCAGGAATTCGCAATGTGGTTTATTCCTAGACAATTAAGGCATAATTTCAGCCGTTTTGCAATATTAAAACGGTCCGAGATATTCATATCTACAAATTTTGGACAGCGAAATACACTGTGGGTTGGAGAGTTCTGGCAAATGATGCATTTCAGTGAATGGTTCGACGATATATAGGTTGTTGTTTGAGTCTTAGATGTGAACGAATGATTATTTCTCTGTGGTTTTTGCTGCAGTTCTCTATAAGGTGCGGTGTGGTAAGTTTCATAAAGTTCTAACGACTTACATCTGCTTTCTAGAAAATTTGCTAGTTTATCCCAATTAGACAAGCAGAGTGTTGAAGATGTTATGTTGAGAGACTGAGCGTCTTCCCATTTAGTTTGCAGATCAATGTCAAGCTTAGAGACTATTAGGTGTAAGATAATGTTTTCTGCAATTTGTTCCTTTGATGCAATTGATTCTAACGCACGCATATTACCATTGACATTGTCAATAAATAACCGAAGTGACGATACATTCGGTTTATTTATTCTCGGAATATTAAAAAGCTCAAGTAAGTGAGACTGAAAGAGTTGGGTTTTGTTATTGTACCTAGCCGTTAGCAAATTAAAAGCGACTTCGTAGTTGTCGGATGTAACTTCAAGTGACTGAATAAGTCGGGCGGCAGTTCCTGTTAAGCAAGACTTTAAATACTGAAATTTTGAAACCAGGGACAGTTCGTGGTTTTCGTGCACGAGTTGGCAATAAACATTATAAAATTCCATCCAGTCTTTGTTATTGCCACTGAATTTTGACAACTGCAGCGTCGGCAAAACAGGGCGCTGTAAAGTTGAATATTGACCTCCAACTCGAGTACTAGACAATGGGGTTTCAACATTACTCCCACGAAGACAGGCCATCCTTTCAAATATAGTTGACTTAATTGTATAATAGGCCTCCTCAACTATTGCCCGATGATCTTTTATTATTTCTGATTCATCAAGTGATTAAAAACCAGACTGAACCCTTTCAAACGAACCCAACAACCGTTCTAATGAAGACAGCTTTACTTCGAGTTGAAATACCGACATTTGGCAAAAACTGGTTATGTCGTTACACATTTTCGTAAAGGTGGACACAATCTGATCACGCTGTAGTGACTTGGTGCGAATATTCCCACTACAACCAATAGTGTTGTCAAGTCGTAAAGTACACGGACTTGATGCATCATTCTCCTCTGCCATTATCGATTTCAATTTAAGCACTTAGACCAGTATTATATCCGGCTCGAAGGACCTTGGATGAGCCAGGAGCTTTTTCCTGACACAAAGCAAATGGTTGGATCAACTTCTTCTACCGATGTAGAAGACCGGAGCCCTTTCCTAATACAAGCAAGGGGGGTTGCATGAATTCTTCTACCGATGTAGAAGACCACGTTTCAAAGAAATAAAAATGACAAAACTGTTTGTAAATTTAAACCTTTATTTAACCTTTACTGGTTGACAAACTTTATAGGACCGTATCGTTTTTGTAAAAACAAGAAAAAACAAAGGTAGAGAATGTTTAAATATTAAATGATTGCGACCGAAAGCTACACTTTTTTCATATAGATTCTAAATGAGTGTCGCAGCTTTTGGAGATTTTAAAGTTTTAATTGGGGAGAAGTGACGAAAGTTGATTGGTAATACCGATTCGTGGTGAGAGCGCAGAGAGTAATAAGTAATACAATCGCAAAATGTAATAGTATAGGTTGCCTTTCCCTGGTTTAGAGCAGGCCAGGCAGTAAGTGTACATCACGGCCATAGATGCCAGAAAAATGAGGGTTGAAATCGTCAAATTTTGGGTAAAAAATCGTCAAAAAGGCTTTCTCATAATCGTCAAATAAAATAAAACTTTTCATTAGTTAAATATTTTGTTTATTTAAAAATATAATTCATAAACAATAAGAAAAACCAAAACATTAAGATATGAGATCGATATAAAAAAAACTTAATAAAAAAATATATAAATGGCAGTATTAAAATAAAAAAATATAAAGAATAAAATAAATCACACAAAAAATTAATGTATTAGGAACACAAACATAAAATAGTTTTAAAAACTTTAACTCTTGATATTAATTTCCCTCTCATTAAAAGTGTTAATAAGTATTAGTATTAACAAACAAGTGTAACAAAACATAGCAAAATAATTCTTTTCATAGCTTCAACGTAAAACATAAACAATTTAATGACATTAAACAATGACTACTCTTAAATATAAAATATAAGCCTTTAAAGACACAATTTCCAATTGCATTTAGTGATTTCTAGTTGTATTTCAGAATTTTCTGATTGTGATACAATACAAAATTTCTGAAATGCAATTAAAAGGTTCTGATATACCTACATGAATAGAAAATAGAATTTTAATAATTAAAATTTAAAAATATAATTGCAAATTACCGAATTCAATAAATTTAATTTGATAAATACATTTCGCTGTTAAAAAGTTTTATTAAATCAGGTACAACATTCATATCATAACAATTACATTTATTTAATTTTAAAAAATCTTTGGTATATAATATTCCTTCCAAAGAAGGTGTTTCCAGTTTATTCCTAACTTTAGTTTTATTTAAATTTACTTGGCTAAACACTCTTTCAACATTTGCCGAAGAATGAGGTAAAACTAAAACTTTTTTTATAAACTTTGTTAGGGTTGGAAACAAGAGTGTTGAGTCTTTTCTATGAATTTCGGAAACTATTTTCCAAAATTCTAATAAACTTTCTTTTCCCGTAACAAAATTATTTAAATTTATAAGTATCAACTGTCGGAATTCGGATTCTAATTCTTGTTTTTCATTTTCTTCTACAAAATGAGAAAAATCTTTTACAATGTCATAAAATGAACAATTATCATTATTTATTACGTTGTAAGGGTTAATAAATCCTAAGGATTTATATGTTTCTCCAAAGTCGAATCTGACCAATATTTGGTCGCACAACTCGACATAGAAATTTCTTGGTATTCATTCTCAGTGATATTTTCATTAGTCAGAATATCTCTTGCATATATTCCCAAATAAACGTCCTCATGAGTTAAATATTTACTTTTGTCTTTATAATTTACGGTATGAAAATTTTCATTTTTTTAATAAATTCAAATAAAGAAAATTACTCATTACCGTTTTTAAAAGATTTTCCATTTGGGCGTATAAAGTGTGTATTTCTGTTGTTTCGCTTTGAAACATTTTATTTATATTATTAATTACGCCTAAAATATATTTTAAAAAACTTAAATATACTTTATGCTGATCGCTTAAATTATCTAAAATATTTTTTGCGGTATCTATATGATCAATATTGACTGTAAAAGAAAAAAATATTTTCAAGGGTTCGAATAAATTTAGCAACCTCACGACAACAGCCTCAAGAGACAACCAGCGTGTTTGGGGATGTAAGATTTTTTTTGGGATGTAAGATTTTTTTTGGTTTAATTTCAAGTAGGCTTAAAATGTCTTGAAACTGTTTGGATTTTTTTGGGCTATTTGAAATATAGTTATAAATATTCCTAGCAAGGGTTTCTACCGAAGATGACAATTTAAGGCATGCATACGATGAACATAATGCTAGGGAATGGCACACACACTTTAAAACATATAAATTTTGGTTATCGGCTTTGAAAAGCTGCGCCACGGATTTCTTTTTTCCGGTCATAACTGCGACTCCATCTGCAGCAAAACCAATCATATTTGTTTTATAGTCAATATTATTTTTTTTAAATAATGCACGATGAGGTTATACAAGCTATTAGCGTCGCCTTGCTCTACAGTCAGTAATCCATAGAATAAATCTTTAATTTCGAAATCTATGCAAATTCTTACTACTAAACATAATGATTTAGTATTTGACAAATCAGTGGACTCATCAATACATAATGAAAATGAATTGGTTGTTAACAGTTCATTTAAATTTGAAAATTTTGTCAATCCTATAACGTTTTTAACAATAGTACTTGCCTTCGTTCTTCCTAGTAATAAGCTAGAAGCTGTTTCGCAGTCAAATGTCTTCTGACATACCTTACTTAAATGATCAGCAACTTTAAAAGGTAAATTGTGTTCTACTATGTATAAAAGCAGCAAGTTTAATTTCACAATGTTTTGTAGTACTTTTTTCCATTGCAAAAATTTCATCAATTCTTGTTTGGCAGACTGCTTTGGCTGCATCTTGATGTTTCTTTGCGTTAAGATGTGCTATCAAATCTGATTTTCCTGAAGACAGTTTTAGGTCAACATTGCAAATATTACAGGAAACTTTATCATTTTTTTTACGGCCCAGGATTTAATTTCGGGTGTGTCAAACCAGTCATCTTTTATTTTTCTTCTTTTCCTTGGTTCCGTCTGCAAAATAATTTTATGCCAGAATATAAAACTAATACTGTCAGCTAGATATGTACATAAATTAGATTTTAGTTTTTCCAAAACAATATTTAGTTAAGAATACACAACTCCAATTAGCAATAATTTAAGTATTATTCACTTACCGATGAAGTACATTGAGGTTCCTCCAGGTCTTCTTGGGAATCTTCATTTCTTTTATCTACATATGTATGTATGTATAAAAAATTGCAATTTAATAAACGTTTTAAGGCATTTGTCTTTTAACTTACCATCTTTTGTGAGATATCTTAACATTTTAAATTTTTTCTTGTTGAAAAACACCAGAACGTTTGAAATTTTACCAGCACTTGTTGTTTTACAATTTAATATTTTTTTGTTTAAATTTTTTGGTTGGTTAAATAGGTCCTATTTGAATAATATACACACATAAATATATGAACGAAGTACCAAAATTAACAACGCTTATTTAAAAAGAAAAGCAATAATGAAAAACCTCAATAGCTCTCTCTTTTACTCTTTATTAGAAAGACTTCGCTGTTGATAAACACAATGTTGGGTAAATTACTAATTATAAAATACTATGAAAAAGTGTTGCAAATTTTTTATATTAAAAATCGTCAAAATTAGGACAAAAATCGTCAAAGGGTCATTTTTGACACTAAAAATCGTCAAAATGACGATAAATCGTCAAATCTGGCATCTATAGTTTAGAGGCCTCAAAACAGGACTTTCGATACTTCCCACTGAATGAAAGTGTTTCTCAGTAAACAATTCTATTTTACGCTCTCAAAATAAAAGAGCGTAAGCGTACATGTGAGTTTTGTTTCCACTATTGTGTATGACGCTGACATCACTGATCTAAATCAGTGGTGTTCAAAAATTAAAGTGAAGATGTATTCGTGAGAGACTTTGCCCAGCAAACATAATGTCAAACGCTTAAAATAATAAAAAAGACAGAGTTTTGCCAACTTATTAAGTGAATGTAATTTTAATTTTAAGAGAAAAAAAATCGGGGACCGTATATAGCAGTTATCAATATTAAAAAATAGAACAGTTATATTGAGAAAAAACAAAAATAAATCTTTTTAAACCAGTTTTTAATGTAAGATTAAAACGTGTATCATTCCTCATTATAACTTTTAAAATCGCTATGAAAATTTTAAATTAAACATTCCATGTTAATAATTGCGAATTAGTAAAATATTTTTTAAGTTCAAAGAAGCTATTTTATTTCGCTGCTTAGAACAAACATTTTTCATTTTTGAAAAAATTTGTTCACATAAGTAAGTAGTGGAAAAGAATGATAAATATTTTAAATGTTTTGTAACATAAAAGACATTGAATGTTATGAAAAGCATAATTTATCATAAAATACTTTTCACATTTCATTTCGTGAACGTGTATGCTTTTATTTAATTTTGACTTTAACTTTCGTGTTCAATTGTAATTGAATCGCTTGTGGTTGCTATGCTTCGTCCAACAAGAAGCAACAACAATGCTTAATAAATTTCTTAAATAATATGACAATGACCATCCGCATGTGTTCTCATCGCTTGCTCAACGACGACTGAATGAAAATTTTTATAAGAGCATAACAAATGTGTGTAAATTTTTTAAACAATTGTTCTATGGGCTGAACACCACTGACAGTGGTGTTCAAAAATAAAAGTGAAGATGTATTGGTGAGAGATTTTGCCCAGCAAACATAATGTCAAACGCTTAAAATAAGAAAAACAGACAGAGTTTTTGTCATAATAAACAACTTATTAAGTGAATGTAATTTTAAGAAAAAAATATCGGGGACCGAAAATAGCAGTTATCAATATCAAAAAATAGAAGAGTTATATTGAGAACAAAACAAAAATAAGTCTATTTAAACCAGTTTTTTATCAGGGGTCCTCAATGGGAGAAAATATTTAAGTATAATGTATTTGTGCATTTTTCATGTGTTAGCGACTGTTTTTTTTAAACAACTGCGTACAAATAATGTTGCCAGACATGACGTAATTTCGACGACTTTTTATGCCAAAAATAAAATAACATGAAATATTGAAATAAAGTTTTCATTAATATGTATTTCTTACATTTAATTAATACAGACGAAATTCCTTATAGTGAATAAATTATACACTCCACGCGATATTTATAAGGCCCAAAATATTTTTAATTTTTTTCCGAATTTATTAATGTACATTATGTTGGAATATTTTTACTTATATATTGCCATTTTATCTGACTTAAATATATTGTGTTGCGTTATTTCTGTTTAAAAATAACGTGATCTAAATATTAAATTTGAACGAAATATTTAAAAGACCAAATCCAGGAAATTATAACAGAGGAGTAAAAAAATCTAAATATGTAAGTGGAATCAAAACATTTTGGTTCTTACTTTTAATTAAGAGAAAAGACATATATTATAAAAAAGACTTACAAATCAAAAAATTTGTTTTCAAGTGAATTCATCTATTAAAATGTTTGTAATTTTGAACAAATTCTATATAAGGACTTTACTAGACGTTGAAACTCGTACTTCTAGCAATATAATTCGTAAAATATTAGTAATAGGTGATAGATACATTAAAGAAGCTAATTAAAAAATCTAAATAATAATAATCGGCAAAGTAACTTCTGAGATATAGAGTCTCGGAAAAAAAATAAAAATAAAAAATTTAAAATATATATAGGAATAAAAATATTTCTTATTTTACGAATACTTCAAATTGAACTGTAGAAATTTTGTGGTATTTTTCATTAAACTACCGTAATAATTTCACATTAACGATTTGAAAAAGTAATATGAAGATTTTGATGTCTTTTCTCCAAAATTTGACGATTTTTCATCTATTTTGTCTGGCAACTATGTGAACAAGAAAGAACATTTCAAGGTGTTGCCGTTGATCACAAAATCAAATTGATAATAATATAAGAAGGCAAACTTAGTTTTCGCTTTTATACAATGAGTGAAATTGATTTTTGTTTTTATAGCCTATATTCTATTCAAAGTTTCGACCGAAATGCTTTCAAAGGCCATATAAAAAATATTTAGTAGGCATATGCGTGGAAAAATTTGATAAACTAGTATCTACTCTGTTTTTACTATGAAAAACACGTGAAATTTTTCTGAAAACAATTTTGCTAAACATTTTTCGAAAATTCAAACAGAGTACCGGCTTTATCGCTGTGAGCCCTTCTATGTAGTATAATTTTTTGGCCTCCTAAGCGCACACAAAAATTTAATTTAATTGACAGTTAAAGTTCGACAAGGCAAGTCGTATGTTTTTTATAAAAAAAAAACAAAATTAATGCAATATTAGGTACTTTCCTCAATTTTATACACATAGAATTTAATGTTAAAATTGGAAAATATTTTAATATTATTAATTTTGCTGCATAAAATAAGCTATGAGCTAATGAAAAATAAATAAATAGAATTTTCTAAAATATGATAAGAAAATTCGGAAATAAAACTGTAAATGGTGTAAAAACAATGAACCAAAAATTTTAAAATACTCGTACAGCTAAGTAAATAATAACATTTCTTTCGATTTAAAAAAAATGTTCCTCTGTAGAAAATTTTCATAAGGCTTATATTAAAAAATTCTATTATAGACAATACTATCTTCCAATGAAGATATAAAATATTATAAAACCATTTTTATATCATACAAAATTACAAAGAAGCATAATATATATAAATTCATCCATCCAAGAATACAAAAAATCGAACGATGGCAACGCGGGTTGAAAATTTAGTCATGCATTTGTTGTTGTCTATGAGGCAAAACACACTGGATGAATTTTTAGTCCGCTTAATTTTTGTTCTTTTCAAAACACACTGGATTAATTCATCTGGCATAAAATTGTATACGTATACACAGCTTTGTGTGTGTTAGTATTTTTTTGCTTATTTGATGCTTGACTTTCGTTCGCATTACACATACATTATGAAACAAGCTTAGCGCAAATGTGGCTGGAATAAGTGATGAAAAATTTGCAATAATCTTAGGAGGAATTTCTAGTGCCTGTAACTTTGAAGCTGCAGCATTACTTCTAGAAGATGAGAAGGCAAAGAAAAGAAGCGAATACATTTGAGAAAATGTATTCCGGTTGAAGAAAAATTTTCTGCAACTTTAAGATTTTTACCTACAGGAGAAACCTTTAAGGAAATTGCCGAAAATAGAAAATTGTCTGCACTCTATTTAAGATCAGCTATGATTACGATAACCATGTTTTTCAATGCAAAAAGGACATTTAGAAATGTAATAAAAATTGTATTCACTAATTATAAACAATTGCATATACTTTAGGCATGGCCCACTAACTAGCATATATTAATGTTTTTTAAACAATAAAATATGTCCAAATATATTACAGTAATTTGATAAAAAGATTTTCATTTCTGAACACTCCATTTGGTGAAGATATTATTAATATTGTATTGGTGATTATAACTTTTATTGTATTGAGAAAATAAGACTTTTAATATAGGAGTTTGAAGAAAGAAAAAATTAATAGTCAAAAAATTAAAAAAGACACATCAATTAAAAAAGGACACCTTCATTTTTTTTAATCTAAACATGAAAAGTGAATTTTTAAACGTACATTCATATAAATTTATTTCGTCACCAGTAAAAGCTATTTAAGTAATTTCAATAAAATTGTGCTGAAATTTTTAGTAACCAAAAACTTTTACTAGTTACTAAAATTACTGCAAAAATTTTTATAAGTTTCTGAAATTACCAAAAAACCCCTTACTGACTCATTCATCAATTTTAATGGTTGTTGGCGCGACCAACCCTCTTTTGTTTTGAAGTTCATGTTTACACAAAGATGGACAACTAAAGACTAAAAAACGCTCTGTAAAAAACAAAACGCAGAACCTGTGTTTTCATAAGTGTGTATGTATTAGTTTTGTTCTGCTTGTGCGGGGTTGAAAAATTATGCCAACCAAAAACTACCCTCTTCACCGAAAATGCCAACAAGCTGCCATGTTATGCCAGCATAATTCATCCAGTGTGTTCTGCCTCTATGAATAAAATATTTATTTTCTCTTCTCTCATTGATGTGAATTTCGTTACTGTTCGGGTTGCGTATGTGAATATGTGTAAAAAATCCGATTGGTACTCGTTTCCTGAGTGTAATACGCCCCACACACGCATAAATTTGTTTGCAAACAAATTTAAATTTAAGTAAAAATTTAGCGTGTGTGGCATTGTTTGCAAACTTATTTCAAATTTTCAAAAACTTTTGAAAATTTATTTTGGTTTTGAAACAAATTTATGCGTGTGTGGTGAAGTTTGCATGTTGTCGGTTTTGTTTCTCTCTTCTTTGCACTTCGTTCTTATATTTTTCATTTTGCTGATGATTTCGCAGCGTAAACATCAGAGGACAAATGTGTTCTGCCTGTATGTATGTATGTACATATGTTTACATTTACAAATACATGCCATACAAGGCGACTGCTTTTTTTCCGCTGTCCATGTGGTCGTAACGAAAAGTAAACACAAAATGAAATTTGCAAAAAAATTTATCATGTGTGTGGCAATACAGTTTAAATTTGTTTGCAATCAAATTTATGCGTGTGTGGCCAGCTTAATGCTAGAGTTAATGTCGATGCCGTTGACGGCGTTTCAACGCCGAAAAAGTTGAAATAGATTGAACTTTTAACGCGTTGAGATTAACTGCTCTCATACAATTTCATACGATTCAACTTTTTTTTTGACATTTGACGCCGTCGACGACGTCGACATTAACTCTAGCATAAGGGTTGAGTTGCCCTGATCTAGATCAGTGATGTCAAATATGATTGTGTTGGTGAGATCACTCTTATCTCTTACATTCCCAGCGGGAGAAATGTGCGTTTGCGAGGCCTAACTAGTGGCCTTTTCTAAGAGTATCCTTTTATTTACCAATAATATCTTCTAATTTTATAAGTTGTAAAAAAGGGTTTCGAAAATTGGCAAGTGCTCAGATATTTAATTTTAAAATATTTCTCCATTTTTAAGCTGAACACTTGGTTAGTTTATATACAAGAGAAACAATTTTTACAAAAAAGTCTTACCTATGAATTAATTTAAAAGCTACTTTAACAAATTTTCGAAAAGATGTACCTACATACAGTGGCTCCAACTTATTTCAAACCTCTTATATATATTGTATATATATATTTATATAAATATATTATTTCTGTTTAGAGGCCTCAAAACAGGACTTGCGATACTTCCCGCTGAACGAGAGTGTTTTTCAGTAAACAATTATATTTTACGCTCTCAAAATAAAAGAGCGTAAGCGTACATGTGAGTTTTGCTTCCACAATTGTGTATGAGGCTGACATCACTGATCTAGATCAGTGATGTCAAATATGATTGTGTTGGTGAGATCACTCTTATCTCTTACATTCCCAGCGGGAGAAATGTGCGGTTGCGAGGCCTAACTAGTGGCCTTTTCTAGGAGTATCCTTTTATATACCAATAATATCTTCTAGTTTTATAAGTTGTAAAAAAGGGTTTCGAAAATTGCCAAGTGCTCAGATATTTAATTTTAAAATATTTCTCCATTTTTAAGCTGAACATTTGGTTAGTTTATATACAAGAGAAACAATTTTTACAAAAAGTCTTACTTATGAATTAATTTAAAAGCTACTTTAAGAAATTTTCGAAAAGATGTTCCTACATACAGTGGATCCAACTTATTTCAAACCTATTATATGTATTGTATATATATTTATATAAATATATTATTTCTGTTTAGAGGCCTCAAAACAGGACTTGCGATACTTCCCGCTGAATGAGAGTGTTTTTCAGTCAACAATTATATTTTACGCTCTCAAAATAAAAGAGCGTAAGCGTACATGTGAGTTTTGCTTCCACAATTGTGTATGAGGCTGACATCACTGATCTAGATCAGTGATGTCAAATGTGATTGTGTTGGTGAGATCACTCTTATCTCTTACATTCCCAGCGGGAGATATGTGCGGTTGCGAGGCCTAACTAGTGGCCTTTTCTAAGAGTATCCTTTTATTTACAAATAATATCTTCTAATTTTATAAGTTGTACAAAAGGGTTTCGAAAATTGCCAAGTGCTCAGATATTTAATTTTAAAATATTTCTCCATTTTTAAGCTGAACATTTGGTTAGTTTATATACAAGAGAAACAATTTTTACAAAAAGTCTTACTTATGAATTAATTTAAAAGCTACTTTAAGAAATTTTCGAAAAGATGTACCTACATACAGTGGATCCAACTTATTTCAAACCTCTTATATGTATTGTATATATATATATATATATATATATATATATATATATATATATATATTTATATAAATATATTATTTCTGTTTAAAGGCCTCAAAACAGGACTTGCGATACTTCCCGCTGAATGAGAGTGTTTTTCAGTAAACAATTATATTTTACGCTCTCAAAACAAAAGAGCGTAAGCGTACATGTGAGTTTTGCTTCCACAATTGTGTATGAGGCTGACATCACTGATCTAGATACATATTTTTGTTGTTGTTGTTAACCCACATAATGCCACTGTCCTTTTAAAAGGACATTTTAGAGAAAAATGTTAACTTCTCTGCAATAATTTTTTGAATTACATTTACTATATTATTGCTTCGACTTTGCTGCAGAGCTTCGCAGCACGAAATCATAATTTAGTAAAATCAATTTCGAGTGTTTAATTATTTCTGCAAAAAGTAATTTTTTGGGAAATACCCAACGGAAAAGTCATCTTAGTACATCGCATGTCTCCGGTTTAATTCTTATCATTTTAATTAAATATCAATACGAATAGAGTCACAACTTAACAGCAAATTAAAGGCCAGTATGTATGTATATTGGTACCTCTTCTGTTTTTTTCAGGTAAAAACTTTAATTTATAATGCAATATCTTCTTCTGCTTTTTTTCTTTCATAATAACGAAGTGAAGATACGAGAGGATAATAACCAATTGAAAAGAACTCTAACCGTATCAAATTTATTATCTTCGACAAGTATTTTAAAACTCAGATCACAAGGATCCGTCACAGAAATAATATAATTTTTAATTTTAGAGGATAATATAAATTAAAACACGTTAAATGCAATCCACACGTTAAATGTGGGTGCTGTTGGCTGAAGTAGTAGAACACGAGACTATGAAGCGGAGGGTCGTGAGTTCGAGCCCGCGCTGAGTCATGAAATATTGTGTTGAATTCTTCTAAACAGCATTAGTGCGTGGTTGTGTTAGTTGTTGCCAGCCTGTTTCAATGATGAAGGAATAGTCACTGGTCACTGAACATAATTGGCAGCGACTGACACTATCATGTACTAAAAGCAGAGTAACAGCACCCACCTTCGTCGGCCCTGTAGCAAAAATTAGCCGGCGAAGTAAAAGGTTGAAATAGCTACAAAAACAACTGTCTATCTTCTCATCTTTCCTAATCTGTCTCCTCAATACTATCCCCTCGTTTTCAGTTCCAGCGCAATGCATTGCATATATAGGGGTCATCCCCTGAGTGCTGGTCCTACTCCTAAAAAAAAAAAAATTCGAAATAGGAGGTTATTTCTTTTAAATTAAATAATTTCCATATGACGCGTCATATGCACGTAAAAACGTGTGGTTAAAAAATATTTCTATAATACAAAAAACTAGTACAGTGTTTCGGAGCAAAAAAAAATCGAAAACACGTTTTTCATTACGAAAAGTAATCGTACAACTTTATTTGCAGATATTTGCAGGAAACACAGTTTTTTCAGGATCCCTAAGCCGGTTTTAGCTACTTAGTTAGAAGTCTAGTTTAAGTTAAAATATACATATACCCAAAAAAGTCATTCTTCTCACATAAAAGTTTATTAAATCAAGTATTTTTAAATCAAATATAATTTATACACGAAATAAGCAATATGTCTGTACTCTCAATAAACAAAGAACTTCTAAAATTTCTTGGATCACTTTCGAGTGACGGTCCTTTAAAAATCGCCATTTTAAAAAAAAACCATATTTTCTTTATATTTTAACAAAATTTGGTTTACTTTGAGTGAAGATATCTTTGAAACCGGAGGAGATGCAACAAAACTGAGGTCAGATTTAAAAAATTCAGTGTGTTTTACGCTACGACCAATAGCTAAAATTTTAATATGACATTATTTAATTTTTATCACTGATTTATTTCTGAACTTTTTCTAAGGAAAAAAATACACTGTGCGTTGGTTTATTTTCTAGGAAAGTATGCAACCCTTCTTTCTCATTTTTTTTAATGTATTACTTCATTTGGAAGTAGTAAATTTATTTAGAAACCATTCCTTATGAAATATGTAGTTATTTTGGTTTTACAACTCCACCTAATTGTGCTTTTTAGAAAAGAGGTGAAAAAATGTTACATATTTTCTAGAATAAAAAATGCTTCAATAAAATTTAACTATGATCTGCAGACAGTCTTCAATATTTGTTACCTGTCCTTTGTTCATAATAATTTGTTCATTTGTTAATTAGGTACTTTTGATTGTATTCATTTTGAAAAAACGTTGACTCTAACAGGCAAAATAAGCTGTTAGAGCCAATAGAGACTATATGAGACTATGCAGTTTTCATTATATTAACGTTTCCATTATATGACGTGGACAAGTTTCAACTTGCATTTAAAACGAATAACACATTACAGACCTTATATAGTAATACTAAAACAAAAGTAAATAAAGTAGAAAAATACAATGTTATATATAGCATTAATTGCAACGGTGATGGCTCAGACACATGTAACAAAAAATATGTAGGAACAACGAAAACTAAACTAAAGACCAGACTAGCATCTCATAAGTCGGATATAAAAATGAAGGACAAACCTCTGGAGCAAAAGACTGCACTTGCGGCCCACTGTGCGAAAGAAAATCATATGCCAAATTTTGAGGACGTAAAAATATTACAAGAAGAAAAACATTATTCCAGGAGATTCACTTTAGAGATGTTACATATAATTGACGTTCCAGCAGAGAAAAGACTTTACTACAAACAAGACACAGAGAAATGCGCTCAGATTTATAGAAATATAATAAATAATCACACAAGAAATAACCTCATCAAATCGGTTTTTTTGGAGCCAAAGACGATCGACGCAGATTATATGGAGCTTTTATCTATAAAATATTTAATTATTATTCAATTGTAATTGTACATGTATGTAGTGATGATTTTGTTAGTGAAATTTTTAATAATTAAATTAAACAAGTAAAAACGTTATATTCGACCGGGTCGAATCTTAAATACCCTCCAAATATTTAGTAAGTGAATTTGAAATGTTTAACTTGGTGGGACAGAGTTCCTTTATATAATATCGTACGTCAACGCCCACTAAAGGGGGCGGGGTTCAAAAATATACAATATCATGTTTACCACAGGCGAACGTATAGGCATTGCTAGACCGTCTTAGACTTCATCACAATTCTCTTTGGAGGGCATAAAAACTGTATTTTGGCGGGGTCCCTCTGGCAAGGGCTGTGGGGGAAACATTTCACCTTTGTCTAAAAATAAATTCTTGGGATAATTATATACAAAATTAAAATTTCTTTTTTTTGATAGGGTCATTTAGAGGGCAAAGGGGGAGAGGGGGTAGGGCAGAAACAGGTAGACATAAAACTAACAATAAATGCTTGGGATGATTATACACAAAATTAAAAAATAGTTTTACTTATTTTTAATAGGGTCATTTAGCGGGCAAAGGGGGAAGAGGGGGTAGGGCAGCAACAGGCAGTCATAAAACTCTAAAGATAAATGCTTGGGATGATTATATACAAAATTTAAAATAAAAATTATTTGTTTTGGTAGGGTCATTTAGGGGGCAAAGGGGGGAGGGGTAGGGCAGAAATCGACAGTCATAAAACTCTAAAGATAAATGTTTGGGATGATTGTATACAAAATTGAAAATAAATATTTTTTTTTTGGTAGGGTCATTTAGGGGGCAAAGGAAGATGGGGGGGGGGGGGGGGGGGGTAGGGAAGAAATCGGCAGTCATAAAACTCTAAAGATAAATGCTTGGGATGATTATATACAAAATTAAAAAATTTATTTTTTTACTTTTATATAATAGGGTCATTTAGCGGGCAAAGAGGGAAGAGGGGGTAGGGCAGCAGCAGGCAGTCATAAAACTCTAAAGATAAATGTTTGGGATGATTATATACAAAATTTAAAATAAAAATTATTTTTTTTGGCAGGGTCATTTAGGGGGCAAAGGAAGAGGGGGCGAGGAGGGTTAGGGCAGAAATCGGCAGTCATAAAACTCTAAAGATAAATGCTTGGGATGATTATATACAAAATTTAAAAAAAAAATTATATTTTTTGGTAGGGTCATTTAGGGGGCAAAGGAAGAGGGTGGGGAGGGGTAGGGCAGAAATCGGCAGTCATGAAACTCTAAAGATAAATGTTTGGGATTATTATATACAAAATTTAAAAAAAAATTTTTTTTTGGTAGGGTCATTTAGGGGGCAAAAGAAGAGGGGGGGGGGTGTAGGGCAGAAATCGGCAGTCATAAAACTCTAAAGATAAATGCTTGGGATGATTATATACATAATTTAAAAAAAAAATTTTTTTTTTGGTAGGGTCATTTATGGGGCGAAGGGGAAGGAGGGGGTAGGGCAGAGTAGTACCAGGTTTCGTGTCAGCTTCGTCATTAAAGCTTAAAATTGTTATTTTTATGGAATGTAGGCTTAAGTAAAACAATTTGTTAAATTTTTATGCTATTTTTGCCTATAATAACGCCCACTGAAGTGGGCGGGGTCAAAAAATATTTTTATTTTATTTAATGGCTCCAAGTTTAAGGCGTTGGACCGTATTTAACATAAAAATATATCATTTGCTTAACAAAATAACCAAAAAACTTTAAAAATTATGTTGTTTTTTCTGGGTTGGTTTAGTTCTTCTTAGGGGAACTTTTTTCCCTCTTGCCCGATTTAGCCCATCTTCGAACTTAACCTGCTCTAAGTTTTAAAATATATTTATGCCAAATTTCAAGACTCTAGCTCTTTTCGTTTGGACTGAATCGTGATTTCCACAGACGGACGGACGGACGGACGGACGGACATGCTCAGTTAGTCTTAGATTTCATCACTGATCAAGAATATATATACTTTATGGGGTCTGAGATGGATATTTCGATGCGTTACAAACGGAATGACAAAGTGAATATACCCTCCAAATTCTTTTTTGGAGGGTATAAAAATTATTTTATTATTATTGTTTTGTACCCAACAGTGTTTCCCCTGAAGATGAATAGCGAAGCTATTCGAAATATTTGGATGAGCAGCAATAGCTATTAAAATTAAATAAAGATTAAATAAAAAGAAAATGTTTAATGTTTATTAATTTTTATCAAAAACATGACCTTTAGCCGAACAATAGACCAAATAATATAAATTAATATGTACATATTATGGTATTAATTACAAGAGAATGTTTTTGCAATCAGCCAATACTGTTCTCTGGTGAAGAATTAACAGCTCTAGAAAATAAAATTATCAAAGCCAAATATTTTCCATTTATGTATTTAGCATGTTCATTTAGGCAGTGTTATTTTTTGCAATGATTATAGATGAGTAAGAAATTGGGTGCATGATTAAATCGAGAAAAAAAGAGTTTGTCCGTTCTCTTATCAGCACTCTTAGAATAACAATAGCCTTTTGTTCGACCTGAACATTTAATTTCAATTCTGTGACGCCCCCATGGAAACTCAGTAAACTATTTTTAAAACATTGAAGTTTCAGCAGGAAATCATATGTTTTCAACATCAGGAAATCATATGCTTTTATCATGCTTTAGTTTCGGCAAAGCTTTTTTAATTGTGAAAAAAACTATATAGTATGTCATAAACAAACTAATAGACAGCAGTCCAGTAAATGATGGCAATTAAACATATAAAATTATCAAACTAGACACGTATATATAATATTAATGCGACTACTTCGAAATGAAATACACACGCTAAAGGCGAATTTTTTCCAATTCGTCTCTGCAACTTTACCAAACTCTCAGGAACAACAACATTGTTAGTTTATAAACAATTAATTTTTTTTTGAAATGAAGAAAATGTGGATAATATTTAATCATTTTTAGAACAAAAATATAACACAAGAAAAATTTAAATTATTGAAAAAGTGGACAACTCAAAGTTTTATATAAATTTTAGATTTTTAAACAAACAAAAATTTCGATAACAGCAAAAAAAAATTTTGGTAGTGCGAGTTTGAATAGCCTTGGCACAGCTGGTCATTACGTAGGGCAATAAGACTGCTTGGGGCCTAATTCTCGTTCTCGTGATCGTAACAGCATTCGAAAAAATTAGTTTTTTGGACAAAAAATATTAAAAGAAATGTGTAAAGTTGTTAAAATACTTTCTATTATTCATTATATACCAATAATAAAAATAATAGAAAGTTCATAATACAGTTGGTTAACTTTTGCTGGGTGCACAGTAGAGGGGGTCGGTCTCCATACAAAAAGCCAGTTATCCCCTAGAATAAAAGATTAGTCAATAAAGTTACTAAAAGTGGGGAAAAAAATGTTATGCCAAGCCCCCAAATGCAGAGGCCAAATTACCACATTCGATAGCGATCGAAATTTCAATACATTTTATATACGAATTTCGATCGATATCGAGTGCCGTAATTTGCCCCCAGCACTTTTTATTTTTTAATATAGCGCCGCCACTTAAAATCCGTTCTCAACATATTGTTATTCATGGCTAGACTATGGCTTCATTTTATTCTTAGGTGCCTTTTTGATCTTACGTCAAATTAAAGATTTCATATATGATACATCGGATCCTTCACCAGTTTTGTAAAATTTTTACATGTTGCAAGAAATGGCGGCGCAATATAAAAAATAAAAAGTGCTTTATTTGAGGGCGTGGCAAAAAAAGTTCCACTTCCACAAACTATTGACTAATCTTTCATTCTAGGGGGTGACTGGCATAACTATTTTTCATCCGCGCTAGTGCAGTTATAAAAATTCCTAGTATATCCTTTTGTTATTTTGACCAAAATATAAGACAAAAAGTTAATAAATTCATACAAAATTGTTTCTTATCTTTTCCCATTTTTATTATAAAAAATCTAACTCTAATGCTTCTTTGCATACGATTGCCCACTATCGGGTGCCATCGTTACGAATTTCGATGCACATCTAATACGAGGCGATAATCAAAAATATACATGAGTGATGACGATGAAAGTGTAGCGGCTTTTGAAAACCATTGCACTCGGAACTATTAAACACGTTTCAAACAATAGCCTGTAAATCTTAATTGAATTTCATATTTCTCCAGCAAATAATCAACTTTCGAAGCATTTTGAGTATAAAACCACTTTATTTTGCAAGTAATAAATTGTTGAAAAGTATATGCAGTAAAAAGTAACATACGATTATTTTGTAATTACTAAACAGAGTTCCAATTTGTCACTTAAAAATAAAAATTTAGGGTGTGAAGTGAGAAAATGCAATACCACGGGCAGCTAATTTTTCTGAAATCCATGGGCGCAAAAATGGTACATTGGCATATACACCAGGTACATTCTCTTCGGCACATCCAACACCCCAGGCAACAATACCGGCTTGATAGTAACGATCCT
This sequence comes from Linnaemya tessellans, assembly GCA_951800035.1. Classification (NCBI taxonomy): domain Eukaryota; kingdom Metazoa; phylum Arthropoda; class Insecta; order Diptera; family Tachinidae; genus Linnaemya; species Linnaemya tessellans. The sequence goes on along the minus strand of OX637533.1, from coordinate 39,777,104 downwards.
TAACACCCGGAATAGGACAAACAAGTGGTGAACCACCATCGCCCTTGCAAGTATCCTTATCCTTTTCACCACCAGCGCACAAGAAACTTTCATTCAAATTATAGTACAGACCCAAGCGAGTTTGGCGCAATTGCTCTTCACAGGTGTCTCGATGAATAACAGGCAAATCAATTTTTTTCAAGATGACTTGATATTTACCTTCACGACCAAATTTATCTTTACCCCAACCAGTAGCATAGCAGCGACTGTGATCGAAGTTCATACTAGGCTCGGGTAAGCAAATAGGGCGAATATTTTCTTCCCACTGAAAAGGTTCTTTCAGAATCAAGAGCGCAATGTCGTTATAGAGAGCGCCCTTATTGTATTTTTCGTGGATAACAATCTCACTAACTTCCTTGTCAACATGATTTAGAATTTCATTTGTAGTTTGGGTATCCCATTCGCCTCCACGTACAATCAGCTGATTGGCCACACGATTGTTGACACAATGTGCCGCTGTCAAAACTACATTTGGAGCGATAAACGAACCACCACAATCGTATAAATGAATTAGTTCACCACCAGAATTTTCCGTACGCAGAATAGCCACCATCCAAGGGAATTCACCAAACTGAGCTTCATTATCGTTGTCACCAGTGATTTTAAAGCCCACTCCATCGTTGTTACGCCAGCCACAACCATCATGCAATTCTCTGGGTACGGGATTAATGACAGGTTTAGTTCTCTGGAATTTAAATTAAAAAAAGTCATCAAATTGGTGGTAACGAGATGTTTAAATCAAATGGCAATTACAAATTTTCTATTACAATAATTGGGTTAATTGTCTCATTCTGTACTTTAGTTCGGTATAGCCACTCTGAATATTTATTACGAATCATCAATTAAACAAATCATAGAAACAAAAAAAAATAAAAATATATACAAAATATAATTAGAAAAATTTATGTGAATGCGAAAATCGTGTCCACAAGGTGCCATCCGATTTTCTTTAACTTTAATTTTTCTAAGAACGGAACAACTTTAGTTTAGCATCCAAAACCAAAGGGTTCTGCTTATTTGATGTCTACTCTTTTTATTAAGTAGAAAACTGATATCGGCCCAATGGCCACAGCCAGGATCTGTGATCATATAGGGCTTTGTTATGTCACGTTTTCTTTTACTTGGCCTGGTAGCCAGGTTATGCAATACATTGTGTCAGAGCTGCGAAAGGAGAGGATAGAAGGAAAGTGAGAACATTGAGAATTTGTTGTAGCCAGTTTTAATTCAGCGGTGACTTTTCGTTTCAGTACCGCTGAAATAGGTGCTATAATGTGATTTTTAGTACATGATAGTGGCAATCACAGTCGATACTGCTCAGCAACCAATGCTGTGTCTTCGACATTGAAACTGGTCGAAAACAATTAATACAATCATGCATTGATACAGATAAGGCAAATTCGATAACATATGCTCCTGCCAGAGCTTCCGGCGATAGATTGCTGTATTCCTAATGGATATTCTGTTTGTGCTCTCTAACAGTATATGTATTATTTACATACACTTGCGACTTTAAGAAACTACACAAAAAGCTTAGAATCGAGTGATCCTGCTAGCCAGTGCAAAATCACTCAATCGAGAAATTAGATAACACTCAGACCTGCGGGTGTATATCGTGGAGAAACCATCCTGTTAAAATAGCAAGTCTTGTAGTCGCAATTCGTCCAGCTGAGGCAGGTTTGGAAAAAACAAGACCCTATTAAATCTTTACCGCGAATACCGCAGCATACAGTTGCTTTGGGAGGTTTTAATGGATGCTCTACGCGTATTTACCAGCAGAATTATTAGTCAGCAAGAACAATAACACTCATTATTCAGGTATTCGCAAAGATGAATTGAAGACAAGTTACTGTTGTCGAGATTCAGGCTGGCTTGAGCGTAAATTGTTAGAGAACATTTTAATTCATTCGTCAAAATTTTTTGTGAATACCACCAAGTGATGACAAAAACCACAGAATTTAAAAAAAATATAGTTTAATCGGTGTTCTTAACACAAAGGCAAACTCTTTCCTGTCATGTATTTTTTCGTCTAATTATGATCTAAACTATCGAAAAAGTCAAAGTCAAAATTTGTGTTGACCGGTGTAATCAACTGGCATTTCTACTTGAAGCCATCGATATATTAAATACCATTCAACGTGCTAATGTGGCGCTTTTCGTTTCGCTGCCTAGGCTGGGAAGTTAAGTTTATGTTAATTTGGCCTTGAAATATTCACCACGTCTAATTACTTCTGAGTAGCACGTAGTACAAACCTTAGGATAATGATCACCGAAAATTAATGAAATTCACATTTAAGTGAGTCCTCTTTTTTGTGTTCTACGTGCATTTTTAGGGTTTATTGCAAGCAGTTCAACATTTTTTATATATTGAACCGAATACCACCTTTACTGCCTAATTAATGATTTCGAAAGACTTGCTTACGTTGCTTATATGTAATTTTTCAGTTCGTTTTCATTTAGTTTTTACAGATGCTGAAAATAATAAAAATTTTTTGCTCTTGGGGGCGCTGTTGGCAGAAGTAGTTAACACGAGACTAAAATGAGGTATACACTACCGAGCATGGCTGAAAGTTTCGCTCAAATTTCCAAAAATTTGCGCTGGAGTGACACTAAACTGTAATTATTGATTTTTCAGTGATGGTCATAGTTGCCTGGTAAAATACCGTTAAACTCGTCGAACTTTGAGCTGCAAATCGTCACAATAATTATCAGATATCAAAAACCCGCCATATGTAAAAAAAGCAATATTCAAACTAGGTATTTATATCAGCACTTAATTGCAAATTATTTGAGATATTGTGCCAAATAATTTATAGAGCTTAATGATTTGATTGATGTTAGAAAAAATATATTGCGCGTTTATGGACATACTTGACCACACAACAAAAAAACATTATGTTTTTTATACCATAGTTTTCTAACTTTGAAAAACAATATATTTTTACATTAAAATATTAGTATTTAACAAATCACTTGCACTGGTTCGGGTGTATTTTCCGAGGATCTCGGACCTTCGGTATCGTTCAGGCTACCCGATACCTCGACAGTCTTCCAAGCAGAGATTTATGCCAATACCGAGGCGGCATTAAGGATTAATCAGGAGTGGGAAAGGAGAGCGGTGACAAGCTGGTGGTCAAGCATTACCACCTGTACGGTCTCCAAAACTCTATGGCCCTCGCTTAGCAGAGCTAGGACTAGACAACTTCTGATTTTTGGGAAGAAGCCGTTGGCACTCCTGATAGGGGTCTTGACGGGGCACCGTGCAATTGGGCACATGTCAGAGCGTTTGGGCTTTCCGATGTTTCGATGAGGAGAAGGAGGAGTCAGTACAGCATTTTCTTTGCGAATATCCGGCCCTGCAGGAGCGTAGGCTTAGATATCTATGCTCTCGTTTCCTGCGAGATCTGGACTGTCTCAGGGATGCGCCTGGCGGGCTTTGTGAGAAGCTCTAGGTGGTTCTCAGGAACAACCACTTCGTCTGGAAAAGAGTGTGTAGGGAAGCGAAATGTCCTTCTGAGACGCCATAAAGTATATATGTATATTCTTGATCAGTGATGAAATCTAAGATTTAGTCCAAACGAAAAGAACCAGAGTCTTGAAATTTGGTATAAATATATCCTTAAGGATACCACAGGTTAAGTTCGGAAATGGGCTAAGTTAAACAAGCGGGAAAAAAGTTCCCTTAAGAAGAACTAAACCAACCTCTAAAAAATAACATAATTTCTAAAGTTTTTTTGTAATTTTGTTAATACAAATTATATATTTTTTGGACCCTCCCCCCTTTAGTGGGCTTTATTATATGCAAAAATAGTTAAAAATTTAACAAATTGGTTTACTTAAGCCTACATTCCTTAAAAATTAAATTTTTAAGCTTTAATGACGAAGCTGAGACGTAACCTGGTACTACTCTGCATTAAGCAATATGACCATTACCGCTTACACGAACATGGATGTTTCAACCACCAAATTTCTCTTTGCCTAACAAAAGCGAAGACTCTTGCAATTTGCACTTTAAAACTTTAAGTTCAATTTGTTCCAAAGGACGGTCATTAACACGAAGCAAACCTCGGTCTTGTTTACTGTAAGCAATTGAATTAGCAGTATTCTTACCTTGAAAAACTTGATAAGTTCCCTGCGTTTTGGGTGCATTTTGTTTGGCGAACTAGGTTTGGCCATAAACAATTTGTTTGCCTTGATTTAAAAATTGTATTAAGTAAAAACACAATGCAGCATTTCTAATGTTTGTCGACGACGGTTTTAAATTGCAGGCACTGAATATGTTGCGCACTGCTCCATTATGAAGCATTATACTTTGTTTGAATACAAATCAATTAATACTTTGAAAGTCATTCGTAATTATTTGAAAATCGTCCGTTATTTTGAGCACCCAAATTCGTCAAAATGACGATAAATCGTCAAATCTGGTGATGGTATGTACCACAAAGTGTCAGTAAAAAGTTTTATTTGTAGCGTCGACACATAATAATAAATAATAATTTTGGAGCTCCATGGGTTCACAGTCACTCATTTCCCTGAGAACACTAATTTGGGACGATGTTTTTCCGTTTGCTTCACATCGCTTTATCCATTTACTTCTTTTTTGATATTAACTTTTTTTAATCTAACGTAATGTTCAACAAAGCGTGTTCAACTGCTATTTTTACTATTGACACTAACATCTACTAAAGAAAAGGGCAGCAGCACTCCAGCCATTTTGCACAATTCAGAGATAATTTCCTATTTTACTCTCATTAGTCTGAACTCCCACGAAATTTTGACATCCGTATGTCGTTGTTCCCTACAATAATAAGGCAGACCTCGTTCACCAAAGAACAAAAGAAAATAAACTTTGTGAATCTAAAATCATCACATACGGAAGTGGATTTCTAAGGAGTGACACAATTTTTGACCCACCCGAATTTAAAAAAACTGACGCGTTACGAGAATTTTTATGAAATAAGCTTAGAAAATATAACAGGAAAGTAACTAATATATTACCTTATTGGGAATATCACAGCATAATTCACTATAACTGCAGGTCTCGCCATTAATGCGAATATCAATGAAATTTTCACCGGTTGTACTTATAGCGCCATCAACACATAAATGTCTGGGAACACATTCTTTTTGATCTCCACATGATCTGTAACATGCTTTGGGACATGGTCCATCGCTGCGTGGTGGATTGAAAACTGTTGTTGTTGTGTTTGGGGTTGGGTTAAAGCGTTGAGTTGTAGACTCTGTCTTTTTATTGAAAACACCGTCAATTAGATCATCCAAAGAGAATTGCGCATAAGAGTCGGCAATTAGTAAACTGAAAACTATCAGTAATGCTTTCGACCCCATTGTTTGGCCGGCGCTGCAAAAATTAAGAGATTAATTAAGAAATTAAGTATTTTTATTATACCGCTTAACTTATTTTATATGAATTTATTTATTATTATGTAGTGTATATGTATCTATTTATGTATGTATGTTTGCCTTAAAGTTCAATGGGGGTTATCACCGTAAAGAGTGTTTTCTATATTTTAATATATATTTATATTAAATACTTATATTAAACAAGTGCATACTTACATACATAAATTCCGACCCACATACATACATTTTTTACCGCAAATATTTTAGAAAATTTTTATTTTGAAAAATTATTTTTTTGCTTAAGCTCAGAACAACGAACTACATATATGGGAAATTATATTACTAGTTGTTTCATAATTGTTTTAAAAATTTTTCGTCAAGCATTTTGTTTACTATTCTACCGAAACACTGAGGATTAAAATTGTATTCTTAATGTTGCAGTAGGGTATATAAGGGGTGTAGCAGGCTGAGATATACATTTATATAGTGTCATTTATGTAACTATAACTTAACTTAGTTATTACTTTATCATTTTAACAAAACACTTCTTTATTTATATGGATTCTTATTTGTATACACATCTCTTTATTTTTGACTTATGTACATACATATATAGCAGACACACAGTATATATGTATATATCAGCCTGCGCACAAGCAGAATAACGTAGTTTTACTTTGAACTGACCAAGAATGATAAAATAAAAATTACGCCTTGCGCATGATTTACCGTTTGATGACGTATTTGTTCCCTCGAAGAGATTGCCAAATATATGCAAAACTAATACTTTCTCGTACAAAATTAATATTTTATTTTATATATGGCAACTCTTCACACAATTTACTCAGAGAGATTTCCAACAACCAAACTAAATCGGATTTATGAAAGTTCAAGTTTTGTGTTATATTTTATAATAAATTGTGTTATATTTTAAAATAAATATATTAAAATAATTATTAATAATTTAAAGTGTAAAAAACTTATAAAAACTTGATTTCTAAAGCTCATAAACTGTAAACAAAAAACGTAAATTAAAGAGAAATTGAACAAAAAGAGCAAGCATGAAATGTGCAGTGGGCAATTGCAAAGAAAGTAACAACAAAAAAACAATTGAAAAATAATTGTGTTAAAATGTAATATTGTTATCAAAATTTTTTTTGTTTTCAAAAAGCTGTGTCATTTTATAGTTTTCCAAGAGATGAAGCTCAAAGGAAATTATGGCTGATATTTTGCAAGTAAAAAAATTTGTTTTGAATGGGGAAAAAAGAAAAATAATTAGCACTTGGGTTCAATATTTATATAAAATAACTATAAATTAACAATTTCAAATAAAAGAAAGTCGAATATAAAATACTTTTTTAAAATTGTTTATTATCAAACAAATTTAATTTGAAAAATCGTAATTTGCCCCACTGTTCAGTTTTTATAATAACATAATAGTTCTCCAGTTGAATTTTATTAGCCAATCAGAACACATGTTGACTGACGTCAGAGTACAAGGCATGTATGAAGAGGCTGGGCACAGGCAGAATAGCGGGACTCTATTTATTATTTCGTCTCAACTTTGCTGTGTCCATGGCAGGGGTCCTCAATGGGAGAAAATATTTAAGTATAATGTGTTTGTGAATTTTTCATGTGTTAGGACTGGTTTTTTAAGCAAGAGCGTACAAATAATGTTGCCAGGCGACGTCATTTTTACGACTTTTTATGCCAAAAATAAAATGAATAAATTAAATAAAGTTTTCATTAATATGTATTTCTTACATTTAATTAATACAGGCGAACTTCCTTATAGTGAATAAATTATACTCTCCACGCAATATTTGTAAGGCTAAAATTATTTTAAATTTTTTTCCGAATTTATTAATGTACATAATGTTGGAATATTTTGACTTATATATTGCCATTTTATCTGACATAAAAATACTGTGTTCCGTTATTTCTGTTTAAAAATAACGTGATTTAAATACTAAATTTGAACGAAATATTTAAAAGACCAAGTCCAGGAAATTATAATAGAGGAGTAAAAAAATCTAAATATGTATGTGGAATCAAAACATTTTGCTTCTTACTTTTAATTAAGAGAAAAAACATATTTTATAAAAAAAGACTTACAAATCAAAAAATTTGCTTTCAAGTCAATTCATCTATTAAAATGTTTGTAATTTTGAAAAAATTCTATATAAGGACGCTACTAGACGTTGAAACTCGTACTTCTAGCAATATAATTCGTAATAGGTGATAGCTACATTAAAGAAGCTAATTAAAAAATCTAAATAATAATAATCGGCAATGTAACTTCTGAGATATAGAGCCTCGGAAAAAAGAGCCTTATGTACCCTCTTCTCCCCATAAAACTTTTTGCAATAAAATAATTTATAGGAACAAAAATATTAAACAAAAGCAATTTCTTATTTTACGTATACTTCAAATTGAACTTACTCATTGTTTTTAAATATTTTTGTCAAAATAACACCGTTTTATATGAAAAATTGAAAACATTTTTTAATTCTGTAGAAATGTTGAGGTATTTTTCATAAAACTACCGTAATAATTTCACATTAACGATTTGAAAAAGTAATATGATGATTTTGATGTTTTTTCTCCAAAATTTGGCGATATTGCATGTATTTTGTCTGGCAACTATGTGAACAAGAAAGAACATTTAAAGGTGTTGCCGTTGATCACAAAATCAAATTGATAATAATATAAGAAGGCAAACTTACTTTTCACTTTTATAAATAAATAAACTATGAGCCACTGTATATACATACATACATATTTGGGAAATTATGAAATATAAATAAATAGAATTTTCTAAAATATGATAAGAAAATTCGGAAATAAAACTGTAAATGGTGTAAAGATAATGTACCAAAAATTTTAAAATACTCGTGCAACTGAGTAAATAACATTTCTTTCGATTTAAAAAAAAGTTCCTCTGTAGAAAATTTTCATAAGCCTTACATTAAAATATTCTATTATAGACAATACTATCTTCCAATGGAGATATAAAATATTATAAAACCATTTTTGTATCATACAAAATTATTAAAAATCATAATATATATAAATTCATCCATCCAAGAGTACAAAAAATCGAACGATGGCAACGCGGGTTGAAAATTTAGTCATGCATTTGTTGTTGTCTATGAATAAAATTTTTATTTTCTCTTCTCTCATTGATGTGAATTTCGTTACTCTTCGTGTTGCGTATGTGAATACGAGTAAAAAATCCGATTGGCACTCGTATCTGGAGTGTAATGGCTGAGATGCCCTGGTCCATGGCGTAATTAAACCAGGTAGCAGCGTAAGGGCTACAACTACAACAATACAACAACATACATAGGTGTTTTTGTTTGAGTAATAAAGTTTTGAATGTCAAAACATGAGTGAAACACAAATGGAAAACATGCTACAATTGTACTTTTTATGGTACATATCCGACCTTGGTGGTACTACCGTGAATTATTTGGTACAATTTATATATCTCAATCAATCTATAATCGGACTAATTCATAAAAATTATTTTACGTTTTTTATAAGCTTATTTGAAAAATGTATACAGGCATTTTTTAAATAATCAGTTAATATAAGTTAAATATTTTTATGATTTATAATAATTAGTTTACTGTATGGCAATATTCGAGGCAGTATTATTGAAAGTATGGAGTCTTTGCTTTACTCCTCTACTCGATCAAAGTAACTGATAAAGTATAACGAATTTTCGAGACAGTCTTGCTATTAGTACTCGTATGATGCTTGTTCGCAACTAAAATGTTTTTCAATGTCATCTTACCTAGATCCAAGCAATTTGTAAAGTTTGTTTTTGTTTCTAGTTACTTTCTAAGCATGGGGGCTAATTACTTTCGAGTTTTGTGTTAATATCAGAACTGATCAACCACCATTTGATCATCTAGACTTGTCTTAGAACATTCATCTCCTTTGAACTGAGTGGGACTATTCTTGTGTGTGTATTCTTTATTTCTATGAGTGTGAATTTGCAATGAATATATTTAATTGTTTCTATAATAACAAAATTTGTATATTAAAACATTTTTTTTTAAACAAAATTTATGGATCTAAAATATTTTGTTATATACTTGTGAATTTGTAAAAATATTTTTTTTTGTCATATACTCGTATAAATAAATGGTACCACCGTGATGTGAAAAGTACACTTTGCTTATTTAGTTGGTACAAAATCAAAATAGTCATTTTCGATCCCTGTTGTGAAAATCATAAGAAAAAGAAAGCTCTGAACATAAATAGAATTAACCCTTATGTCTGCCGCAAAAACACATTATTAGTATTATTCTAAAAATTTAAAACTGAATTGAATACAACATTTCAATGATTGATAACCTTAATCTGGTTATAAATTTTTTATAATTGTTTGAAATATATTTCAGATCGTTATATATTACAAATTTTGCTTTTAGTAAAGAGACGACTTTATGTTCCCATGTGCCAAAAAGGCAGTTATTATGTTATCTACTATGCACGCCGAACCTAATGTTGAACCTAATACTTGTGCAAAACCGAAAATTACAATGTATTATAATAAAACAGAAGAGGGAGTAGAACAAGCCGATGGCCATTGCCACTTTTTTAATGCTATTGGTATAGCATCCTATATTATATATATATGGAATTTTAAACATCAGTCTAGTGATCGTCGTCGAAAATTCTTAAAAGATCTTAAAAGGTTTGTGTCAAAAAAATACTATAAACATTTTTTATATACCAAACTTTTAAACTGCAACCTCTTCCATACTGAACTGGCTGTTCCAAGTCAATCTGCAGTCAACACTCTATTAGCCGAGCAATATATTCAAACTGTTCGATAGATTTACACTAAAATGTTACTTCTGTTTTTGATTTTAACTTATGCAGATTTTTATTTATTCATGCAAAGCTACTAACAGTTTCAAATAATATACATACTTGCAATGGCCGCTTTCTTATATAAAACCCGTACAGGTACCTGGGCACGTTGCTGCGCAGTAAAGGCTGTTTAAAATAAAATGGTCTCCCAGGCAAATTACAACTACAAAAATTTGACTCGCGTCTGCACAATAACTCAATAGTTTGAAAGTTAGTAGTTATCAAAAAGTTTCAAGTACGCAAGTTATCAATTTAAATGACAAAACTTTGATTGAAGACAGCAAAGGCACCCGGGTACCTTGGTGCGCACATAAGGGTTAGGCAATCTTTGACAGTGCAAACTCACAACAAACAAAAATCCAATAAGAGCAAAACATTTTTTACATTCTTTACACTGCCACCTGGTTAAGTACGCCCGGGCTGTGTCTTTGCAATATGTCTTTTCATATGTTCTAGATGACTAGACAATTTGTAATTCATTCATTCTGATTTCAACCTTTGAAGAATAAACAACAATATATTTTTAAATCGGCTCAACTTTATTTGGAAATTTGACTTGGACTTGTGAAGACGCAGGAAGACCTTTTTGGACTACTGTGTCTACCAAGTAAGCTGAGGACGAACAACGGCGTTTGATACCGCCCTGTTCGTACCAGATATCATTAATATTGTGGAAAACACTTTATTACAGGGGTTACTTTAGTGAGTGGTAAGCGACATGTTTCCACAATGAATGCACAGATTGTAAATTGAGTCTTGTGTAAATACTTCAGCAAATTGCCACAAACAATGCAAACAAATTTAGAAACGTTTTGCTTGCAGGGTTCTTTGCCAATAACAATCTAGTCAGGCGATTGGGAGTATCAAGATTGATGTCTGAAGTATTGAAAATTAATACATCTAATGCCACACAAATTTAGCGGTAGAACATTAAAAAGTCGTTGAACAACATTTTTGACAAAAAGTTCATACACAAATGGACTGAGTACGATAGTATCAGAAGAGATCAGAAAAACTGTAAAAATCAATTACGAAGTTATTAAAAAACCATTTTATGCGGTATATTTAAATTACGATCTTCTTTTTTGTTAAATTACAACAAAGAAATATTCTACGTTTTTCGTCCATGATACGAGGCCGTGTAAAGAATGATCATATAGTATCTGAATTAAGATCCTTTTAATATCTTCCAAATGGCCTTGTTATATATACAGGAAACTCTGACGAAAACCATGCAATTAATCTATGTACTCGCATTAAATGATACTCTTGCCATGTTGAACAAATATCTTTATTTTCTGCCCCACTTGCAATACTCCCAAGTAAATTGAAAATTTTACAAAATTTGAAATGTGAAATTCCTCAAGAATGCTATTTTTTCTATGATAATTTGAAAACAGATTTAAAAATAAACGATATTAAACAAAATAAAATTAATTCACAATACTGTTTTTTAATTTTTTGCGATTTTTTGTTAAACTTTTAATTTTTAAAACATCTTTTATGTAAATTATAACACAATATTATTATGTATTATTATATATTAACAAGATTGTCTAAATTTGTACATAAAATAAAATTATCTTCCGTTTTACAATTCAAAACCCTATACCTATTTATATAGAGTGATTTCTTTTAGCAACTTTCTTTTTGGTAGCTCAAGGGGCAAATTGCGGCGTCGATCGAGATTTTCATTTAATTTTTACTGAAATTTCGATCGATATGGAATGCGGTATTTTGACCACACCTATTATCCTAAAACATGTTCAGTTGGGTTTAATTTAACCATGAATCGATTTACAATTGAAGAATGATTGCAGACTATTGAATTTTGTTATCAAAATTCTTGCTCGGTAAAGAAAGTGCATAGTACTCATTTCTGGTTGAATGAATACGTGAAGAAGCCAAATTACGGTATTTGATATGAAGAGCAGCCAGAGGCATTGCAAAAACTGTAGTATCGTTTTTAAAAATCAACGATGACAGGAACGTTAGTGTGAATAATGAGCGCTAAAATTATACAATTTTTTCCGCCTAAATGGAAGATATGAACTTAATTTCATGGTGAACAGTGTAGTTCACGTTTGGGCCGATCAATTAGCCGCTTAGATCGTGCGATTCAACGCCTTTTTCCTATTTTTTGGCATTATGTTAAGCCTCATATCTTGAGGGACAAGCCTGCAACGATTGATTCGCTGGAAGCCAATATTCTTTTTATTTTATAAATAGTATATTTGAATGTGGGAACTTCTCATATTCAATTTTCGTTAAAAACATTGGTTAAATAGTTGATATTCCTACTAACTCGCACCACTTGCAAAAGTGGAAAAATTTAACAAAGAACGCTGATGAGATGGCGTAGCGGCCTCGAAATCAGTACTGATCCGTTCTGCCGGTTTGATGATTATTGAAAATATTCTTAATATTCCAATCTTAATATAAATAATAAATGGAATTTGAACAAATTCATTTATTAATAAAAAATGATTTGCAGTTTTGCAGATTCAAACTTAAGCCTGTTGAAAAAAAAATTAACATAAATATATATTTTAATATTGAGGACTTTATTTGCGAAATACCGACCGATATGTTGGAGAGAGTATGCTAAAATTGATCCCAGCGTGTGAACCGTTTAAGGCGTAGCAGCGGTCACAATTTACATTAAAGCGTTTTTAAACATTGAATTACATTGATTATTCCATCGACTCAAATAAAGATCGCAGATATTTATCTAAATTTTATTTTTTTATATCAAATTCGAAAGCTCTTAAAAAATCACTCATTACTTTTTCGTCTTTAATGTGTTTCATACGAAGAATTTAAACAGAGATTTTTTGTCAACGGATACGTCGTAAGAACTAGATATATGCAAATGTCGTGATTTTTTCAAGTCACGCGTGAATCACGTGAATCGTGATATGAATAAATGAATTAAATTACATATACAATTTTTATTATACTCTAACATTTTTAAGCTTAAGGTCTCTTTATTTATATTAATTGTAATTAATATCCTGAAGAAGTCACACAAAGGAGTGACGAAGTATTGAAAATTAATACATTTTAAATTAAAATAAAGAGACCTTAAGCTTAAAAATATTAGAGTATAATAATAATTAAAAAGAGTTCAAGAAATCATATACAATTTTGTAATATATGATAAATTTGTATTTTACTATGAACGTGTGTGATTTTGTAAAATTGTTACCATCCTGCATGAAAGTACGTGATTAAAAAAGAAATGCGTTTGCGAGCGAGCGTGGTCGTAGGCGCCTTAAATTTTGGCGAGCGTGGATAAATATAACTTTCGTGATCTTAATTTTACTCACTCGCACATCTCTAATAAGAACTTCAATTTAAAACGATGCAATTTTTGAAATGACCGTTGAATCGTAAATGTTAGGTAAGTGTTGACGAGTCGTAAATGTTGATGTTGCTGCACTTATAGAATGCTTAAAAACGTGAAAAAAAACATTTATTATACCCTTCACAAAACAGTGAAAGGGTATATATAGGTTTGTCATTCCGTGTGTAATTTCTTCGATATGCACATGGGACCCCATAAAGTATATATATATTCTGAATCCTTATGAATAGCGATGACGATTGAACCATGTCCATCTGTCCGAAGCCCCCAGAAAAGCTACAGCATTCGTTCTTGGACCGTTGGATTGGAAATGAACTTAAATAGAGTGCTATTGAAATTCAGAAAGATCCGAAGTATGGTTCCAGAACTGGGAAGCTTACACCTATTTCTCGACGCAAAATTTATACCATAAATCAATTATATTTTTAATGTTTGTAAATTAAATCTATTTTGTGCTTTGGGAAGCCTCAATGGTCTATTAAAAACTAAAAAATTAAAAATTTTTTTCCAAGGATGGGAGATAAAATTTTTTTTTCGGCCTATTTCGTATATTGTAGTACATGTAGTAACTAAAATTGTTAAAAACTTTAAGTTTTTCTTTAACAAAACGTCATGAACGTCATGAAGATTTGCATTGGCCCGAAAAAATTTGTTTAATTGAAATTTTGATTCCAGGGGTGGGAAATTGCATATTTTTAAACGTGAAAGTAATCGAACAGGCAACTGATGTTTTTTTTAACTAAGCCTGTCTTATAATTTAGGAAGAACAAAATTGGTATCAAAAATTCAAAAATATAATTTAGAATCCAGGGATGGACAAGTGCAATATATAATAGTACATAAAAGTGACCAAAATGGTTAAAAATTTCAAATTTTTCTTAAAAAATATTACTTTATACCTCATTAAGTGTTTCACTGATAAACAAAAATTAAAATTTCGCTTCCGGGGTTGAATGAAAGTTTATTGTGGTACATGCAATATTGTGTAGTTCATGTAATAACCAAACTGGTTCAAAATTTGAGTTTTTCTTAAACAAAACTACCTTATACTTGCATTGATAAAAAATTTTAAAAATTAAAATTTCGTTTCTAGGGTTGGGAAATTAAATTTTTTTTTTATACATAAAAGTAACCAAAGAGGCAATTGACGTTGTTTTTTTTTTGTGCCAACTAAAACTATTTTATATTTTAGGAAGAACAAAATTGATATAAAAAAAAATCAAAATTTCGAATCCAGGGTTGGACAAGTGCAATATTTTATAGTTCATAAAGGTGACCAAAATGGTTGGAAATTGTAAATTTTTCTTAAATAATACTACTTTATACCTCATGAAAAGTTGCATTGGTTAAAAATAAAACCAAAAAAAATTAAAATTTCACTTCCAGGGTTGGGAAGTTAAAAGTTTTTTTGGTACATGCAATATATTGTAGTACATGAAAGTGGCCAAATTTTAAGTTTTTCTTAAATAAAACGACTTTATACCTAAGACTAGGATTGGTAAAAAAAAATCAAATTTCGCTTCCAGGGATGGGAAATTGAAATTTTTTTTAAACATAAAAGTAACCAAAAAGGCAACTAACGTCGGTTTTTTACTAATTAAAACTATTTTTTAGTTCAGAAAAAACAAAATTTGTATCAAAAATTAAAAAAAAAATCAAAATTTAGATTCCAGAGTGGATAACTGCAATATTTTGTAGTATATGAAAGTGACCAAAAAGGTTACAAATATTAAGTTTTTCTTAAACAAAACTATTTCCTGCCTCATTAAGAGTTGCATTGGTAAAAAAAATTTAAATTTCGTTTCCAGGGTTGGGAAATAGAAAAGTAACCAAATAGGCATTTGACGTTGTTGTTTTTGCTAATTCAAACTATTTTATAATTCAGGAAGAACAAAATTGGTATTAAAATCTTAAAAAATCAAAATTTCGACTCCACGGTTGAACAAATAAAATATTATTTTATGGTACATGAAAGTGACCAAAAAGTTTAAAAATTTAAACATTTTTGTCAAGTATAACTATGTTACATCTTTTAATTAAACCTACTTCCTGTTTTAGCAAGAAAGATAGAAGAATTACATCTGGGAAGGGTATTTAAGATTCGGCACAGCCGAATATTGCACTTTTAATTGTTTT
The DNA here is from genome assembly GCA_951800035.1 of Linnaemya tessellans. Classification (NCBI taxonomy): domain Eukaryota; kingdom Metazoa; phylum Arthropoda; class Insecta; order Diptera; family Tachinidae; genus Linnaemya; species Linnaemya tessellans. The sequence continues at coordinate 39,761,317 of OX637533.1, read as the reverse complement.
TTACGACCATTTGTCTTCCCTGATGTCAATTGAGAGAATTAGATTGATCAATAATATTTGTTAATATTAATTTTAGAAACGTATTTGGTTCAAAATGTTTCCTACAGAATTTTCTTAAAATATATTTCAAATACATATTACTTTTTTATGAATACCAGAATGATAGGTTGTTGTTTAGTAATAATTCAAAGATCTCAATTTGTATTGTTTCAAAGTTAATCAGGTATATGTTTAAAATAGAGTTGTGCTTTTTAGCTCAGTGAGCTGAGCGCTCACTTTAGCTCAGCTCACTTTACTGAGCTAGTTCATTTAATAGCTCAGTAGCTCAGTGGCTCAGTAGCTCAGTTATAATGATACACCAAGGGTGATTAAAGACATTGTAACCATATATATTAAATATGGCAAAAACGATAATAATAATTTCGTGGAGTTTCAGAGACAAATACAATCCAATATTGCCTTCAATATATTTTAAATCAGTCAATAATGTGACTTTTTGAAGAGGTGGACCATTAACTAAATATATATATATATATATATATATATATATATATATGTATATATGTATAAAATAAAATATATATATATATATATATATATATATATATATATATATAAATATATATATATACATGTATATATATATATATATATATATATATATATATACATATAAATATATATATATATATATATATATATATATAAATATATATATATATATATATATATATACATATATATATATATATATACATATATATATATATATATATATATATATATATATATATAGATATATATATATATATATATATATATATATATATATATATATACATATATATATATATATATATATATATATATATATAAATGAAATTTATTTGTTGGTGGTTAAGCAATGTCTATATGCATTTCATTGGTGCTTTACCAAATCGTCAGTAGACTTTAACCACAGTTTATAACAGTTCATAACAGTTTAATTTAGATTTTATTTTTCATTTTGCCTTATAAATACTTTTCTTGTTATCCAATGGATTTCTGATTGTATGAAGGTGTAGAAAAATAAAATAGATTCATATCGAACATACTTTATTTGTTGGTTTGGTTTTGTATGAGTTGCAAGCCTATGTTCTTGTTCTGTAGTTATTTTTGAAAATAGTTTGTAATTTACAAGTTGTGAATTCTCAGATGGTTTTCGGAAGTATATGCATAAGATAAGAGGTTTTTAGCTTTTCAAAACTGTGGTTAAAGTCTACTGACGATTTGGTAAAGCACCAATGAAATGCATATAGACATTGCTTAACCACCAACAAATAAATTTCATTTATATATAGTAGTATTGTGACAACAATGTGTCAAATAAGAAGATTTCATAACAGTTTAATTTAGATTTTATTTTTCATTTTGCCTTATAAATACTTTTCTTGTTATCCAATGGATTTCTGATTGTATGAAGGTGTAGAAAAATAAAATAGATTCATATCGAACATACTTTATTTGTTGGTTTGGTTTTGTATGAGTTGCAAGCCTATGTTCTTGTTCTGTAGTTATTTTTGAAAATAGTTTGTAATTTACAAGTTGTGAATTCTCAGATGGTTTTCGGAAGTATATGCATAAGATAAGAGGTTTTTAGCTTTTCAAAACTGTGGTTAAAGTCTACTGACGATTTGGTAAAGCACCAATGAAATGCATATAGACATTGCTTAACCACCAACAAATAAATTTCATTTATATATAGTAGTATTGTGACAACAATGTGTCAAATAAGAAGATTTCATAACAGTTTAATTTAGATTTTATTTTTCATTTTGCCTTATAAATACTTTTCTTGTTATCCAATGGATTTCTGATTGTATGAAGGTGTAGAAAAATAAAATAGATTCATATCGAACATACTTTATTTGTTGGTTTGGTTTTGTATGAGTTGCAAGCCTATGTTCTTGTTCTGTAGTTATTTTTGAAAATAGTTTGTAATTTACAAGTTGTGAATTCTCAGATGGTTTTCGGAAGTATATGCATAAGATAAGAGGTTTTTAGCTTTTCAAAACTGTGGTTAAAGTCTACTGACGATTTGGTAAAGCACCAATGAAATGCATATAGACATTGCTTAACCACCAACAAATAAATTTCATTTATATATAGTAGTATTGTGACAACAATGTGTCAAATAAGAAGATTTCATAACAGTTTAATTTAGATTTTATTTTTCATTTTGCCTTATAAATACTTTTCTTGTTATCCAATGGATTTCTGATTGTATGAAGGTGTAGAAAAATAAAATAGATTCATATCGAACATACTTTATTTGTTGGTTTGGTTTTGTATGAGTTGCAAGCCTATGTTCTTGTTCTGAAGTTATTTTTGAAAATAGTTTGTAATTTACAAGTTGTGAATTCTCAGATGGTTTTCGGAAGTATATGCATAAGATAAGAGGTTTTTAGCTTTTCAAAACTGTGGTTAAAGTCTACTGACGATTTGGTAAAGCACCAATGAAATGCATATAGACATTGCTTAACCACCAACAAATAAATTTCATTTATATATAGTAGTATTGTGACAACAATGTGTCAAATAAGAAGATTTCATATATATATATATATATATAGATATATATATATATATATATGTATATACATATATATATATATATATATATATATATATATATATATATATATATATATATATATACACATATGCACATATACATATATATATATATATATATATATATATATATATGTATATATATACACATATGCACATATATATATATATATATATATATATATAAATATATATATATATATATATATATATATATATATATATATATATATAAATATATTTATAATAAAACCATTCCCATGTACTGGTATTTTTCAAAACATGGTTTCATCGCACCAGTTTTATTTGTAAAAAAAATTTCTATGCATAAAGATTGGTTCTGTAGACATGCCACAATAACATATTCAATGACGTATTTATATTTGTCTGGCAGCATATTTAGAAACTGTGGTATCATTACAATTATGTCAGAAATTATCAAAACCGCTCAGCTCTGAAGCAGAAGCGCTCTGAAACAAAATAGCTCTGAAACAAAAGAGCTCTGAAACAAAAGCGCTCTGACACAAAAGCGCTCAGTACTGAGCTAAAATCATCTATTGTAGTGAGCGCTCATTTCGCTCAGCTCACTGAAACGTTCAATTGAACTAGCTCATAGCTCAGTGACACAACTCTAGTTTAAAATCGTTCAATTTTAAAAGTAGATTGCTTTTCCAAATCATTAAATGTGTTACAGATTTCGATCGATTTCATATTCCACTCTAGTTTAATTTTCAGTTGTCTTCTGAAATCTTATAATACAACTCCGAGCTGTGTTTTGTTTGAATATTTATAAAGAAAATAATTAAAAACGTCTTTGTAACTAACATAAACAAAATGTCTCATGCTGTTGCAGTTTATTTAATTCGCAATGAAAATTTTTCCTGGATTGATAAAACTTAACACTACCGAAGCAGATTTAAGGGCATCTAAACAATTTTTTTTGAAAAGTGTTGCATTCCAGGAACATTAAATATTTGATTGATTAATAAATGCGGCGTAAGGTAAGATTTAAATTTTCAGCATTTCTGTTTGAAATCACAACCAAAGCTTTGAAGGAATCTGAAATTTTTTTCAGTTTTTGCATTGTGTTCATATAGTCTTTTAAAAATTTCTTAATATAATCATCTCTATTTTCTTTAGTTAATTTCTTGGAAGTGCTTGGAATGTCATCGAAAAGATAATACGTCATATTTCTTTTTTCAGGTCGACTTTTTTGAGTTACTGTGGCTGAAGCTTTATACAAAGCTGCGTCATCATCAGAAGAAGAAAACTCGGCTCCTATTGTTGATACATAGTTATTTATTTATTCCATCAACCAAGGAATATAACACGCAAATTTTACCAACACTGACAAAATTATGACAGTAACGGAATGTATTTTTTTCAAGAAGTTTTCCGTTCAGTCATTTTTAAATGCATAAGCATTTAAAAATGTAAGCAAATTTATTTTTAACTGATTCTAACAGTCATTCAAAAAACTAACTACACATTAATACGGATTTTCTGTTGCTTTCAATATTGTCCGTTGTTTATTTGTAAGTATATTCACAATATTATTAAAGAAACGGAATGTACTTTATTCAAGAAGTATTCCGTATAATAATTCTTAAATGAACAAACATTTAAAATTTTAAGCAATTTTAATTTTAACTGATTCAAACAATACTATTTCTCTTTGAGCTAACAAAATAAAAGAGAAAAGCAATATTTTTTACAGATTTAAGTCTGTTAATTTTTTAACATTTAAAATTAAATGATATTTTTGTTAAAGTTAATTGAATAATAAGTTGACCGGTTTTTAATCGAATATTCATTTATTTTATATGACAATTTCAGTTAATTTTACGTACAGAATATTTTGAGTGAAATACTTCCTCTTTTTTTATACCCTCCAAAAAAGAATTTGGAGGGTATATTCACTTTGTCATTCCGTTTGTAACGCATCGAAATATCCATCTCAGACCCCATAAAGTATATATATTCTTGATCAGTGATTAAATCTAAGACGAACTGAGCATGTCCGTCCGCCCGTCCGTCCGTCTGTGGAAATCACGATTCAGTCCAAACGAAAAGAGCTAGGCTCTTGAAATTTGGCATAAATATATTTTAAAGCTTAGAGCAGGTTAAGTTCGAAGATGGGCTAAATCGGGCAAGAGGGAAAAAAGTTCCCCTAAGAAGAACTAAACCAACCCAGAAAAAACAACATAATTTTTAAAGTTTTTTGGTTATTTTGTTAAGCAAATGATATATTTTTATGTCAAATACGGTCCAACGCCTTAAACTTGGAGCCATTAAATAAAATAAAATTATTTTTTGACCCCGCCCACTTCAGTGGTCGTTATTATAGGCAAAAATAACATAAAAATTTAACAAATTGTTTTACTTAAGCCTACATTCCATAAAAATAACACTTTTAAGCTTTAATGACGAAGCTGAGACGAAACCTGGTACTACTCTGCCCTACCCCCTCCCTCCCCTTCACCCCCTAAATGACCCTACCAAAAAAATTTTTTTTTTCAATTTTGTATATAATCATCCCAAGCATTTATCTTTTGAGTTTTATGACTGCCGATTTCTGCCCTACCCCCCCCCCCCTTCACCTCTTCCTTCGCCCCCTAAATGACCCTACAAAAAAAAATTTTTTTTTAAATTTTGTAAATAATCATCCCAAGCATTTATTTTAGAGTTTTATGACTGCCGATTTCTGCCCTACCCCCCCCCCCCCCTTTTCCTTTGCCCCCTAAATGACCCTACCAAAAAAAAATTTATTTTTTAATTTTGTATATAATCATCCCAAGCATTTATCTTTAGAGTTTTATGACTGACGATTTCTGCCCTACACCCCCCCTCCACCCTTTTCCTTTGCCCCCTAAATGACCCTACCAAAAAAAAAAGTTTTTTTTAAATTTTGTATATAATCATCCCAAGCATTTATCTTTAGAGTTTTATGACTGACGATTTCTGCCCTATTCCCCCTTCCCCCCTCTTCCTTTGCCCCCTAAATGACCCTACCAAAAATAAAAGTTTTTTTTAAATTTTGTATATAATCATCCCAAGCATTTATCTTTAGAGTTTTATGACTGACGATTTCTGCCCTATTCCCCCTTCCCCCTTTTCCTTTGCCCCCTAAATGACCCTACCAAAAATAAAAGTTTTTTTTAAATTTTGTATATAATCATCCCAAGCATTTATCTTTAGAGTTTTATGACTGCCTGTTGCTGCCCTACCCCCTCCTCCCCCTTTGCCCGCTAAATGACCCTATTAAAAATACATAATTTTTTTTTTAATTTTGTGTATAATCATCCCAAGCATTTATTTATTTAGAGTTTTATGTCTACCTGTTTCTGCCCTACCCCCTCTCCCCCTTTGCCCTCTAAATGACCCTATAAAAAAAGAAATTTTAATTTTGTATATAATTATCCCAAGCATTTATTTTTAGAGTTTTATGACAAAGGTGAAGTGTTTCCCCCACAGCCCTTGCCAGAGCGACCCCGCCAAAATACAGTTTTTATAACCTCCAAAGAGAATTGTGATGAAGTCTAAGACGGTCTAGCACTGCCCATACGTTCGTCTGTGGAAAACATAATATTGTATATTTTTGAACCCCGCCCCCTTTAGTGGGCGTTGACGTACAATATTACATAAAGGAACTCTGTCCCACCAAGTTAAACATTTCAAATTCACTTACTAAATATTTGGAGGGTATTTAAGATTCGACCCGGTCGAATATAACGTTTTTACTTGTTGAAATGTATATTTGGTTGGAATCATACTTGTCGTTTATAGAAAAAAAACAAACATGTTTATCTTGTACTCATATAAACCCACTTTTTTCTAAGCAGTTGCTTCTTGACTGTTCCACGTTCAGTCTGTGTCCTCTTATAAGTCCCCTCGCCATATCAGCATGATTCTCCATAAGTTATATTAAACAGTGTTCTTAAGGCTATTTTTAAATTTGCCCCTAATTAGTCGACGAAAGAGTAGTTTTTCTTAATTTTTATTAAAATAGACTTGAAAGTGTCTGATTTTTTCAAGATTTGTTACAAAAAATTATGCAGGTTTTTAAACTGATTAGGCATTATTGAAATGCGTCACATAGTAAAAACGTCATTTTTTCATTGAAATAAAATGGAATATGAAATAAATATAGTAAATCGACGCATGTTGCCATATCACATGTTTTGTCGATTTTAAAAAGTTTGGACGACGAATTCGATATCTATCACATACCTGAATGTTATTTTTTTGTTTCTGAATTTTACTACGAATTTGTTTCTATGGTATATTTTTCAAACCAGCCGCTCTGGGCAGTCAGTCCATGGACTACTTTTAGGGGTACACCAACGTAATCCAAGGTTGTGTCATGTGGTCCAACCCTGGGACATCGCAATGTAAATTGAAGTATTTTGCTTTATATTTTTGAGGTACTTTATGGAGTAGCCCATACGTGCATATACGGAGTACCCTCATCTTTTATTAAGTTACTTCATATAAGAATAATAAAAATATTTGGAGTTTATTATTATTATTGCTATTATTATATACATTCAGATGTATCTATGGAAATTAGTAATGATTTAGTATCACTGTTATGTGTGCTTTTATTTTAGTACACATGTCTACTCGTAAATCATTTCGCGTCATAGATATAAGGAAGTATATGTATGTACGTCAATGGAAAGCAAAAACAAATATGCATTTTGTTATTTTATGCAATTTGTTAACCGAACAAACACGTGTAAATTTAGAGTTTGCCTTTCAATATTTTAAAATTGTCTAAAGAAACACTTTTTAGAAATCGCTCAAACTTAATCCATATAAATTTCACTTTGATGACGTGATATACAAAATTATATGCTTTATGATTTTTTAATATGTACTCGCAAATTATATCTATATCAAGTATATGCAAGAGCCCAGCTGACTAAAATTTTTTTTAGTTTTTACCTGAACGTATGTAAAAATTTTTTTACTTTTGTAGCGAGCCATATTTGTTTATTCCGTTGAAATAATAATTTTGTAAACTTGTGAAAAACATTATTAATTCAACAAAAGTAGCAAAAAAGAATTGTTGTGGAAAAGATTTTTGTGAAAAAGTGTATTGTTTAAGAAAAGTAACAAAAAGAAATTGTTTTAAAAAAGTTTATGCGAAAAGTATTTAAATTTTTGGAAATAATTGTGAACAAAATACCTATAGCTATTCGCCTCTATTATGAATGACGACATCGACGTCGTATTTAGGCGACAGTAAAAAACTGTCGCTTGTCCACTCTTGTTCGACACCAACTGACTACTATTGACATGTTCTATCGATATTATATGTCCTAGAGAATGCTAAGAAATTGTCAAGATTAATTAATTGTTATCGACAAATTGCAGATAAGTGATAATTTTTTACTGTCGAGTTGATGTGACGTCGATGTCGCCATTCATAATGGGGGCGATTATAAAAGAAAATTTCTGACACTAGATTAGAATTTTACACAAACAAAATGTACGGCGGTTTTTGTAATTTTATGTTGTACTCTTGCGACTACTTGATATACATAGAATCTATATCTATATTATAGATATACTTTGTGTACTCGTATGAACGCATGTGAAGCACCTCAGACATACATATATGTATGTATGTATGTATAGTATTAATATATAACTTCCACAAAATGAAGCGCAAACATGTGTAAAGCCTATTGTTTAAAAAATAAATTATGTAGCAAATTAGTTGATTAAATATACCATATAAATTTCTCAACTTAAAAGGTTCAAATATCAAAAGAAAAAAAGTACGCAAAAAGGTCTTTTGTGGCACACTCTCCACGTAGCCTTAGAATGAAATTTCGTTTTCTGTAGATTGGGACAATGCGATACGATTCAGTATTCTTGTTTTCACTAGACTTGTGCCGAACTCGTTCATTCGCTCGTTTTTGAAAAGAACCTATGGTTAAACCCATTTAAATTACGTTGATTTGATTTAATATCTCAACGTGCGTCTAAATGGGCCTTAAGACTTGGCAATAAGCGTAGATATACATAGTCATTGATGATGAGAGTGTACCCGTTTCCGAAAATAATGTTGTTCTGCTCTAAACATTAATTAATATGTTTGTCAATTGGTGTTACTTTTTCCCTGTCTTCTTAGAAATATGATCATTCCTAATATTTTCTTAAAATATGTACCTCTACGAACAATAGTTTGATGAATATTGCTTTTGTTTCACAATGTCTGAATCATTACAGAATAAATATCTTTGATTCCATAGTTCAATGAGATGTTTTGTCGTTAACTTTTTAATTGTTTTTCGTGCGAGTTCTAATTGAGTTAGATAATATTGATAATATACGAAATATATTTATTTATTATGTGCTAAGATAATCTATTACCTGCTGTTCGTAGGGCACCAATATATAAAGAGTCATTAAAAATAATTTATCACCTCTAAAGTTTCATATGTGAATTATTAAGGCAGAAGTGAGTACTTTTCTAATGCTTAATGGGATACGGAGCGTAATAAAATTGTGATTTGTTGTAAGTGTAAATGACGTTATAAAATATTAAGCAACTGAGAGCTTGGAAGCCTTAAAAGTTTTATTGAGCAATCAATCATCTCTGGCGCTTAATTTATTTCAACTGTAACTAGAAGTGTTTTGCGTGTTGGGCGATATTCTGCTATCAAAAAATGTTTATCAAAGACTTTATATTAAATTTTGTGTAAAAAAATGGAATTACTCTGAATCAGCAAAATGTTTACAAGTGCTACAAGATTTTCAAAAAAAGATCGACCCATCGAAAAGGATGGGAATGACGACTGTCGTCTTGGACGCTCCAGCACATCAACAACCTATGTAAATGTTGAAAAAGAGAAACAGAAATCACTATTAGGGAAGTTGCTGAGGAAGTTGCCATTTTGGCTGGCTCATGCTATAGCAATATATCCCGAAATTGAGGAGGATCAACGAGTGAATGGCTGCATCATTATAATGCAGCCACTCCCTCGTTATTGTTTGTTCGTTATTTCTTGACCAAAAGCAAAAGCGTATTCACCAGACTTGTCCCTCGGCAACTTTTTTATGTTCTCAAGATTGATGGCACAAACGAAATAAAAATCGAATAGCTGGGAGAGCTCAAGAATATACCGAAAGGTGCATAATATAACTTGCTGAAAATACCCAAAATTTGCTTACAAGCAAATTGTCTTGGAAGTTGAGTCGCAAATACTAAAAATTTGACTGTGTTAGTGAGTGTTTGACTGCTTCGAACTTAAATTTGCGTGTGTGAATACCGGATTAGTAGAATCTACAGTCAATACAAAATTAATACTTGGCCGTTTGTACGATTATATTTGCGTGTGTAAATATGTGTTTGCAAGAACAAAACAAAAACTAAATTAAATTTAGAAAATATTTGCATTGTCAATATCGTTATGAAGTCTTTATTTGACATATTGTTGTCACAATACTATTTTAAATGAAATTTATTTTATTGGTGGTCAAGCTTTTCAAATAAAGATCGAGAGGATGTGAATGACGACTGTCGTCTTAAAGTCTACTGATGATTTGGTAAAACACCAATGAAATGCATATAGACATTGCTTGACCACCAACAAATAAATTTCATTGTCAATATCTATACAAAAATATCTTTTAAGTCATATGTGGTGTAAAAATATTAGTGGACGATGAGTTACTTAAAAGTGCAGCAAAGTTTTGTAAAATTATAAAAATTTCAGTTGTTGCGTGATATATTGGAATGCTTGAACTATTTTATATTCAGAAATCAAATTATAATCTGTAATCAACTAAAGTTTTTTTTAATTTGTTCTTTCTTTAGATGTTTTCTGTTATTTCGAACGTTCAAAAGCGGATCATAAGCACTCCCGATTTGTAACCCATTTACCCCATGTGTTAACAGGAAGCAAACTTGGTTAAAAACAAACATATGTAGATTAATTAAATAAAGTAGTTATAATTGTCAAACAAGTTAATACGTCTTGAAAATACTTTTTTAATATGCTAATCCGTATTATTAAATATGCACATGTATCGATTGGATTAATATGAAAATATTTGCTCATCTCTACTGCAGATGTGTGGATGGGCAACTCAATTAGTTATATAATAAAACAGGTTTAACGTTTGAGATTCACATAATTTTGCACAGAAACCTTAAATATTTTCAATCAATTAATATTAAACGTTTTTGTGGTGGTGTTTGTCTGGCTTACACGAGATTTTTTTATTTGTATGTATACATAGTAGTTGTATGATCCGCAGCATCCTCCTGTTTTTTATAATATGAATAATTAAATTTGCATAAAATATTACAAAGAAGTATGTGTGCGTGTGTGTGTGACTGGGCAAACGAAAGGTAAGTTAATTAGTTGTATCAGATACTGTTGTCTTTGACCATTACAATAGCATTTTAATATTTCTTCGAATCAATGCAATCTACTGCATTATCGTCTTGAAGAAAAATAAACAAATTTATGAATTTTACGCAACTTTGCAGTAAGCGTAAATTATTTGCACACACGTTTATGTACGTAATTTACGAGTGGTTTGTAGCTTAAGGTCGAACTTAAACTCGTCATTATGAACCCTACGCATGCAATGCATTGTGCTGTAACTATGAAAGGTTGAGAGGATATATGAAAAAATTAGAAGAGAGGGAATATTTGCAGTAATTTTATGCTGTGGTTTTGCTACAGTACCTACGCAAGAGAGTGCTGTAATGCGCTCTTTAATCCATGATGGCGTTAATCACTATCTTTAATGTTCTGCGACCAGTCATATGCCTTCGTCATTGAAACGGGCCGACAACTAATACAACTTCCCTCACTGAGTGTGGAATCGAATCCCGAATATTTGGCTTCGTAGCGGAAGACCTTATGTGAGTGCTTTCATGATATTTATGCTTTCACATTTCGCTCACAGAGATCGACAAAGAATTTAAAGTCTAACAAAATAAATTTTTATCGTTTTTATCTTCTATTGAGCACTAAATGGGAGTCCTTTATAGAAAATGACGACTTTTCCAAACGGTGGTATTCCTTTACAACTAGTTGTACGTAAGTACGAGTTATTCCAATTAACATTTTAGTCCCACATGTGGGGCCTTATTTTGTAAAACGATAGAAACAATCCTCGTTTATTTGTATCGTTTGTTGTTGTAATATAAATATTTTCTACACGAATTATATCAACGTTAATTGTTGCATTTTTACGGCCTGTTGCATAAGTCACGTAACCAAAGACAAATTTATATAGAAAACACAAATAAAATTTTTGACGATGTGGATCAAACTTTAAACACAAATTAAAAAGAAATTTCAATCGCTATCGAATTTTGTAATTTGCTCCTGGCATGAGAATATAGTATTTTTTATGTTGACTACACATTTGGCATTTCTGGGTTTGTCATTTAGAAATTTATAGTTTGTAAGGCAGCGAACTCCACAGAAAGATATAAACGAAAATTACCAATATTGTCACTAGTACACACTATTGTGTTTGCCATTACATTTTGCTATATTTGAATATTTTGTGCTAAGAGGCTTTGGAACTTTGCCAATATATGACTGAAGTTTACTAATGATTTAGTGTCATATTAAATGAAATGCAGGCATACAGACAACAAATGATGAATATATTTATTTCTTTATTTGTGTAAGTACAATAATTAATTGACATCAAGTAGTTATACTATCTAGAGATATAAAAAATTCAGTACCCTTCAATTGGTCAAGAGATGGAGCAGACCATCTAACTTTTCACCACCAAACTTGCGTACATGGAAATTTCGTACACTACAATTTGGCAGCCACAAATTGGATGTTTTCTCCCATCCAACTCCTATGAAACATTTCACACTCACATGGCAATACAGTTCAATAGTAATAAAAGTTGGCAGTGGCACGCACAGCCAAAGTGATAATTATTTTTCAGCTACTATTACTAAGCTGATTCTTATAAAGCCTTGCACGTGATCAGAAAAATGGGCAGTGGTATGTTAACCCATAATATATATTAGTCACAGTATAGACAAGCTACTAGACAAGGTATTTAAACTTTTGTGCGGGCAAATTCATTTCAATTCATTTGATCATAATTAAATCCGGTTGTGGCAGCTCACCAATAAATTTTATTAATAAATACGTAAAGAATATATGGCAGTGTTAGCATTGGGTGTCTTTTCTTTTGTTTATAATAATTAATCCAGACCGTGATCCAACTATCATGTCATTGCATTATTGCAATTATACAACAACCCAAATGAACGGGCATTTTGTATGTGAAAATTTTTTACATTTTGTCAAAGTCATCAGGCTTCAAGAAAAACGTGTTTGTGTTTTTGCATTAATTTTATTAACATTAACAAAAAACAAGTAAAAACCCTATATTTTACCGGATAGAATCTTAAATACGCTCCAAATATTTAGTAAATAAACACTCTATTTTCTCTAGTCACTACGGAAGGGCCGCGCGGAAGACATTTCAGGGCAGAGGAGGATCAGGTTACGTTTTTAGCTTAGGCATAAAGTTTAAAAAATTTTATTTTTAAGGCATGTAGGCTTAAGTAATACAATTTATTAAATGTTTAAACTATTTTTGCATATAACTTGCAAAAATTGGTTTTTTTATCTATAGCTCCATGTTTAACGCGTTGGTCCTTCTTTGACATAAAGAAATATCATATCTTTAACAAAATTACAAAAAAAAAACTTCAAAAAATCCAAAAAAGAATTGGAGGGTATTTCCACTTTGTCATTCCGATTGTAACGCGGCGAAATATCCATCTGAGACCCCATAAAGTATATATATTCTTCATCGGTGATGAAATCTAAGGCGATCTGAGCATGTCCGTCTGTCCATCTGTGGAAATTACGATTCAGTCCAAACAAAAAGAGCCATGCTCTTGAAATTTGGTGTAAATATATCCTGAAAAATAGCACTGGTCATGTTCAGAAATGGGCCAAATCGGGTAAGAGGGATAAAAGTTCCACTAAGAAGAACTGAACCAACCTCTAAAAAATAACAAACATAGCTGTTAGTTTTCTTTTTTGCAATTTTGTTAAGCAAATGATATATTTTTATGTCAAAGAAGACCATATGCATTGAATTTGACACCTTCCAAAAAGAATTGGACCCCATAAAGTATATATGATGAAGTGTAAGACGATCTAGCAATGCCCATACGTTCGTCTAACAAGTAAGAAATAATGACAGTAAGAAATAATGACACCAACAAAAAGAAAAGAAAATTGAAAAAGAAACAAGTTCAAGATGCATTTCTCAAACACGGGTTAATTATAGATCAACCAAAACAAGGATCAGGCAATATCGCAAGAAGATTATTTTTATATCCCGAAACTACATCTGCTATAATAGGTGTTGATATAAATGTTATTTCAAAATTTAAGACAATTACTGAAGTACTTGCCTGCAATGAACAAATTAATGCTAGAAAATTTGGTGATTATGCCACGGAAACAGTTGCTACATATATACATACATATACAATCCAAATATTCTTAAAAATTTCTTTATCATGGAGAGGATATCATTAAGCACCATTTATTACCAATTAGAAATTTATTAGAGGAAACCAAGGAAAAAATAAATAACGATTACAGATTTTACAGACAACATAATACCGGAAAAATGTCACAAATTTCTACAAATGAAGATTTATTTCATATATTATTGGCAACGTCAGATCCCTTCATCTGTAGCATTCGAAGTCAATGGAAAGTGAATCATGCCGAAGCTAAGGCACTGCTACAGGACAGAAGTAATACAGAGCAGAATATAGAATATTTACAGGAAATATTCCAGCCAAATGAATAATAATTGTAATTTGCATTTAATATTTGAATGAAATAAAGTATGCAAATATTAATATTAAATGTTATTTTATTTATTTACAATCTATTTATGACTATAAGTAATTATATAATTAAAGAAAAATTAAGTTACACTGTTTTATTTTAAAATTGACCAAAAACTAAGAAAGATGTAAGTATTGTTAACCATAAAGTTAAAATTTGGGCCATCCAAATGAAAATACAGAATATACCTCAATGAAAATAGGGGCCACCCTAAGGATAACAAAATATTATATTGTCTTCCAAGATTGACTTGTTTCCCAAATTTGAGCCAAATCGGTTAAGAGGAAGTGGGTCAAAAATGAGTTTGCAGATTTGAAACGGAATTACAAAGAAGATTTAAGAAAAACAGATAGAAAATTGAACTTTAAGCTTAAATTTCTTAACAGCCGCTGTACCGATCTTAATAAAACCTAAACTCGATAAAAGCTTAATATGTTATCTATTGACTAAAAAAGAACTATTAAAAAATCGTTATTACTTAAAAAGTTACAGAGTTTCGGCCAATGAAAAACGATTCTGAACCACTGTGCGTCGTTGCTTTTATTAGAATTGCCTTTTGCATTTCAGTTAATATTTTTACATTAAGGTCTAATTTTTCAATTGCACACGTGGTACATATCTTTGGGTATTGTTCCCATAGAGCTTATTACTATTGGTAGGATATCTACCCTGACTAGATTGTGTGTGTGTGTTCTTAATGTATTGGGCAAGTAGTATATATTTAGATTTTTTTATGGCTATGGTATTTTGTATATTAGTATCATATGGTACGGCGAAGTCAATGATCTGGGCTTTTTTCTTTGTTTATTTATTATAATCATATCTGGTCTATTGGGTATATTCGTATCTGGCGGGCTGTTGATTAGTAGATAACAATTGGCTATTTTCGATTATTGGCTTAGGTTGATATTTGTAGTACTGTGTTGTTGGCTCGTTAATATTTAGCTTATTTATTATATTAATATATATTATCTTTCCGATATTATCATGTCTTTGCCTGTAATGATTTGGAAGGAGACTAGGACAGCTATTAAGCAGGTGTTGTATGGTTTCTGGCGTATTACCGCACCTTCGACAACTATCGTCTGTTACTGTACTGTCACGAAGTATGTATTTCCTGTAATTCTTCGTTTGTATTACTCCATCCTGAATGGCTGTAATAAATCCTTCGGTTTCAGCAAAGACGTTACTATATTTAAGCCAATTGATAGTATTTACTTTATCAACATAAGCCTGACTGATCAAATTTGGGTATTTTCCATGTAGCGGTTTTGATTTCCAGTCTTGAATGAGGTTCTCTATTGTTGTTTGAACATTGTTGCTATTGTTTTTAGGATTTAGTGAAGTGAGGTTATCGTCGGTTATTATTATTATTATTAGTGCTTTTTGTTTTTTGCAGCGTTACCGATGAGATACTAAAGTATTAGTTTTGGCATATATGAATATGAGTGGGACGCTAAACTACAAAATTAAATAGAAATCTGTAAAAAAAACAGTCCATACTTTTTTAATATATATAAGAGCTTTCACTGCCAAACCTTAAGCCGAAACACACACATAAATCCGGGCATACTCACAGATGATCCTCATTTCATTTTACACAATTGTCAAAGATTATATGAAAAATATAGGTATGCATGGAATATGATAGTCGAACGCGATTTTTATATGTACGCTCACAAAACTACTGTACGGATTATGTATTCAACACACATATACATATAAAATATAAGTGTACTGAGAACTTTTGTGAGGAATATTGGAACTTTAACTCATTTTGAAAAAGGGTCAAAAAGTGGCATACATATTGTTAAAATGATACAAAGGGATAGATAAAAAAGGGTCATAAAAAGTGTCAATGGCATGAAAAAGGGTCAAAAGTGATACTTTAGTATCTCAACGGCAACGCTGTATATAACAAAACTTTGGATAATTCATTTTCCATTTTATTAACTTTTAAATTTAGAATAATTTTTTTTTTGATATATTCAAAATAATTTATTTTAATCAATTATGGAAATGAGCTGTTCTATATTCCCATTCCCAACAACTCTTTATTGTGTTTATTTGGGTAATAGAAGTTTCTATTGTAAGCTTATATAATTGACCGTATATTAAAAATGTAATTTATGGTCAATTATTTGGTTCCAAATACGGTGCGAGCTCGATTTGTGCACCCACCGATTATTACAACACCCCGATTAGCAAGAATGATGCAAAAAATCTGTGTGTTGTGTAGATGCACATGCAATCATTTACAATAAGAAAATCTTTTTGATTTTGCTGTGTAAAAATAGACATAAATATAAATTTACAGCGTATAAAGAGAAAGCTAATACATATATTATCATAATTGTTTTGGGCGCCAACAAAATTCACTGCTGGCTAACAATAAATTCTACTCTGATCATAGTTTACTACTCCGAAATAGTTTACATATAAAATCAAAAAAAATTAATTTTTAATTTGTTAAGAATTACTTAGAACAGAAATAACTCCAAAAGGAGCAACTAATATTTTCATATAAAAAGATCCTAGTCATTTGCATGAAATACCCAAAACAGGCATTAATAATTTCTCTTTGTATACCCTTCACATAAAAGTGAAAGGTTTGTGATTCCGTGTGTAATTTCTTCGATATGCACATGGGACCCCATAAAGTATATATATTCTGGATCCTTATGAATAGCGATGGCGATTGAGCGATGCCCGTCTGTCTGTAGGTGAAATCGGGTTTCCCAAGCCGCCAGAAGAACTAGAGACTTCGTTCTTGGACGGTTGGATTGGAAATGAACTTAAATAGAGTGCTATTGAAATTCAGAAAGATCCGAAGTTCCAGAGCTGGGAAGCTTACACCAATTTCTCGACGCAAAATTTATACCAAAAATCAATTCTTTTTTAATGTTTGTAAATTAAACCTATTTCGTGCTTTGGGAAGCCTCAATGGTATATTTAAAACTAAAAATAAAAAATAAATTTTCAGGGATGGGAAATAAAAATTTTTTTTTTGGCCCATTCAGTATTTTGTAGTACATGTACTAACTAAAATTGTAAAAAATTTTAAGTGTTTCTTTAACAAAACCTCTTTATACGTCATGAAGATTTTCATTGGTAAAAAAAAAAGTTTTTTAACTAACATTTTGCTTCCAGGGGTAGGAAATTGAATATTTTCTATACGTGAAAGTAATCAAACAGGCAACTGATGTTGTTGTTGTTTTTTTGCTAACTAAAACTGTCTTATAATTTAGGAAGCTTTGATACCAAAATTGGTATCAAAGCTTCAAAAATAAAAAATAAAATTTTGAACCCAGGGATGGACAAGTGCAATATTTAATAGTGCATGAAAGTGACCAAAATGGTTATATATTTAAAATTTTTCTTAAAAAATATTACTTTATACCTCATAAAGCGTTGCACTGATAAAATAAAAAGAAACAAAACATTAAAATTTCCCTTCCAGGGTTGGGAAAATGAAAGTTTTTTTTTGGTACATGCAATATTTTGTAGTAAATGTAAAAACCAAAATGGCTGCAAAATTTGAGTTTTTCTAAAACAAAACTACTTTATAACTCATGTAGATTTGCATTGTTCAAAAAAATTGTAAAAATTAAGATTTCGCTTCCAGGGCTGGGAAATTTAAATATTTTTTTGTACATAAATGTAACCAAAAAGGCAACTAACGTCAGTTTTTTACTAATTTAAACTATTTTTTAGTTCAGTAAAAACAAAATTGGTATCAAAAATTAAAAAAATCAAAATTTAGATTCCAGAGGTGGATAACTGCAATATTTTGTAGTACATGAAAGTCACCAAAATGGTTAGAAATATTAAGTTTTTCTTAAATAAAACTATTTCATGCCTCATTAAGAGTTTCATTAATAAAAATATTAAAATTGCGTTTCCAGGTTTGGGAAATTGAAATATTTATTCTGCATAAAAGTAACCAAAGAGGCAATTGACGTTGCTTTTTTTGGTAATTAAAACAATTTTATAATTCAGGAAGAACAACATTGGTTTTAAAATCTAAAAAAACCAAAATTTCGACTCCAGTGTTGGACAAATGAAATATTTTATGGTACGTGAAAGTGACCAAAAAGTTTAAAAATTTTAATTTTTTTGTCAAGTAAAACTATGTTACTCCTCACTAAGAATTGCTAAAAGTACCCACATAAATTCCAAATTTTGTGTTTTTAGTGAATTAAACCTATTTTATAATTCAGAAAAAAATTAAATTAGTATCAAAATATTAAAAACTCGGGTCCAGGGTTGGAAAATCGAAATTTTTTGTTACATACATTTGGTACCCAGATAAATTCCCAATTTCGGGGTTTTTTCAGTGAATTAAACATATGTTATAGTTCGCTAAGAATTAAATTGGTATTTAAAATTTTTAAATTAAGAATTCGGTTCCAGGGTGGGAAAATCGAAATTTTTTGGTACATACATTTGGTACCCACATAAATTCCCAATTTTCTTTTTTTCAGTGAATTAAACATATTTTATGTTTCGCTAAGAATTAAATTGGTATTAAACATTATAAAAACTAAAAAATAGGTTCCAGGGTTGGAAAATCGACACTTTCTGATTCATTAAATTAACCATTTACATATAACTTGCTATTTTTGGTTTTTATGATGAATTATACCTACTTTATATATCAGGAAGAAAAAAATTGTTTTAAAAACCAAAAGAATCTAAGAGACGATTCTACGGTTGGACAATTAAAACTTTTTGAGGTACGGACTTTTTCCTTTTGTTTGTAAATTAAATATATATAATATTTTTGAAAGACGTACAGAGGTAAAAAATTTTAATATTTTGTCAAGTAAAACTATGAGGTATAAACTATGAATTGCATAGGTAATAATATAAAAATTCGCTTCCAGAGTTGGAAAATCGAAATATTTTTGGTACATAAAAATACCCACAAAAATTCCTGATTTTATGTAAAGGTATTTAAGATTCGGCACAGCCGAATATACTTTTTTATTTGTTTCTAATGTGGTGGACGAAAAAACACTTTAAACGTGATAAATAATTATTACGACAATCACACAAACATATACTAACGTCACCTAAAACAAACAATGTCCTATCTAACAAATAATTCCAAGTTTATGTTTTTAGAAACATCAAATTTGAATTAGAAAAATTCAAATTTGCACGAATGAACATATCGATTTTATTGCTATTATTGAACTGAACAAGTTTGCACTGAGCATCTCAATATTTGACCTTTTAACAAGATGTTCTTTCAAATTTTTAAACTTAAATACGGTGTTTTGTATTGTGGCACTTTTTGCCATATCATAAGATATTAAAAGATTATGTATACGAATATTTCACTATAACGAACAGTTCCGATTGTATGACATTCGCTAAACCGAGCTGTGACTGTAATTATAATGAAAACAGTCTAGTTTTCTATTCATAAACTTATATGATTTCTCGACCTTTTTTTGTAAAAATGTTTTATGGTCGAAGTTACGCCCTTTTTGAATAATTTGGAAACTAACACACTAACGCACACGGCACAAAACAAACTTTATGACTTTTTTATGTCCTCGAGTCTAAACAGCCTGTCTTCTCCATTCCGACGAAAGTAAAATTCAACTAGCGTGCGGGTTTGAAAACCGATCTGTCGCAACGCTCAGGTGAGAAATGGATATTGATGTTTTATTTAAATTGTATTTTCATAGCATATAATAAAATAATAAAACTTTGAGATTATTTCAACGTTACTTTCATCTACCAGGTAGGAAGAAATTGCCTGCAACGTGTAGCTCAATTAATTTTACCTGACATTGTAATATGTAATAAAATAACTTTTCAAGCGTCAGATATATCCTTTAAGATGAAACACACTGTGGCATTTTTTTCTTTGTGTGGCAATAGCACACAACAAGAAATAGTTAAATGACCAATGTTACCACTAGTACACAAAATTGCGTTTACTTGCGATTGCAAAAAATGCCATAAGGTGTTCTCGACTAAAGCTTCTATCAGCTAAATATTCGCCTGATGATACAATAAAAACATGCTTAACATCTTTTTGGCAAAAAGAATTTGAGATAAAAAAAAATAATCGACCTGATTTTGTAAGTGTTTGTCGTTTACGCCAAAGACGTTTCTTTACAATCTTAAAGAAATATACACGCAGTTTTCATTAATCTGCTAATCAAGTTTCCTTATGTTAAAATCAGGAAACGTGAAAGCGGATCACACTAACAATCAGTATGTTAAGATTTGTTTAATGTTCGGTAAGATCTAATGATACTCAGCAAAAAATTAAAAATATGCAAAATAAATTCAATAAATAATATTGAAGTATTTATCTCTTAATTAAGTTCATTTTTATATAATGCAAAATGACAAATAATAAAATAAAAGTTGTCTGCCCATCTATCGGGTACGTATAATCAAATTTCATTGTTTCATAGCTAAAAATTTATTCATAGAAAATTATACAAAATTTATTAAAATTATTTGAAATGTTTGTTCAATACATGAGAACTGCTAATATTGAAAACAAAGTGTTATGCCCACAAATATATTATATTTGAAATTATAATTAAGAGCCAAAATACGATACAACATATTTCCGAAGGGTAAAAAAAACTTTTTAATGCAAAAAAAAATATATATACACATATACAAAATCATTATACAAATTTAAGCAGAAATATTAATAGAATGATATTAAAAAAAACTTCTCCAAACTGGTTTTCCCATTGAACTTGACTTTTTAGTTTATCGTTAGTATGACCGTTAAAACGCAAAACATTAATTTTTTATTTTATTTTTTTGGTAAAACAATAATTCACACAACAACAAAATCGCATGCCTTGCGATTAATCAAGTTAGTTTACGAATTTTGTATGGGAAAAACAAGTTTGGGAAAAAAATCTTTAACTTTAATAATTACTTATCAATGCGATTCTTAACTTTTAAAACTCACAATTATTTTGATTTATGCAGAAAACTACGAAAACAGTAGAGGAATTTCAGCACAATTTTTTCCGCTTTAAACAACCGCTCTGTTGAAGCACGTAAAAAGAACTGATCGCACTTGAAACACTCAATGATCATCAAAAGTCAGCTCGTCTTGAGTTGAGAATCAGTCTTGACATTTTTTCTTATACCCTACTCATAGAAAATCAATATTATGTATGTATTAGTATGATCACACATAGATACTAAATACATACAAGCCCGAGTTGCCAGTTTAAGGGTTTCCCCTTAGATTTTGAAGGTTTTATTTAATTTAGGTGGTAGAAATTCCTAAGGAGAAATTTAGGGGTATGATTATATTGGAGGCATTTCTGGAGGATTATATTATTTATACGTTTATTGCGTTAATGGAAAGTACTGGATTTGAAATGAGCCTTAACTGAAAAAGTTATTCCATCACCTTAATTTCCCTTTTTCAAGCATGAAAATATAATTCTGAGTTATTATGCAACGGCATTTTTCCTAATGTTTTAATGTATTTTTCCCTTGTTTTGTTCAGATGTAATTATAGCTCCTGAAGAAATAAGGAACTACTGGTGTATTGTTATATCTATTGAATTAAATCTCACGGGTGGACTGGAGCAGCGATAACGCTTCTTTAGTAGATAAAGTAAAAACCACATACATATTTACATCTTTTTTAGGTTAATTTAATATTTTTCAAAAGATTTCAATTTTATGTTCAAACTTTCTAATTACGATAGCATATACAAAATTGACATATTTTGATGTTTTTGATTCCAATCTTTATAACACCTGTTTTCTAGTACCTCTAATAAAATTTCTAAAATTCAACTTATACACATACATACATATATATGTATATATATATATATATATATATATATGTATATATATATATATATATATATATATATATATATATATATATATATATAAATTCTTATATATATATAATATATATATATATATATATATATATATATATATATATATATACATATGTGCACATACATAACATTTGATTAAATTTTAATTTTTTATTAAATAAAAATAAAAAAACCATACCTTTTTTAGAGGGACTAAACAAATTTAATATTTATTTGGTTTCGCTTTATTCAGATTATGATATCAGTACGTAAAATTAAACTGAACAAAGTCAACTTAACTAAAATTATCTAATTATGTGAACTTTTACATTTAGGTAGTTTTATTCTCAAAATAGGTAAAAACTAGGGGGTTTTAATATATTAAGAAAAAGAATTACTGATACAAATACATATATATTCAAAGGCATATAAATAGAAGTAGAGATAGAAGTAGAGAATAGAGTAGAGATGCAAATTGGCCAAAAAGAAGATGAGCAAGTGTCGTCTGTTATATAGAATCACTGAATATTTTATGTTGACATATTTAATCTGTTTTTAAAACAAGCAACATCGCTGATATCGTGTAGAAGCGACATAACTCGCATTTTATTTTCAAGAATTACGATTAAAGTATTTCCAATGCATTTTACACAAGTCCAGGTCTTCGCAAAAATTTACTGCATATTATTACGGTCTTATAAGCAATTGATAATTAAAGTTGTTATTATGTTTTTACCTTCTCCTGTACAGTAACGATGAAAGGAGTTATGGCCGCTCTGCCTGAGATCACCGATATCTAGTTGACAGCTACTAGGTCTACAACTGATATGTTGCTTCCTTCAATCTGTTAATTGCTCGATTTACCGAAATCGGTTAATTTTTTATCAATCTGCTAACCGATCAGCAAAAATTTTTCCGAATATAAATTATTTATTATATTTAGATTTTATTAGTATACGATTAATAACAATAACATAACCAAAATAACAATCCTTAAACTAAATCAAGCAGAAGAGGGGTTCACAAATACAACGGGTGATTTTTAAGCAACTTTCTTTTTGGCAGCTCAACTATTTTAGTGTAACTGTTACCATTAAACATGTACAGTTTAGCCCATAATTTAACCATGAATCAAATTATAAACGAGCAACACTTCCAGATTATTTTATTATCAAAATTCTTGTTCGGTTAAGAATGAGTACCGTGCTCATTTCCGGTTGAATGGAAATTTTATGCATATTTAGTGTGAAGAGCACCCGGAAGCATTGCAACGACAGCCAATGCATTCCGAAAAATGCACGGTTTGATGTGGATTATGGGTCAGTGGCAGCAAGTAGGAACATATCTGTGAATGGCGAGCGCTACCATGCGATGATTAAAAATTTAAAGCTGAGAATCGAGTTCGGTGAAGTTTATTTCACGTTTGGTGCAGGGTAGTTGGCCGCCTAGATCGTGACATTCAACGCCTTTGCACTATTTATTTGTAGGGCTATTTTAAGGCTCATGTCTAGAGACACCAAGCCGCAAAGGTTAACGCACTGAAAGCCAATATTACAGAATTTATTCGTGAGATACTGGCCGATATGTTAAAGAGATTATGCCAATATTGAACTCATTTGAGTCGAAGCAACGATCAACATTTACATGAAATCATTTTTAAACATTAAATTATTTAAATCGTTCTTTCGACTCAAATAAAGATTTAAAAAATGTCGCTACATGTTGTGCTTTAAAATCAAATCCGAAATCTCTTAAAAAATCACGCACAGATGAAAATATGTAATTTACCATAAACAGACTGTTTTTTAAACATCCTTTTTTAACCTTCGCCAAAAATGGTGAAAGGTTGTAAGAGCATGTAGGTTTGGCAGTCCGTTTGTAATTTCCACAAGATTAACATGCGCCCCCTTAAGTACATATATTCCGGGTCCTTATGAATAGGGAAGCCGAATAAGCAGAATCCAAAGTATAGTTCCAGGAATTTTTAAACCTACATACATTTGGTATATAAATATAACTAGCTAAAACTATTGTAAATTTATTTTATTTCTATATTAAATTGAATTAAGATTCATAGGCTAATAGTTCGAAATTTGTTTTTAAATCTCAGAAAGGCATGATAAATATTCCAAGGCACAAAGGAAAGTCAACATCAGTTTAATTCAACTTACACAGGAGTGTTCTGCGCTGTTTTCGAAAGCCGCAACACCTTCATCATCAGTGCTCATGTGTATTGTGTTTAGCACCACTTATTAGGTGGCTTAGTTGAATGTGATAACAGTTTCTATTTACACAAATTTTATTGTGAAAAAGGATCCGGGAACTGTATCAACCTGATGTTAACATGTTATTGCTTTAATACCCGTTTTATTTTATTTCATTTTTGTTTTTTTTTTTTTTTTGTTAATTAAACCTATTTATATTTCAGGAAGAATTAACTTGATATTAAAAATTAAACAATTGAAACTTCTGTCAACTGCTTTTTCTATATGTTTTAAACATATGTTTCTGAAAGAAATTCAGATCCTAATTTTAAACTTTAAACTTTAGAAATAGAATCAGAATAGTATTCAAAACTATTGCACTGCATCCAGAATGCCGTTGATTGAAGTAGTTAACTCGAGACTATGAAGCGGAAAGTCCAGAGTTCCACTTCGCCTTCAGTCATGAATATGATGTCGAATTCTTTCGACTAGCATGGTGCATGGTTATGTTAGTTGCTTTCGGCCCGTTTCAGTGACGAAAGCATAATAGCTCAGGTCACTGAATATATGTAGCTGGCAGCGATTATCACTGTAATGTATTAGGAGTAGAGAAAAAAACTATCCCTCGTCGGCCCTGTACCAAAAACATGCCGGCGAATTAAAGGTTAATTGCTACAAAACTTCTTCTACCTTCTCATCTTTCATTACCAGTCCTCTATGCCATCCTTTCTACTTTTGGCGCAGTGTCCTGCATATGTATGGGACATCCCCTGACCACTCGTCATACTGAAAAAAGCAACAATTAAAATTAAAATAAACAATTTACTTCAATTTCAGCAAAAAATATAAGAAAGTTATTACCTGTAACAACATTCACTTAAGTAAAATCAAAATCAGGAAATAAATAAAATTGCTTCTAAAGAAAAAATAAATATCAGCACATTACAATTACATTTTGCGTCTTATTTATACTTATATAAATAAATAATATACTTATATAATAAAAAATATAAAAATAAAAAATTTGGAAAAAGGTTGCCTTAAAGGTCATTCCTGCAACTTCCGTCTAATTTTAACCGCTAAAGATTATATTATATATTTTAATTTTAAAACTGATATAACTTTCGAATGGATCAGCCGATTCGAACGTGGTAAGCGGTGGTTGGTGTAGTTTTTCAATACCTATAAAGAAACGAGAACGCTAATTGATCACATATGTAATTTCGGAATGTTTTGAAAAATTGTCTTCCCGAACGCATCAGCATGTCCTCAAAACAACATGGGAAGGAAAGAAACATTTGATTTGGAACAACCATGTCTACATACGAGCCGAGAACGCGGTAAAGCCAACGTTTATCAGTTTCGTTATTTCATTGTGAGTCATTGTCTTTCAAACTGTAAATGTCTGAACTTCTGCTTTGACCAGCTTAGTATTTATTGAGGGTAAAAGATAAAATCGTCTGTGTGTTCGTTTAAGCTGGTGACTTAATGTGTTTTTAAGATAAGGGTAGGTTTCGTATATATTCTATTATCATGGCAAAGAACACTAATTACCACAAGTGTCCCTAATACAGGACAAAAATATATGTAAGAGAAAAACCATTCAAGGATAGTTTTAAAATTTTCTTTGTTAGTACAAACTGACATATTTTACAAATAAAACTAGAGGTACATACAAAGTGTAATTTAGTTTTGTAGGGTCTTAATAATATGCGAGTATATTCTTATATTTTATGAAAATATTCAAGGGTAGAACGGAAAAATAAAACACATTTTTTCCTCATTTCTTGAAATTTTGTAAGCCAAAGTAAACAAAACGAAATATCGATTCCTTTGTTGGATTTCTACAGTGCACTGCAGGGCAACTAATGCAAATATGTATGGTCAAACGTTTATAACCTTGAAAAGAGTTAGAATTATTTGTAGTAACTATTTTCTTTTTTGCACAAGGATTAAATACAAGTAAATATAATTTTTTTTTATTTAAAATAAGGTAACGTAAAAGTGTTTTTATCTCCATTTGGGAATTTTAATACTTATCGTTACTTATATTTAATTTTGAGTATCGAAATTAGTTAATGTGAAAATTATATTTTTTTGGCTAAAAAAACTCATATCGAACAAAAACTTTCTTGGTTTCTACAAACATTATATCAACCAAAAAGATTTTTTTGGCTGAAAACAATAATAATATGATTATTTGATTTTTGCTATCAGTGATGAAACCATCCGAGAAAATCGCAAAATTAGTTTGACACAGTTTGCTTGTGAGTTTTATGACAATTTTTTTTCATAATTTGGTTCGTTCATTTTTTATCACGTAATTTTATTGGAAAGAAAAGTAAAATTATTTCCTCTTTCCATTTTTTTTAAGAGTTACCCACAAGTGTGACGAAGTATTGAATATATCGATTATTTGCTTTCCATACAAATCAATTATAAATATTACAAGTGTTAGAGTGGGTGAAACACAAAGAGCTGCTTAATTTTTTTCAAGTCCACAAGTAATGGATGACTTTTGGATTTGGTCAAAAATATATAAAATTTAGAATCGGTAGAACGATCAGTATAATTCAATGCTTAAAGACGGTTTCATTTAAATGTTGACCGTGAATACACATCAAATGGTTCACTGAGCTCTCAATTGGGACATAAATATGGTGCGAATTCTTCGGATCGGCATTTTTCTCTCCCTTCTACTTCCGGCGCAATGCACTGTTCATCCCTTGAGTGCTGGTCCTACTTAAAAATTGTTTTGAAGTGCATATTGTAATAAAATCTTGACGTCTTATTTCATTGGTCTCAGAACGAAATATGTTTTGAAATAAACTTAGTCATAAAATAAAAAAAAAATATTTTTGCTGAAATAGTGTGAAAATTTAGCAAATTGTATTACTTTAGCCTACATTCCTCAAAAATTAAATTTTTAAGCTTTTATGACGAGGCTGAGACGTAACCTGATCCTCCTCGGCCCTACACCCCTCCTCCCCCTTTGCCCACCAAGTGACCCTCCCTATACAAAAAATTTTTACACTTAATTATCCCAAAAATATATAGTGTTTTATGGCAAAGGTGAAATGTCTCCCCACGGCCCTTGCCGGAGCCCATGAACCCCATAAAATATATATATTCTTGAGCAGTCGACGATCTAGCCCATACCTACGTCCGTAAGAGGAAAACACGATATAGTCTATTTTTGGACATCCCAACCTTTAGTGGGCGTTGAAGTTACATATTATATAAAAAAACCTTTTCTTGATTACTTAAGCCAAATAAAAATGTAAATTTTAGTAAGAATAAAAATAGACTTTTTATTTGCTAAATATTTGGAGGGTATTTAAGATTTGGCCCGGTCGAATATAACGTTTTTACTTATTTTTGAGGCTTCTCTATTTTCTAACACCAACGAATTTCCTTAAAAATTTTAAATATGTTTAATTTGCAAACAAAAAGAAAAAGTTCGTTTCAGTTTGTTAGTTTTATGCACCAAGAGAAGTTCCTTGGGCAATTGGAACTTTTTTTGGTAAAAGCGTCTCTTTGATGTTGTGGAATTTTCGATACCAATTCTATTCATCCTGAAGTTTAAGAAAGGTTTCAATCCCAGAAAAAACGAAAATTCGTAATCTATTTGGTTACTTTTATGTTCCAAAAAAATTGTAAATGGTCCAAGCCTGAAGACCACTTTGTTTTAGAATTTCAATACCAATTTTTGTCTCCCTGAAGCATAAAATAGTTTAAAGACCAAACAAGAATTTGTAGCCGTTGGGTTTTACTTTATGCGCCAAAAGAGTTGCGATTGTCCAACCCTAGAAACGAATTTTAGTTTTTATTATCAATTACATTCTACTTGAAGTATAAAATGTATATGTATATTTGATTCACTAAAAGAACCATAACTGGGAAGTTACAGTTCTATGTAGCAAAAAATTTAGATTGCCCAACCCTGGAATTTTGGTTTTTAATAAAGTAGGTATAATTCACCATAAACATCAAAATTGGGAAGTTATATTGTTAACTTTATGTACCAAGAAATTTCGATTTTCGAACCCTAAAATAGAATTTTTGTTTTGTTGTTTTTAATACCGATTTCATTCTTCCTGAAACATAAAATAGGTTTAATTCACTAAAAACAAAAATATTAGGAACTCATATGGCTACTTTTATGTATCAAAAATATTTAGATTTTCCAATCCAGGGAAATAATTTTAATTTTTTTTTAATTTTTATGCGAACATAGTTAATTCTTCCTGAAGTGTATAATGTTATAATTCACAAAAAAAGAATTAGGAACTCATTTCATATACTGTTACGGGTCTGTATCAAAAAATTTCGGTTTTCCAACCCTGGAATCGAATTTATAATTTTTTTTGGGTTTTAATACCAATCTAATTCTTCCTGAAGTATAATTCACTAAAAAAGCCCAAAATTAGGAACTTACATGGCTACTTTTACATACCAAACAAGTTTCTATTTTCCAGCCCTAATTTTTTTTGATTTTCAATGCCAATTTAATTCCTCCTGAAGCATAAAAAAGGTATAATTCACCATAAAAATCAAAAATTGGAAATTATATGGTTACTTTTACGTACCAAAAATTTACATTTTCTAACTCTGAACTCGAATTTTTATTTTTTTTTTTGGTTTTTAATGTCAACTTAATTCTTGCTAAAGCATAAAAAGGTTTTATTTCGCCAAAAGAACCAAAAGTTGTGACTTTTTTTATTACTTTATGTGCCAAAAAAAATTCCTTTCTCCAATCCTGGCTTAAATTTTTTTATTTTTAATAGCAATTCAATTTTTAGCGAAGTATAAAATAGTTTTATTAAAAAAAATTAAAATTCTTAGTCTTTTTAACACTTTCAACGCCCGATGGATGGATTTTTAATCCATCAGTGTCTAACTCATTCGTCATCGCTATTTATAAGTATCCAGAATATATATATATATATATATATATATATATATATATATATATATATATATATATATATATATATACTTTATGGGGTCTCATATTAAATATTGAGGTATGACAAACCTACATATGTATATATTGTTTCACTTTTTTGTGAAGGTTATACAAAAATTTTAATTGAAGTGCGAGTATGCAACATACGAGTATGCAACAATCTTGTTATTTGATTATCACCTTCTGAATCATTTGGCGATGAATACTCCATTGCAATATGCTGTAAGGGACTATGACATTTTATATTGATATTATAATTCTTATTATTGATATGATAATTGGATGTTCAAACAAAAAAGTCGACATACTAGTTTAAATCATGATACAATTATCAGGTAACCCCACTAGTTGCACTGCTTTATCTTTACAAGACTTTACCGTATTAGTTATAGCCAGGTTGGCAAAATAAAAAGTAGATAAGAATTAAATTTTAAGAGAGTATCATGGTGTTTTCACCCCGACGTGGTTTTTATAAATGTTTGGTTTAACGTTAAAATCAACTGTAAAACTTGATTGATCATACAGATTGACTCTGACAATAGCAACTTAAAACCATTTTATGTTGATGTCTGCGCTAAGTTGGGTGTTACCAAGCCAAATATTGGAAACAGCTCATAGTGCATTGGAAATCCAACTAGTCTTGTGTCGAACTCTTTCATCGCTCGTTTTTGACAAGAACCCATGATCAAACCCATTTATGCCTATTTATTTGATCGAAGCCTCTTGTTGAAAACTAGCGAATGAAAGAGTTCAACACAAGTGTAAATTCCACCACACCAGAACATTTTCTTTGAGAATTTGTATGAGGGATATTTCTTAGAGCGATATTTCACTGCGTTACACACGGAATGACAAAATGAATATTCTCTTTTGGATGGTATAAACATTATATTTTAGTAAGGTCTTTTATATGCTGCCACTTTTTTATGTAATTTCCACAGTGTAATATGATAGGGAAGTACTTTATACTCGTAATTGCAATTTATATCAATTTTATAATTTTAGTTAGTGCTCTTGCATTTAATAAATAATTACAACCGTAGATATGGCAATGCTATTATGTTAATAAATTCGTTGTTTATTACCAGGAAATTTTTAAACTTTCTAAAACGATCTACTTAGATCAAAAAGATCAGAATCATTATAAGGGACAATATTTAATTTATTTTATATCCTCCTTGCAAAAACGTACACAATTAATTTAAATTCTTTGGTTTTTGACGTTACAGATTTAAAGTACTATTTTAATATCTTAAGTTGCAGTTGATTTGCTTGTGGGATTCACTCAATATGATAACAAAACATTAGATAATATAAGAATGCTAGACATAAAAATATAGTATATAGTGTAAAAAACTGTCATATATTTACTCATATAGAATCGCCAACCAAAAATTCAGTCGACAGAGTAGATAAAAACTCGCCACGTTGGCCGAAAAATCGTCATATCTGACAGCCCTGACATTTATATTTGGGAATTTTCAGTGAAAAAAAGTAATATTTATTTTTGCTTTCAATACATAATTCAAACGAAAATTTCTGTTAAAGAATAACAGACAGTAAAGCAGTAGGTCCTGATATTGTAAATTAAATAAAAATATTTGTTTGGGATTTGATATTGAAGCAAAAATAAATTTTTATTTTTTATTTTAATATAAATACCCCAAAGAAATTTTTTATTTTATTCTCAAAAACAGGCAATAAATAGATAAAATTAATTAGTCGCATTCTCATTTTTAAAACTTAAATGAATGCAAAATGTGTATAAGACCAAGAACATACTATGGTATTTCGTGACATCACATTTCTGCCTACAATTTGGAATGCACTCCTAAACAACGAAATCTGTGAGTGACAAACGTTGCCACTAGTTTACATTATTTTGTTTGCTTACGATGGCACGAAATGCCGTAGTGTGTTCGGGGCCTAAGAAAAAATAGATAAACAAAAGCATGTTCAAATCTAACACAATGTTGTGAATTGGTTGCTAAATCCATAGGGGCAAACTTGAGTACGAAAATATAAGTTTTTTAGATGCAGTTTGTATATCGCAGACGACCGACTTGAGTGAAAAATTTGTTTTTATACTTGAGTCGTTTCCATACAAATTATTTACTTTTTGTTTATGTTCTATAGATACTATTTTAGTATTGATTAGTTGGTCAAATACAAATTACCTATCGGCAGTTGGTCTCATTAATGAGACCAACTGTTTAATGGCTTTGTGTTGTTATTATTTTTATTTTTTTTTTAGTTTCTAAGCATTAGTTTTAAGTATATTATAGAGAAACACTCTATTATATCATGTTGGCTCCGGGAGCAAGAGCATATAAACATATTTGGTTTTACGATTCCAAATTTATTATCCTTGTTAAATAAAGTTTGTTACTGTATTAATATTTTGTAATTAGGATAGTTCATGATAGTCCTAAGTTGTACTATTTTATTGAGTTCTACTATTTTATTGAATTTAATTCATATGGTTTGTTAAAAGGCTCAAATAAACAATGGAAATTTAAATTGATTGCCTGGTTTTATTAACAAAATTAAAATGCTAGATTTGGGAGTTTGTATGGACAACATGGGAGTTTGTATGGATTTAATTTTGTGCATTGTTGTTTGAATACAAACTGGCAAAGTTTAATATTATTTACAGAATAAAAGTTTTGCTCTCTCAAATACTGTTTTGATATAGTAAGATTTTTTTTTATTGAGCATGAAACAAACTTGCCAAAAGAAGACAGATTAAATGTAGTAAATAGCCCAACAGAAGTGCTAAAATGTTCTACAATCAAGAAAAAAGTGCAACTTATTGTAAGATTGACTTTTATTAATATAATAACACTGCTCAGCAAAAAATAATTTTTTGTCTCTCCTTTAAATAAAATTACATATGTGGACTATGTATATGGATTTTGATGCGCTGAGATCAAATCCGTTTTCGGTTTTTTTCCATCAGGTCGGGATTGTTTTTATAGGCGTCTCAAATTTTCCCCCTAAATTAGTCATCTACGGAGACTTATTTTACCCTAACTCGAAAACGTGTCATCCGATTTTTATAAGTAAAACAAAAGATGCGTAACAAAATTACATTCATTTTAGTCGAATATAATTTTTCTCTATCTCATATCTTTTTGGAACTATTCAGAAATTAATGAAGAAATAATTTGTTCTTCGTGCAAAATTCGTAATTTTTTTCAGTTTAAAAATGGAATTAAAAAAAATTAAAGGAAATATTCAACATTTTGCAAATTTTTCTGAGAACTACATATTTTAAAAATAAAATAACCTATAAACCATAAATATCGGTTAAAAAATTTGGAATTTATTGTCAATTTACCGCAGGTATCCAATATTGTAATGCAACCGACCTTACTTATGACGATAGCATATCGTTAGGTGAGCAGGTAATAGAACTAAAGTACAACGGAATTTTGCATGGTTCTTGGAACTAAAAATTATAATACATGTAGTATTTTTCATTTACCTGTGATTTCAAATCGAGAACATTAGGGTAAATTCTAGTATATATTGTAGCAGTATATGTGACAGCGCATAGAGAAAGGGTCCTAAGGGTAAAAAAAAATCAATTTTCACTTTTTTTTATGTGGACAACATCTGAGCATCGAATGAGAACGATCCCATGCCCCAAAAGTGTTCCCTCCCAGAGATATGCGCGTTTTGCTCAGTGATGTTACACCAAAGATACACGTATTTAAATCTTTAAAATGGCTCTCCTGAACAAAACCGGTTTTTACCCTTAGGTTCCTTTCTATTTTGCGCGTCACATATGTATATAGAACTTGATGGACAATAAGTGAATCAATTTTAATTTGAATATCGTGCGGTTAAAATCGGCAACAGTAAATAGATTTTATACATAGTGTGCTTTGTTACTGTGTAAAAAAATAAAGCAGTTAAGGAATCCACAAACGCTTTCATATTACAAAATATCTAGGATTTGGAACAAATCTCCAAATTTATTTTGTTATGTATGTGGCGATCTAACTTTAAGTTCTCAACGGCAGACAATAACTTCCCAGATTAAATTGCTTATCACCGTTATGTTGAGTTTACTATTGATGATAGAGATAAAATAAAAATTGGCTGCCGAAAATATGTTGTAATAGCTGTGCAAGGTCTTTAAAAGGTTGGTTAAAAGGAAGTCATAAGTCTTTGCCGTTTATGAAGGCAGCTATTTGGAGTGAACCACAAAATCATAAAAATGATTGCTACTTTTGCCCGACTAAAACACGTGGATTTACGAAAAATAAGCAAAAATAAAGTTATATAAATTGTTAATTTTTTATCGGGCTTAAGTTCGAATCTTGCATGACTGCAAATTATTTTTTGTTATTTTATTAATAAATGAATTTGTTTAAATTCTATTTATTATTTTTATATTAAGATTGGAATATTAAGAATATTTTTTTAATAATCATCAAACCAGCAGAACGGATCAGTACTGATTTCGAGGCCGCTACGCCATCTCATCAGCGTTCTTTGTTCAATTTTTCCACTTTTTTGCAAGTGGTGCTAGTTAGTAGGAATATCAACTATTTAACCAATATTTTAACGAAAATTGAATATGAGAAGTTATCACATTCATATTATTAAGTTATTACATTTTGGTTAGTACGAAATTCCCCAACCCTGACGATTAATATTCCAAATATTCCAATATCTCTTTTGCTTTTTCCAGAGCCATCGGCTGCTGATAGGTAAAGCTTCTTTGTTATTTATGTTCAAGTAATTGAATTTAGTTGTCAATTTACTTTGAACAATTGCGCGTGCCCCCGCAATGTTTTAAATTATGTATGAATTTTTATTAGTCGAACTTTTTCTTTATGTAAATTGTTAATTTTTTATCGGGCTTAAGTTAGAATCTTGCATGACTGCAAATTATTTTTTGTTATTTTATTAATAAATGAATTTGTTTAAATTCTATTTATTATTTTTATATCAGCAGCTGATGGCTCTGGAAAAAGCAAAAGAGATATTGGAATATTTGGAATATTAATCGTCAGGGTTGGGGAATTTCGTACTAACCAAAATGTAATAACTTAATAATATGAATGTGATAACTTCTCATATTCAATTTTCGTTAAAATATTGGTTAAATAGTTGATATTCCTACTAACTAGCACCACTTGCAAAAATGTGGAAAAATTGAACAAAGAACGCTGATGAGATGGCGTAGCGGCCTCGAAATCAGTACTGATCCGTTCTGCTGGTTTGATGATTATTAAAAAAATATTCTTAATATTCCAATCTTAATATAAAAATAATAAATAGAATTTAAACAAATTCATTTATTAATAAAATAACAAAAAATAATTTGCAGTCATGCAAGATTCGAACTTAAGCCCGATAAAAAATTAACAATTTACATAAAGAAAAAGTTCGACTAATAAAAATTCATACATAATTTAATAAAGTTATATATCCAAATACTTCATGCTTCAAACAACCATGGGCTTTCTGCAATAACTCAATCCAGTTACGACACCATGGGTGTTTCTTCGCATTCAGTTGGAAGTCCAACGAGTAAACCTTATTTTCAGAATCAAACTGATCTGAATAAATGAGTTCGTGAATTAGGGCTCTCAAAAAACAAGTCTGAGCTTCTTGCATCCAAATTAAAACAAAGGAATTTGGTGCAAAAAGACGTGAAAGTGTCGTTCTTTCGAAATAGAGAATAAGTTTTTGTGAGTTATTTCAGCAGAGAGGGAGATTTAGTATTTTGTGATAATGCTGATGAACTTTTGCGACAACTGTGTTTCAGTGATAAATCTGAGGATTGGCGGCATTTTATTGACTCATCCAAGCCACGTTTGAAAACCGTTTCACAATGGCAACAAATTTCCATCGGTCCCACTCGCGTATGCAAGGAATATGGGAGAAAGCTATTGTAGATGATACTACAAAAAATTATATATTCACATTACTCATGGAACGTACATATGTGCAGATTTGAAAGTCGTAGCAATGTTAAACGGATTGCAAAGTGGATATACCAAGTTTTGTTGCTTTTTATGTGAAAAACACTACAATGTTAAAATTTGGCCGAAAAGAGTAAATGTTATTCCAGGAGAAAAATGTAGCAGAAGAACGTTTAATTCAAAAAGAAAAAATTCGTCTGCCTCCTCTTTATATAAAGCTAGGCCTAATGAAAAATTTTGTCCAAGCAATGAACAAGGACGATGAAAGATTTCTATACATTAAGAGCAAATTTCCTAGAATCAGCGATGCAAAAGTAAAAGAATGCATATTTGTAGGTCCACAAGTACGAGAGCTTATAGAGGACGAAGTCTTTAGAACGAAATTGAACGATGTGGAAGAAAGAGTTTGAACAGGTTTGCCACAATATTTTGGGAAACAGAAAAGCTGAAAACTACCATGAAATCATCGAAGAACTACTTTCTGCCTATAAAGCTCTAACGTGTATCTAATATGTCCCTTAAAATTCATTTTTTGGACTCGCATCTAAATTTTTTGCGGATAATCTTGGTGCTGTATAAGACGAACATGGTGAAAGATTCCATCAAGATATATTACATATAGAGAAGCGTTATAATGGAAACCCATCGAAAGGGATGCCTGCAGATTTTTGTTTATGGATTTGGCAAAAAACTCAAACTGATAATATTAATAAAAAAAGAAATATTAATTAAAGAAAACTAAAGCTGAATCAACGGAACAGCTTAAGCTACTTTTTTATTTTAACAGTGTTTCTGATAAAAAAAATTATTAATTTGTAACAAAAATTTAAAAAAATATATATACGAGTATATATATGTATATGGACTGCAAATATTTTAAATTTTTATTGTAATTTAAGTAATATAAGGGTGACGGCAGAGTGGGCGCTTTAAGCGGGGCGTTGCTGCAAGATTACAATCTAGCAACTGTTTTTGTTGTACGAAAATAGATACAAGTAAAGAGTTGCCAATCTCACGTCACACCTCAGCCTTATTGATGTTTTGTTTGCTGCATTACACATATTTGATCAATACTGGATACCTGCGGTAAATTGACAATAGAATCCAAATTTTTTAACCGATTTTTATGGTTTATAGCTTATTTTATTTTTAAGATATGTAGTTCCCAGAAAAATGTGCGAAATGTTGAATATTTCCTTTAATTTTTTTTAATTCCATTTTTAAACTGAAAAAAATTACGAATTTCGCACGAAAAAAAATTTGTTCCTCAATTAATTTCTGAATAATTTCAAAACGATATGATTTAATTTATAAACAAAAAGAAAAAGTTAATTTCAGTTGGTTGCTTTTATGTACCAAAAGAAATTCTAATTGTCCAACCGTAGAATCGTTTTTAAGATTTTTTGGAAATTTCAATACCAATTCTATTCATCCTGAAGTATAATAGGTTTAAATCACAGAAAAACCCAAAATTCATAACACTGAAAAAAATAGACAAAGTTTATGTTCAATAACTCTGTATCTTTGACGGCAAAGATGAACTTTGACAACTTTATTATTTAATTCAATAAGAGTCTTTATCAATATCGCACGTTTTTATAATACAACTGAAAAAAGGACATTGATTCAAATAAACCATTGGCATATTTTACTGTTGTTTTTATTCTACATTTTCATGCTCTTTTCTGCGTTGACAACAACAGAATTTCAGCAACAGTAATCTGTATTGCCTTATATACATAAACATCAGAGTTGTAAGTGAATCATTCTCTTTTGATTTCAATTCATTACAAATTATCTAAATTTTGAATTAATTCTTTTCACCAAAAAAAAAGAATTGAATGAAATTTGAATCAATTCAAATGAATATGCAAAAATGAATTGCAATTCATTTCCAATTCAAATGAATTGGGCAAAATGAATTGCAATTCATTTTTAATTCAAATGAATTGGTAAAATGAGTTGCAATTCATTTCCAATTCATTTGAATTGAATTGACTTTGAATTAATTCAAATGAGTTAGAAGAAATGATGTGCAATTCATTTCCAATTCTAATGAATTAATTTTGTATTAATTCAAATTAGTTAGAAAATAAAAAAAATTTCATAAATTATTAATAGATTTTAAATATTAAATGTCTTGTTATTCAGCGTATGTCAAAAGCAAAATAAGTAGTACTTGAAGAACCAAAGTCCAAACACCAAGTTATTATTATTATTAATTCAAATGAATTGGAAATGAATTACAATTCATTTTTCTAACTCATTTGAATTACTGCCTATTTCTCATTGCCGAATGAATTCTTTCTTTCGTATAAATACATTTGAAACAAAAACAATTTATAAAATTTTGTTCTTGTTTTAAATATATTTGTACGAAAGAAAGAATTCATTCGACAATGAGAAATAGGCAGTTAATTCAAAAGAATTGGAAATGAATTGCAATTCATTATTTCTGACTCATTTGAATTAATTCAAAATCAATTCAATTCAAATGAATTGGAAATGAATTGCAATTCATATTACCAATCCAATTGAATTAAAAATTAATTGCAAATCATGTTTGCTAAATTCAAATGAATTGGTTCAAATTTCATTCAATTCGTTTTTTGGTGAAAAGAATTAATTCAAAATTTTACCAATTCACTGCATGAATGATTCGCGAATTAATTCAAAAATTAATGATTCGTTTACAGCTCTGATACACATACCTTTCTCAAAATAGTAAAGGGTATATATAGGTTTGTCATTCCGTGTGTAATTTTTCCAATATTAATATACGACTCTATGAACTATACATATATGTATATTCTGGGTACTTTTGAATAGTTAAGTCGATTAAGCGGTGTCAGTCTGTACGTGTAACGCGGTTTTGCAAGCCCAAAGACCAGCTAGAGACTTCATTCTTGGTCTGACGTATTGGAAATGGTCCTAAATAAATTGGTATTAAAAATCGAAAGGGTTGGACAATTGATATTTTTGTTTTGGGACATAATAGTAACAGACGTACGTCGGGGAAGGGTACATAAGATTCGGCATAGCCGAATATAGCACTTTTCCTTGTTTTATTTTGTTGCAGGTATGTAGATATGACCGATGCTCACTGAAAATTTTGTTCAAAGCACATTCAAGTTCAAGTAAATATATGAAATAACGTATAACTTATGTGCAAATACATAAGTTATGTAAAGCAAAGTGGATTGTATGTATACAAACAGAAATTAAGTTGTCATTCGTTTTTTAATGTTTGAAAGGGAAAGTTGTGTGGCAAATTATAAAAATTTAATAAACAGTTATAATATATATTTGAAAATATATTTATTAATACTTCTACTTACGCATATGTATATAGTAAACGCAAAATGGTAAGTATTCATTGTTTTGAGTGCCCTGAGAAGTATTTAAATCATTTAAAAGTACATTATACCCCTCCAGGTACAGTGTATATCTGTAATTTTGAAAATTGCTTTCAAGAATTCGGTATGAAATATAATTTTAAAGTGCACATTTTAAAACACTTTAAAAATTATAAAAAAGAAAATAGTAGCTTGGGTGACAATACATTAAGTAACACTTTTGAGAATAATAGTGAATTTCCAGCTCCACAATGTCCAGTATTTAATTACATTGATTCATTCAGTAGTTTAAAAAGTTATATTACTAAATTTATTATTGAATTACATTCTAATAATAACTACTCTCGATCTGACGTTTGCAAAGTACAAGAAGGAATAGAAAATTACCTTCTTAACCCTATTTTGGATTTTTTCAAAAATTGTTTTGAAAATTTAAAATGTGATTCCGAAACACTTACTCGGGTTGTAACTGATTAAAAACTTTGTTTAGGGATTTTAAAACAGATTATATAATCGAGAAAACTCTTACGAAAAGGGGAGTCATAGAAAAAGCGCAATCGTTTACTATTGGAGATGATTTAAGCTCTAAAGGTAGTTTAATGCCATTACGCTTTCAGTTTAAAAAAATATTTGAAAAAGACAATTGTTTAAATAAAGTTTTGGCGCACATGGATACCACTGAAAAAAATCAAATCGAAGGAATTTCATACAGTCTGATTTATGGAAAGAAAAAAAGTTATTGTATCCGAACAGGATTTTGATTTCATATTTTTTGTATACAG
Organism: Linnaemya tessellans; assembly: GCA_951800035.1. NCBI lineage: Eukaryota > Metazoa > Arthropoda > Insecta > Diptera > Tachinidae > Linnaemya > Linnaemya tessellans. Next base: position 39,721,722 of record OX637533.1, on the reverse strand, counting down.
ACGCCTTCGGTAGTAACAACCCTAAGAGCGCCAAACATTCAATATGTAATTTTTATTACAACTTTCCTATTATGCCACAAAAGTCATCAAAATTAAAAGATATATTTTTAGCTTGCTCTATGAAATCTGCTGATGTTAAAAAATATGGAAACTGCTCATTTGAACCGTCAGTTAAGCTAATAAAAGATATTGAAAATAGCGGCGTTGATATCAACACAGAAACTGGTACCAAGAAAGGGTAGGTAGGTGATAATTTAGGTCTAAATGTTACTCTAAATTTTTCAAAAGCCTTTTCAGCTAACCACTTTTGCAGAATTTGTCTGATGAAAAAGAAAGATTCTCAAAAGAGCACTAAAGAAAATACAGAACTTCTTAGAAATAGAATTAATTATAGACAAGGTATCGAAAATGACACATTTTATAACACTGGAATAGGAGAAAAATCAATATTCAATGACAAACCTTCATTTCACGCTGTTGAAAACTATGCGGTAGATGTAATGCATGACATATATGAAGGTGTATGCCATTACATTCTTAGTCAGTCAATTACATATTTCATACACAAAATGAAATATTTCAATATTTTTATGCTGAATAGTAGAATAGTCATTTGTGTATTTTAAAAGCGATAAGGGTTCAGAGAAGTTTAGCTTTGCAGAAAAGGAACTTGAGTGTTGCAAGCTAAAGTTATCACCTAAACAAATGATGTCGTTCTGCTATTATTTTCTTATATTATTTGGAGAATATTTTCCTAGCAGTGATGAAGTATGGATATTTTTGATGACATTTTTTGAATTAATTGAAGATATTTGATGTTATGAAATATCAAATAACTTAACCAATAGAATTAAAAACAAAATTGAAATTATTAACAGAGATTACTAAATTTTATTAAAAAAAGAATATAACACCTAAATTTCATATGCTTCTGCATTATCCCATGATAATGCAAATATCAGGACCCCTAAGAAATCTGTGGAATTTCAAATTTGAAGCAAAGCACAAGCAGTTTAAAATATATTCTCACATTATTTTTTCTGGAAAGAACATACCAAAATTATTTGCGACTAAACATCAATTAAAATTTGTTAATTTTCTGATAAAAGAAAAGGAACAGGAAAAAGATTACAAGTTTACCAAATTACTAACTAATCCCGTCCTTAAAGGAAAAATACGTCACAAATTAAAAAATAACGCTATAGCATTATTCTCAGAAGCAATTATATGGGGTTACTTGTATGACAATAAGTGCTTTATTGACAGATTCGTTACTGAAGTAGATACAATTTCTGTAGTATGTATTTTCAAAACTGACTCTGTATGTAAATATATATGTGGTAACAAAGTTATCAACTCTTACGATTCTCACTTTGCAGCCTATGAAGTTCAAGGAATTTCAAATCTTTTTCAAATTATTCACCTAAAAGATATAATAGTACCACCATTTGAGAAAATAGAAACTTTTCACGGCAAAACGTTGGTAAAATTAAAAGAATTTTATAAAAGTGTTTACTAATGTATCTAAAATTTAAGATAATATACAATCTACAGCTGTTGAATGTTCTTTGCTTGAATTGCTTACCAGTTGGAATTTGGAACACCTCTATAATCATTTTAATAGTAAGTACTATTTTGAGCATCATTATATTTGACTTTATATTAATTTAACTTATTCATATGTAGAACATCGAATAAGTATAGAAATCTTAAAACTACTAACTGACGAACATATCAAAATACTTTTCCATGGTCTTGCGGTCGGTGAACTAGTCATTTTTGAGATTAGGTTATCGAACTGCAGAAAAACTTCTTACACTATTGCAACAGCCGCTCCGACAGAAATTTGCTGCGTAAGAAAGCCAACATGCTCAGTGCTAACTACGCTGCAAAATACAAAACACGGAAAATCTATTTTAAAATATTACAATGAAAATAATATACTTCATGAGGAACAACGGCAATTGCTGATTCGAGTTATTGCAACATATGTGGAAGCAATGACACGACATGTTCGTTTAGTGACTGTAAACAAATGGAGGCCGAAATATGTTCAATTTTTCCTACAGAAGAAATGGTAAGTAAAAATAAAATTATTAATATATTATAAACTGAAAACTAGTTCCATATTTATATAATACGCATTAAACATTTATTTTCAGGAGTATTACGTATAATAATGGAAAACGTGGAAAATTATACTCTCAAGTGTACAATTAAAAAAGACTGTCCAGAAACATTTTAAAAACAAAGGACACTGTAAATGGGGAATTCAATGAAGAATACAGTAAGTATTTTGTCTGATTATTAGTATGTACATCCTTTTTTATATTTAGTTGTTGACGCTGAAACTAAAATTGCCTTCGAAAATCTTCGATCTAATGAAATTTCTGCCGACGATTTCGACATATATTGGAAAAAATGTTCAAAAACTAGATTCCAAAAAATTCTGGAATCTAAATCAACATCAGACATATTGAATGAATGGCAAGAATACACAAAGCCTTCGGGTTACCAACTGGTAAGTACTAAAGTTTATCTGTGTATTTTTCGAGAATGAATATAATGTTTTACATCTATTTTAGATTAATATTGACTTTGGCCTTAAATATGAAAATGACAACGATAAGATTTCGAGATGGAGTTTTTTCGAAGACAAAGTTCTCCATTTGCTGAGGACTAAAGTTTGCAGTGCGTTTATATCTCAACAACTACAAAATTTATCTAGTTGTTCTCAAGGTAAAAACATAAACCCATTATTCTGCTTCTATATTGTATAAATAATGGAAAAATCTTAATTTTTAGAATCAAAAACGTTTGGTTTTCTTTGGTTCCCACCACAAAAAGGTTTTAAAAGATGAAAATGGTAGCAAAACTAGGAAAAAGTTTTCAGTGCTGGACTCCGAGGAATCGTTTGCTATAATTGGTAGTACACAAGAAGAAGTTGAAATAAAACTAAATCTCTTGAAGGTACAAAAATGTAATATTCAGCCCAAATTGCTAATTACGGGTAGTATTTTTAATGTAAAGGATATAAGGGTCTATTTTGATGACATAAAATATCCGGTATCCAAAATCTTAACAGCTGTGGATATATTATTTAAAATATTTTTTGCTTTTAACTTGCAGTTTCCTATCGAATCTGAAGTGTTTTATTATTTTTTACAAAAATTTTTTTATGAAATTAAGACCGATAAGAAATATACAAAAATCTACTCCATTAAAAATGAGTTATTAAATCTTCATACGAATTAATAATAAATATATATTTCTTAAAATTCTCATATATGAAATCCTATTGTTTTTTAATTGAATTTTTATATTTATTATAGATACAAACTCAATTATGTACACTTATTACATATATTTATATATATATATATATATATATATATATATATATATATATATACATATATATATATATATATATATATATATATATATATAAATATATATCCACATTATTTTAATAAAATTTAAAAAAGTAAATGATTTTGGAATGTGATTTAATGGTAATTAAAAGTGCTAAGTAAGTATTTCACTTGATTTTTTTTAATTCAATTAAAAATCTTATTAGTCTGAGTAATATTATTATTTAATATTTATTTAATTTCCAACAAAATCTCTTTTCGATCCAATAGTTTTTTTATTCAAATGCTGTTAAATATTCAACAAGAAAAGTTATCGATTCAAGTTCAAGTTGTTATTAATACTGATTCAAGTTTCAACAATAAAACTTATCAAATCCTAGAAAAATACGGTTTGAAAAAAGTTTTTTTTAACAAGAAGTATCTTTGATTCAATAGCTCTTCTTTTTAACAAAAACTTTAATAATTTTTTTTGTTATCGCAGTTATCAATTAAGTGAATGTCTTTTTCACAGGAAATTTGAAAAAATTATTGTTGATTGTCGGTGTTTTTGTTATTGAAAGTGTTATTAATTTTTTAGTGTGAATCTATTTGATTACTTTTATGTATCAAACAAATTTTGAATGGTCCAAGCCTGAACACCATTTTTCATAGAATTTAAAACCAATTTTAGTCTCCCTGAAGCATAAAATAGTTATAAGACCAACCAAGTTTTAAGTCCAACCCAAGGAACGAATTTTAGTTTTTATTATCAACTAACTGTACCCTGCGCGCGTTCCTGCGGCACCAACTAAACTAAATTTGAAGGAAAGACATTACACAAATATGCAATTAATTTTTTTTTTGGAATGAGTTATACCAAGTGTTATTAATGAAATGATGAATCTAAAATGATGAATCCTAAAATATCTGGTATTTGTCCAATCAACAAATGATCAAATGCATAGTTTACGATTCAATTCATATTGATTAATTTTCAGTGGCCCACCTGGCGAAAATTAGTCGCACCAACTTAGAAACCTACATCGGCTCATACACAACAACTTTGTTTAAGATCATAGCATGATCAAAAGCATAGCTTGCGATTCAATACATTTTAATTAATTTTCAGTGGCGTCATCTATCGCAAATTAATCGCACCAACTTAGAAACCTCCGTTGGCTCATGCGCAACAACTTTGCCAAAGATCATAGGATGATCAAATGCGCTGTTTACGATTTAATTAATTTTGAGTAATTTTCAGTGGCGCCACCTGTCAGAAATTGGTCATACCAACTTAGAAACCCTCGTCGGCTCATGCGCAACAACTTTGCTAAAGATCATAACATGCATAAATGCATAGTTTACTATTCTATAAAGGACATACAGACATACAAATATTAATTTTTATACATATATATATATATATATATATATATAAATGAAATTTATTTGTTGGTGGTTAAGCAACGTCTATATGCATTTCATTGGCGCTTTACCAAATCGTCAGTAGACTTTAACCACAGTTTTGAAAAGCTAAAAACCTCTTATCTTATGCATATACTTCCGAAAACCATCTGAGAATTCACAACTTGTAAATTACAAACTATTTTCAAAAATAACAACAGAACAAGAACATAGGCTTACAACTCATACAAAACCAAACCAACAAACAAAGTATGTTCGATATGAATCTATTTTATTTTTCTACACCTTCATACAATCAGAAATCCATTGGATAACAAGAAAAGTATTTATAAGGCAAAATGAAAAATAAAATCTAAATTAAACTGTTATGAAATCTTCTTATTTGACACATTTTTGTCAAATAAAAAGATAAAAATATAATGAAATGCATATAGACGTTGCTTAACCACCAACAAATAAATTTCATTTATATATAGTAGTATTGTGACAAAAATGTGTCAAATAAGAAGATTTCATAACAGTTTAATTTAGATTTTATTTTTCATTTTGCCTTATAAATACTTTTCTTGTTATCCAATGGATTTCTGATTGTATGAAGGTGTAGAAAAATAAAATAGATTCATATCGAACATACTTTGTTTGTTGGTTTGGTTTTGTATGAGTTGTAAGCCTATGTTCTTGTTCTGTTGTTATTTTTGAAAATAGTTTGTAATTTACAAGTTGTGAATTCTCAGATGGTTTTCGGAAGTATATGCATAAGATAAGAGGTTTTTAGCTTTTCAAAACTGTGGTTAAAGTCTACTGACGATTTGGTAAAGCGCCAATGAAATGCATATAGACGTTGCTTAACCACCAACAAATAAATTTCATTTATATATAGTAGTATTGTGACAAAAATGTGTCAAATAAGAAGATTTCATAACAGTTTAATTTAGATTTTATTTTTCATTTTGCCTTATAAATACTTTTCTTGTTATCCAATGGATTTCTGATTGTATGAAGGTGTAGAAAAATAAAATAGATTCATATCGAACATACTTTGTTTGTTGGTTTGGTTTTGTATGAGTTGTAAGCCTATGTTCTTGTTCTGTTGTTATTTTTGAAAATAGTTTGTAATTTACAAGTTGTGAATTCTCAGATGGTTTTCGGAAGTATATGCATAAGATAAGAGGTTTTTAGCTTTTCAAAACTGTGGTTAAAGTCTACTGACGATTTGGTAAAGCGCCAATGAAATGCATATAGACGTTGCTTAACCACCAACAAATAAATTTCATTTATATATAGTAGTATTGTGACAAAAATGTGTCAAATAAGGAGATTTCATAACATATATATATATATATATATATATATATATATATATATATATATATATATATATATATATATATATATTGTAATATTTATCAAGCTTGTGGTCGTTTTTTATAATATATTATTTCTTATAATTTTTATTTGATATTTCGTTAACAGCTTGTTAACATCTTCAGGAAATAAAAATTATTAAAATTTTATACATAGAAAAATGGTTTTGAAACATGACATGAAAAATTATTCAAAATATTTGTTTTTCAAATACAGTAACATAAATAATTTTTTCAACATTAACAATTTATAGCAAAATACAATTTTTCAACATTAACAATTTATAGTAAAATACAATTATTTTGCCTTTCAACATTAAGAAATTATAATAAAAATCTTATAAGAAAATTATTTTTTATATATGTATAACATGAAAAAACTTATACATAGTATAAATTAGGCGCATATAATTAATTTTTTTTTTTTTATATATATATAAAACATAAACGTACATAAAGGAACATAAATATGTATATATACAAATGTACATACTCATATGCATACGTACATACATACATATATACATACGAACACACACATATATATATACACGTACACACGTACACATACATACACCCATACATACACATACATATACATATATATATATATATATATATACATATATATACACATACATGTACATACACATACACACATACATCCATACATACATATATATACACATATAGATACACATACACATACATATATACACACATATATATACCTAAAATTATAATAATAATAACAACACCAATAATATAATACAATAAATTATCCCTAGCAAATAATATATAGTTAATATGTATACACAATTAAATTATGTAAATCTGCAATTTTTACTAACTAAATGTCTATAACTCTGTGCTAATTTTTCTGTATCTGTTTTAAAATTTATTCTGTGTGATGATGGTGTGTTTATTATTTCTAACATTAATCTACGTTTATAGTTATTTTCTGTGTTTAATATTGAAACATTTTCAAAATCTGGAAAATGATATGATTTAGAACAATGGGAAGATAAAGCTGTTTTTGTGAATTTATATTCCTATATTTTTGATCTGATTTATGACCTGCTATCCTAGTCTTTAATTTATTTTTGGTCGTACCTACATATACTTTATATTATCTATCTCAGATGTATGAAGGATGCAAAATAAGTCATCTACATATTTTGTCACTATTTTAGGTTTTATATTAAGTTTTTGAATTGATATGTCTAATAATTCCTCCATTACTATATCTGCTATTATTGGAGATGCTGGTGATCCCATAGGAAGACCCCTTTGCTGCATATATATTTTGCTATTATATTGAAAATACCTATTATCTTCTATACAAAACTTTAAAATACGCAAAAATAAACATTTTTCAATCTGTGTATACCTTCTTATCATTTCCCATTTGTTTTCAATTGTATTAATTGCAAAATCAATAGGTACACTTGGGAATAGGGAAACTACATCAAAAGAAATTAAGCTTTCATTATCAGATATATGTTGATTCCTAATTTTATTCACAAATTCTATTGAATTTTTAATATTATATTTAGAATCCTTAGTAATATTTTTTAAAATATTTGTAATATATCTGCATAATTCATATGAGGGTGAATTTATAAAAGAACATATAGGTCTTAATGGAAAATTGTCTTTATGAATTTTTGGTAACCCATATATACGAGGAGCAACTGCAACATTTGTCTTTAGCTTATTCTTATCATTAGAAGTTATAATTTCTTTCTTAAATAATTCTTCAACTATATCATTATTGATTTTTTGGTATTTGGTTGTTGGATCTCTATTAATAAGATGATAATTTGTAATATCTCCTACAATGTTATTGATTCTTAAATCATAATCCTGTTTACTAATGGCTACAGTTACATTGCCCTTATCTGCATTTAGAACAAGTATATCTTTGTTTTCCTTTAAGAAATTACTAGCTTTCTTTGCTTTATCTAATATAAACTTATCTCTATTTGTCAACTGTATTTTATAATTACAATTCTCTATATCATTACCCTTGCATGGTATTTTATATACTAAATTTGATCTATCCCATTTTTCAATTTTATCTTTAGTTTTACTAAATAGTCTGTTTAATGTATTACACGTTCTATGAGCTATTCTATATTTATCTGTATCATAAATTCTAGATTTTGTTAACCTTTCTGAAATTCCTGGTATGTATGTTAAAGATTTAAATAATTTTTGTTCTGTATTATTATTATTAGTACTTTCTGTTCTTCTATTTCTATATTGTGATATTAATTTATTAATTATGTGATTTGGAAAATTGTTATTTTCTAATATATTTATAACCTTCTTCTTATTGCTATTGTGAAATTGTTTATCACTTATATTTAGAACCCTTTCTATAAAATTCCTAGCTGTGTTTATAATAATATGTCTACTATGTTTTGAATAGTAGTTAATCATCCTTCCCGAAGCTGTAGGTTTCTGGAACCAATCTATTATCAATTTATTACCTTTCCTAATAAATAGAGTATCTAAATAAGAAAGTTTTAAGTCATTTTCTTTTTCAACTGTAAATTTAATGTTGGAATTAAATTGATTTAATGTTGATAACATATTATCTATCTCAGATGTATGAAGGATGCAAAATAAGTCATCTACATATTTTGTCACTATTTTAGGTTTTATATTAAGTTTTTGAATTGATATGTCTAATAATTCCTCCATTACTATATCTGCTATTATTGGAGATGCTGGTGATCCCATAGGAAGACCCCTTTGCTGCATATATATTTTGCTATTATATTGAAAATACCTATTATCTTCTATACAAAACTTTAAAATACGCAAAAATAAACATTTTTCAATCTGTGTATACCTTCTTATCATTTCCCATTTGTTTTCAATTGTATTAATTGCAAAATCAATAGGTACACTTGGGAATAGGGAAACTACATCAAAAGAAATTAAGCTTTCATTATCAGATATATGTTGATTCCTAATTTTATTCACAAATTCTATTGAATTTTTAATATTATATTTAGAATCCTTAGTAATATTTTTTAAAATATTTGTAATATATCTGCATAATTCATATGAGGGTGAATTTATAAAAGAACATATAGGTCTTAATGGAAAATTGTCTTTATGAATTTTTGGTAACCCATATATACGAGGAGCAACTGCAACATTTGTCTTTAGCTTATTCTTATCATTAGAAGTTATAATTTCTTTCTTAAATAATTCTTCAACTATATCATTATTGATTTTTTGGTATTTGGTTGTTGGATCTCTATTAATAAGATGATAATTTGTAATATCTCCTACAATGTTATTGATTCTTAAATCATAATCCTGTTTACTAATGGCTACAGTTACATTGCCCTTATCTGCATTTAGAACAAGTATATCTTTGTTTTCCTTTAAGAAATTACTAGCTTTCTTTGCTTTATCTAATATAAACTTATCTCTATTTGTCAACTGTATTTTATAATTACAATTCTCTATATCATTACCCTTGCATGGTATTTTATATACTAAATTTGATCTATCCCATTTTTCAATTTTATCTTTAGTTTTACTAAATAGTCTGTTTAATGTATTACACGTTCTATGAGCTATTCTATATTTATCTGTATCATAAATTCTAGATTTTGTTAACCTTTCTGAAATTCCTGGTATGTATGTTAAAGATTTAAATAATTTTTGTTCTGTATTATTATTATTAGTACTTTCTGTTCTTCTATTTCTATATTGTGATATTAATTTATTAATTATGTGATTTGGAAAATTGTTATTTTCTAATATATTTATAACCTTCTTCTTATTGCTATTGTGAAATTGTTTATCACTTATATTTAGAACCCTTTCTATAAAATTCCTAGCTGTGTTTATAATAATATGTCTACTATGTTTTGAATAGTATTTAATCATCCTTCCCGAAGCTGTAGGTTTCTGGAACCAATCTATTATCAATTTATTACCTTTCCTAATAAATAGAGTATCTAAATAAGAAAGTTTTAAGTCATTTTCTTTTTCAACTGTAAATTTAATGTTGGAATTAAATTGATTTAATGTTGATAACATATTATCTATCTCAGATGTATGAAGGATGCAAAATAAGTCATCTACATATTTTGTCACTATTTTAGGTTTTATATTAAGTTTTTGAATTGATATGTCTAATAATTCCTCCATTACTATATCTGCTATTATTGGAGATGCTGGTGATCCCATAGGAAGACCCCTTTGCTGCATATATATTTTGCTATTATATTGAAAATACCTATTATCTTCTATACAAAACTTTAAAATACGCAAAAATAAACATTTTTCAATCTGTGTATACCTTCTTATCATTTCCCATTTGTTTTCAATTGTATTAATTGCAAAATCAATAGGTACACTTGGGAATAGGGAAACTACATCAAAAGAAATTAAGCTTTCATTATCAGATATATGTTGATTCCTAATTTTATTCACAAATTCTATTGAATTTTTAATATTATATTTAGAATCCTTAGTAATATTTTTTAAAATATTTGTAATATATCTGCATAATTCATATGAGGGTGAATTTATAAAAGAACATATAGGTCTTAATGGAAAATTGTCTTTATGAATTTTTGGTAACCCATATATACGAGGAGCAACTGCAACATTTGTCTTTAGCTTATTCTTATCATTAGAAGTTATAATTTCTTTCTTAAATAATTCTTCAACTATATCATTATTGATTTTTTGGTATTTGGTTGTTGGATCTCTATTAATAAGATGATAATTTGTAATATCTCCTACAATGTTATTGATTCTTAAATCATAATCCTGTTTACTAATGGCTACAGTTACATTGCCCTTATCTGCATTTAGAACAAGTATATCTTTGTTTTCCTTTAAGAAATTACTAGCTTTCTTTGCTTTATCTAATATAAACTTATCTCTATTTGTCAACTGTATTTTATTTAAATGGCTATCAATAACCGTAGTTAATCTATTTCTTGCTATCTCTTGTTCTTCTTTATTATTTAAAGTCTGTACTAAGTCCTCTCCCTCTGATATTACTTTTAAAATAGGAATTTCATATTTTTTACTAGGTAGAGCGTGTTTTTGTCCAAGTGAAAGTATCCATTGAATATCCTTAGGTATGTCAGTGTTAGTCTTGTTTATAAACCACTTTTCATTTAATTTTATACCTAATTCTTTTTCTTTCAACTTTTTCAATTTATCAAATTTATTTCTATGTGTAATATTTACCTTTTTCTTTTGTAAAACAGCCAAATGTTCAAAGTATAAAAATTCAACCATTTCCTCCAATGAAAAATATACCTCCAAATTTTTAATAATTGTTTCCCTTTCTTTTTGAAAATGTTTAAATATATCGTGTTTTTCTTTTATCGCTAGCCTTAACATTTTATTATGTAAATCTTGAATGTATATATGAATTGATTGCTGAATCCTCGGTAAACTATCCTTATTAAAAACATTCAGATATTCTTTGTAGAGTTCCTGATAAAGTTTGGGATGATTCCAGCATTCCTGCATTTTATCAAAAAAGTTATTGATGATCTTGCCCGTACAATTTTGTTCCTAAGTGATTTGACCTGATTGATGAATCTCCTGGTTTGAAAATTTTTCTTTAGAATATTGTATTCCATGTTGACGTGCTCTCCTTTATAAATGTTGATTTATTTTTATTGACCTATCAGTTTATTGTAATATTTATCAAGCTTGTGGTCGTTTTTTATAATATATTATTTCTTATAATTTTTAATTTTTATAATATATTATTTCTTATAATTTGTATATATACATATTTATGTTCCTTTATGTACGTTTATGTTTTATATATATAAAAAAAAAAAATTAATTATATGCGCCTAATTTATACTATGTATAAGTTTTTTCATGTTATACATATATAAAAAATAATTTTCTTATAAGATTTTTATTATAATTTCTTAATGTTGAAAGGCAAAATAATTGTATTTAAATTGTTAATGTTGAAAAATTGTATTTTGCTATAAATTGTTAATGTTGAAAAAATTATTTATGTTATTGTATTTGAAAAACAAATATTTTGAATAATTTTTCATGTCATGTTTCAAAACCATTTTTCTATGTATAAAATTTTAATAATTTTTATTTCCTGAAGATGTTAACAAGCTGTTAACGAAATATCGAATAAAAATTATAAGAAATAATATATTATAAAAAACGACCACAAGCTTGATAAATATTACAATAAACTGATAAGGTCAATAAAAATAAATCAACATATATATACATATATATATATATATATACATATATATATATACATATATATATATATATATATATATATATATATATATATATATATATATATATATATATACATATATATATATATATATATATATATATATATATATATTGTTACAAAGTTTAGAAATAGATTCAAATATAACGACAATGTGGCTATATGTACTTGGCAGCACTGTCAAACCATCTCTAGTTGTCAAAATGTTACAACCCTGGTCAACACCATGCAGATAATATTTGAATTAACGGAAATGGAATATTCCGGATACATCGTTGAGAATATACAAGATCATTCGAGGCTGTGCAATAACAAGTGTAAACAACAATAACGAAAAACCTAGCAACATCAATGCTAAGAGATGATGATGTTATTCTTAATGATCTTGTACGCAAGTATTCGCTGCTAATAAAAACTAAACATGTACATCAATATACACAGCAACATACACACAAATATACACAGCAACATGCCCACATAGCACAAGAAGAAACAAAACTACACAACACGCAGAACACTCATACATACAACCACACATAGTTACAATAAACAAAACACAAGACAGCATTGTCATATATACAAACACACGTATATAGCTACATGTTAAGTAAAGCACAACCAACAACAACAATGACCAGATGCTTCGCGAAGTTACCAGACGACGTCATTTTGCTATATAAAGTCGCTGCCAGTGAACAGGGGGATTAGTGAGATTTTTAATCTAGACGTGTTAACATCGCTAAGTGATTAGTAGTACAAATACTCGTGTTAATTAAATAGTAAATAAAGTGTTGCCGCATTATATTTCTAAAAGTAATTGTCTGTGTTTTAATTTGATGCAATTAAACGAATCCTTGAAGGATAAATAAAAAGCGTTTTTACGAAAAGGTCTAAAAACGTAACAATTGGTGTCAGAAGTGGAATTGCAAAAATAATTAAAAAGGACATTGCAATTTAAGGAAAAAAAAAGGACATTAAAAAAAAATATAATTATGAAATTTGATGAGCTAAAAGTTGAACAGCTAAAAAAGGAGCTTAGTAAGCGGGAATTACCAACAGCAGGTAACAAGGCTGAACTGCAGAAGAGGCTGATAGATGAGTTTAAGAATCGCGGCATCGACATCGGGACATACGAGTTTGAGGACAAAGACGATGTAGAGGTATGTCCTCCTGCTACGACCAGCAGCATGGACATAAATTCAATGTTCGCTGCTATGATGATCCAGATACAGGAAGCAACAAGGATCAGCACTGAAAAGCTTGTAGCCGAAATAACTGAAATAAAGCAGAACTCAGAAATCAGCAGTGAAAAGCTTGTAGCCGAAATAACTCAAATAAAGCAGAACTCGGAAATCAGCACTGAAAAGCTTGTAGCAGAAATACAGGAGTCAAATAGAGCCACGAACGAGACTCTGGTAGAGGTTTCTGAGGCCATTAATAGGAGGGTGGATTCTATTGAGAACAAATTCTCAGAGCTGGCAGAGAGAGTCCAACATCTAGAAAGCGGTGGCCTAGAACAGCATGCAAAAGAGTTCGAAGAAAAATTTCATGCTCTAGAGGACAAAGTGCATAACCTTGAGCGTAGTGGCGGGACAGTACGAGCAGTTGCGGAGGTTTCTGCGCGAATAAAAGCGCCATGCTTTGACGGCAGCGTACCATTGGGCATCTTTAGATTCCAGTTCGAAACGGTTGCTAGCAGAAATGGATGGGATGCTGAAGAAAAGGCCATAGAGTTAATTTTGTCCTTAAAGGGTACAGCCGCAGAGGTACTTGAGACCGTGCCAGTAAGCAGCAAAAACAACTATAATGAAATAATGGCAGCATTGCAGCGCAAGTATGGTGGTGAGCACAAGCGCGATTTATACAGAATGGAATTGCGATGTAGAGTTCAAAAGCCTAACGAGTCTCTACAAGATTTCGCAATGGAAATCGAGCGTTTAGTGCAGCTCACATATCCAGGCGAGAGTCACCCGTTCCTGGACCACTTTAAAACTGAGGCGTTCGTTAATGGCATTCGCGACTCTGATGTCAAACTGGCTGTGTGCGCAACGCAGAAATCCACTTTCGCTGAGACTGTTTCATTTGCGCTGGCTCAAGAGACTGCAAGAATGGTTTTCAAGCCACAGATATGTAAAGTGCGGAATGTGGAGGTTTTGCCCGAGGAGGATAACAGCCTAGTCGCTAGTTTTAAGGAGGCAATGCGACAACTGTTGGCGGAAGGTGCTACCAAAGAAAAGCCTAAATGCTATAACTGCGGAAAAATTGGTAATTTTCAGCGCAACTGCAAAGCACCAAGAAAAAGAGGTAGATCTGTTTCGCCACCAAGAAACAGCAAACGGGTGAACCAAACAACAGCACAAGAGTCCCCGTTAAACTAAAACGAGCTAGCGCTAAGGGGCAAGAGCTAGCTCCCACAAACGAGGGCCCCACAATCTCCATATCAGTGATGCAGCAGAAAAATAGCAATCTTACTGCGTCTGGACACATCAACGGGGAAAAGCACGTACTTACCATAGACACAGGGGCGTCGCAGTCAATAATAAGGCCCGATATAGTAAAGGGGAAATGCGATCGTTTAAGCAATATACGGCTACGTACAGCTACTGGAGAGCCTGCCACTGTCTATGGTAAGATTGAAGTGAAGGTGACTATAGCCAACATCAACGTGAGGCATGTGTTTATTGTTGCCGATATTGTCGATAAGGTAATTATTGGAGCCGATTTTATGATTAATCATGGCATTAATCTACACATGGGGCAACAGCTGATGATTTGGCGTAATGTGGAAATACCCCTTGATGTTGGGTATGACAGCAAGCCGCAAGTAAGAAAAGTATTTGCTATTGAGAGTCAGACGTTACCGCCGCAGTCTGAAACAGTTATATGGGCGCGTATGAAGGGAGATTGTGAAGACAATCGGTTGTGGGTTGTAGAACCAGCAGATCTAAAGAGAGAGCTTATAACAGCAAAAGCTCTAGTAAAAACTAGTAAAGGAGGAATAGTCCCTATAAGAGTACTTAACTTGGCAGACCATGAAAAATTCATCAAAGAAAATTGCGATATTGGCCAGTGTACTCCAGCAGAGGCAATAATAAACTGTGAGAGGAAGACAGAGCCTACCAATTTGTCCGCCAAAGAACGTGAACAATTTGAGGAATACGTAGGAAAATGGGTAGCAGGACTGTCAGCGACAGATAGAAATAAAGCCAAACAGTTGCTAAAAAGGCATGCCAGTATCTTCGCCATGGGAAACCAAAGTCAGGGTAGAACTGCATTGGTTAAACATGAAATAAACACAGGCGAAGCTAGGCCGATTAAACAGCCACCCAGAAGTGTACCCCTAGCAAAGCGAGATGAAGTCAAAGAGCTTGTAAGAGAAATGGAGCGTGAAGGCGTAATTGAGCCATCTTCTGGTCCTTGGAGTTCGCCAGTAGTCTTAGTTAAAAAGAAAGATGGCAGTACTAGATTCTGCGTAGACTACAGGAAGCTCAATGACATAACCAAGAAGGACAGCTATCCGCTCCCCAGAATCGATGACACTTTGGACACGCTAGCTGGTACGAGATGGTTCTCTACGCTAGACTTGCGAAGCGGATATTGGCAAGTGGAGATTGCAGAGAAAGACAAGGAGAAAACTGCCTTCAGCGTCGGTAACGGATTATGGCAGTTCAAAGTTATGCCATTTGGTCTCTGCAATGCTCCGGCCACATTTGAACGCCTAATGGAGAAGGTACTGAAAGGACTCCACTGGAAGACATGCTTGGTATATCTGGATGACATAATCGTGATGGGGAAAACTTTTGATGAACACCTCAAAAACATGGCAGAAGTTCTTCAACGGATATCATCAGCTGGATTGAAACTCAGCCTGAAGAAATGTGCATTGTTCCAGAAAGAAGTGAACTATTTGGGGCATCGTGTTACAGCAGACGGAATCTCAACAGATGAAGATAAAATACAAGCAGTAAGGGACTGGCATCAACCTAAAAATCTTCATGAATTGCGCAGCTTTTTGGGCCTTTGTACATACTACAGACGCTTTGTGCCAAATTTCGCCAGTGTAGCTGCAAGCCTGCATGAGCTGACAAAGAAGTCGAGACCATACCATTGGGGTGAGCCACAGGAAAAGGCATTCCAGAAACTTAAAGGATTATTGTGTACGTCACCAGTACTAGCGTATCCCATACCTGGAGAAAAATTTGTGCTGGATACTGATGCGAGCGGCTATGGCATAGGGGGCGTGCTGTCCCAAGTAGTTAATGGCACTGAGAAAGTCATAGGATACTATAGCCGTGTACTCTCAAAACCTGAGAGGAACTACTGTGTGACACGACGTGAGCTTCTGGCAGTATTGGAATGCATTAAACATTACCATAAATACCTGTATGGTCAACACTTTACATTAAGGACTGACCATTCTGCATTGAGATGGTTATTGCAGTTTAAAAATCCTGAAGGGCAACTGGCAAGGTGGATTGAGCGCCTGCAGAGCTACGACTTCAGTATCGAGCATAGAAAGGGCACAAAACATAATAATGCGGATGCTCTTTCAAGAAGACCCTGCTGTTTAGAGTGTAAACATTGCGTTAGAACCGAACAAAAGGAAGGCGTTGTTGATGTTCGGCTAATGCACATCGACTCTGATGAAGACTGGTCAGCGGCACAGAGGGACGACAGTATACTGGGGAAAATTATAGCAGCCAAAGAGGAGGACAGAAGACCGTCCCGGAATGAAATTTCGGCTGAGAGCCCACTCGCCAAATCTTATTGGGCTCAGTGGAACAGCCTCAAGGTAATAAAAGGGCGCCTATACCGCGTATGGGAAAGTGTAGATGGCAAAACAACTTCAAATTTAATAGTTGTGCCATGCTCCAAGATAAGTAAAGTTTTGCAAGAATTCCACAATGGACCTAGTGGCGGTCATCTTGGAGTAACAAAAACACTTGAGAAGCTGAAGCAGCGTTTTTATTGGGTTGGATGTCAACAAGCCGTAGCCGACTGGATAGCAAACTGCCCACAGTGCATAGCAGCCAAAGGCCCAGTAAGAAGAAGCCGGGGACAGCTACAGCAATACAACTCAGGAGCACCATTCGAGCGGATCGCAATGGATGTAGCAGGTCCTTTTCCCGTCACTGAAGCCGGAAATCGTTATGTTCTTGTGGTAATGGACTATTTCAGTAAATGGCCAGAGGTATATGCTATACCTAACCAAGAAGCAAAGACGGTTGTAAATGCATTCGTCAACAACTGGGTATGTCGCTATGGTGTCCCAATAGAATTACATTCCGACCAAGGAAGGAATTTCGAGTCTGCCATATTCAGGGAAATGTGCGAATTATATGGGATAAAGAAAACCAGAACAACGCCGTTGCATCCACAGTCTGATGGCATGGTAGAGAGGTTCAATCGCACCTTAGAAGAGTACCTGCGAAAAGTGGTAAGCAACCATCAGAGGGATTGGGACGAGCACATTCCCAAATTTTTGATGGCATATAGGTCAGCTGTACACGACTCCACATCGAGAACGCCAGCTAAAATTATCTTCGGGACGGAATTAAAACTGCCTGGTGACTTGGAATTTGGTGTTAAGCCAGCGGTAGAAGAAGGAGCCACTACGTCCCAAGAGCAGGAGAACTTAAACGAGCTGCATGATTTCGTGCGTAATAGAATCAAGATGGTCAGTGACAAGATGAAGGCTAGATATGACCGCGCAGCAAATTCGGAGGGATTTATGGAAGGTCAATTGGTTCTACTTTATAACCCACAACGGAAGAAAGGATTGTCCCCAAAATTACAGACTCACTGGGATGGCCCGTATAACGTGATTAAGAGAGTGAATGACGTTGTGTACCGGATACAGAAGCACAATAGCCCAAGGTCGAAAATGAAAATAGTACATCTCGAACGATTGGCGCACTATGGAAGAGGTGATTGAATGCCTATTCGGGTCGAACAGGCTTAAGTGGGCGGCAGTGTTACAAAGTTTAGAAATAGATTCAAATATAACGACAATGTGGCTATATGTACTTGGCAGCACTGTCAAACCATCTCTAGTTGTCAAAATGTTACAACCCTGGTCAACACCATGCAGATAATATTTGAATTAACGGAAATGGAATATTCCGGATACATCGTTGAGAATATACAAGATCATTCGAGGCTGTGCAATAACAAGTGTAAACAACAATAACGAAAAACCTAGCAACATCAATGCTAAGAGATGATGATGTTATTCTTAATGATCTTGTACGCAAGTATTCGCTGCTAATAAAAACTAAACATGTACATCAATATACACAGCAACATACACACAAATATACACAGCAACATGCCCACATAGCACAAGAAGAAACAAAACTACACAACACGCAGAACACTTATACATACAACCACACATAGTTACAATAAACAAAACACAAGACAGCATTGTCATATATACAAACACACGTATATAGCTACATGTTAAGTAAAGCACAACCAATAACAACAATGACCAGATGCTTCGCGAAGTTACCAGACGACGTCATTTTGCTATATAAAGTCGCTGCCAGTGAACAGGGGGATTAGTGAGATTTTTAATCTAGACGTGTTAACATCGCTAAGTGATTAGTAGTACAAATACTCGTGTTAATTAAATAGTAAATAAAGTGTTGCCGCATTATATTTCTAAAAGTAATTGTCTGTGTTTTAATTTGATGCAATTAAACGAATCCTTGAAGGATAAATAAAAAGCGTTTTTACGAAAAGGTCTAAAAACGTAACAATATATATATATATATATATATATATATATATATATATAAATAAGTTGTCCTATGTTCGTGATTTTATAACTCGAGAACCACTCAACCGATTTCCAAACGAGTACATGAGTTGGAAAGGTCTACTTTCACTGATGGTTTATAAAAAAAAACACCGAAAAATTTCTACGAATATGCGTTATACGCGCACTTTTATGATGGTGTGGCTTCCCTATATAAAATGTATATATTTTCTTATGAGAATTACATTTTGTATAAGGGTCTGCTTGCTGTCGTCATTTGACTTATTTAATTTCTGTGTGTTTATTGAGTGTCATTTAAGTTTACAGTGCGAACATTGATTTTTTTTAATTATTGATTTGTAATATTTCAGTTAAAATTAAAATCTTTTGCATAAAAAAAATAAATAAAAAAATTGTATTACAGGTTGTTAATTTCCCAACAGGCTATAGGTTCAAATCTGCGAAACTGCAAATTATTTTTTATTTTTATTTTTAATAAATGAACGTGATTGCATTCTATTTTTTTTGTAATAACTTAATAATATGAATGTGATAACTTCTCATATTCAATTTTCGTTAAGATATTGGTTAAATAGTTGATATTCCTACTAGGGATGCAACCGATACCGATATATCGGCGATACTTCTGATTTTCCGATATATCGATATCGGCGATATTTTACTGTGATACGCCGATACTTCTTATATTTTTCTTTAGAGTTTTTTTGAACAAAATATTCAATTTTCAACTCTTTTTTTTTTGCATGACAACTATGAGAAATACCATATTAAAAGCAGAACATAAAATCAAAACAGAATATTTTGCTTTGCACCATAGTAATGAAATGTTCTCTCAATGCTAAATCTTGTATGTGTTTGTATGTTTTAAGATTTTTTTCAAGGCGCATTAATACAAGTGGTGGTAATTCTACAACAATTACAACTTAAAATAACAACTGACATCCCAGCCCCTATGTCAACATGTACAAATTTTGAAAAATGGCGCAGAAATACTTAAGTTTTCAAATGAGTTCTGTCGCATCTGAGAGACTATTTTCCACTGCAGGTCTGCTTCAAACGGATTTGAGAAATCGCCTATCTCCGCAAAATTTGAGAACACTTTGTTTTTTAAACAAAAATCTTATTAATATCAATTTTAAATATTAATCTTTTGCAATGTTGTTTTTATAATTTTAATTTAATTTTAACATGATCTCAAATTCAATTCGTTGTCTTTTAAGTCTTATTAATATCAATTTTAAATCTTGAGCCAATCTAAACTGAATGCCATCGTTTATTTTGTAAAATCATAAATATTGCAGACGTTTTGTAGTTTGAAAATTTGAATTTTAGAAACTGAAATGTATTGAAAATTTTGATGATTTGAATGGCTCATTAATAAACACTGTTATATTGTATAACAGAAGAATTACTCTACTTGAGTTTTGTTAATTTTTACTTGAGCTCAATTTCAATATGCGTATCGGTATCGGTATCGGCGATATTTATTTTTGAGTATCGGTATCGGTATCGGATCGGCGAAATGGCGTATCGTTACATCCCTAATTCCTACTAACTAGCACCACTTGCAAAAGTGGAAAAATTGAACAAAGAACGCTGATGAGATGGCGTAGCGGCCTCGAAATCAGTACTGATCCGTTCTACTGGTTTAATGACTACGAAAAATATTCTTAATATTCCACTCTCAAAAAAAAATAAAAATAAAAAAAATTAATAAATAGAATGCAATCACGTTCATTTATTAAAAATAAAAAATAATTTGCAGTTTCGCAGATTTGAACCTATAGCCTGTTGGGATATTAACATCCTGTAATACAATTTACATAAACAAAAGGTTCACTATTAAAATAGAAATTCATACATTAAATAAAAAAATTATTCAACAATCAAATCAAATGTCTATTCTTTCTAGAAAATTTAATTTTTAATACAAAGACGTAAACGTATGTTGTTGTATTGTCCAGCAACGCGGGCAGGGTTACTCTAGTATAATATAAATATATATAGAGATAGATACATTAAATTCTGCTTGAAATATAAAAAATATATATTTGATTCACTAAAGGAACCATAACTGGGAACTGACATAGTCACTTTTATGTAATTAATTCTATAGGTGTAATTCGCCAAAAACCAAAACTAAGAACTTGTTGAGTAACTTTTATGTACCACAAAATTTCCATTTTCCAGCCCTTACGTCAAATTTATAATTTTTGTTTTTTTAATGCCAATTCAATTCTTCCTGAAGTATCAAATAGATTTAATAAAAAAAAAAACTAAAATTAGGAACTTATATGGCTACTTTTACGTGCCAAAAATATTTAGGTTTAGTTCACTAAAAAAACAAAATTGGGAACTTTTATACCGGTTTTCGATTTTTAAACCCTGGAATAGATTTTTTTTTTACTTTTTACTCGAATTCTTCCTGGAGTATAAAAAAGATTTAATTCACCAAAAAAACAAAAGTACATTATGGTACTTTTAGTCCATTCCGCTTTTTTGAATTTCATACAAATTTTTTTTTTTCTATAGTCCATTTTCGCTTGAA
This sequence comes from Linnaemya tessellans, assembly GCA_951800035.1. Taxonomy (NCBI): domain Eukaryota; kingdom Metazoa; phylum Arthropoda; class Insecta; order Diptera; family Tachinidae; genus Linnaemya; species Linnaemya tessellans. Next base: position 39,699,965 of record OX637533.1, on the reverse strand, counting down.
GTCCACGTTTTGTTAGCATGCGTAACTAACATTGTATGGACAAAACTCGCGTAAGCCCACTCTGTTTTTTAATTGTATATTTTATGGCTCCAAGTTTAGCGCGTTGGACCTTCTTTGACATAAAAATATATCATTTGCCTAACAACACTACGAAAAAAAACTTTAAAAATTATGTTGTTTTTTAGAGGCTGGTTTAGTTCTTCGTAGGGGAACTTTTTTCCATCTTGGCCGATTTTGCCCGAACGTAACCTGTGGTATCTTTCAGGATATATTTACACAAAATTTCAGGAGTCTGGCTCTTTTCGCTTGGACTGAATCGTGATTTCCACAGACGTACGGACGGATATGCTCAGATCGTCTTAAATTTCATGACTGATAAAGAATACTTTATGTATAATAATAAATGTTTTTGTTTTAAATATTGATTTAAATTAAATCAATATTTGGTTGTTTTAAATAAACTTTTCTTTTTTTTTAAAAAATGGAAGAAATAATTTTAATATAGTCCAAAATGTGTGTTAAATCAGGATTCACTTATAATCCATTAAGTGGCTTATAAAGAAAATCGATTATAGTCCACAAAAGTTGGGCAACTACTGTTGTGAAATATAAGCGAAAAGTACTATAGTGACTTTTCTTATTATTTTATGTGTCGAAAAAATTTCCGTTCTCCAAATCTGGACTCAACTTTTAATTTTTTTTTGGATTTGTAATAGCAATTCAATTCTTAGTGAAGTATAAAATAGTTTTACTTAACCAAAAATTAAAATTTTTAACCTTTTTAACACTTTCAATGACCGAAAAATGTTTCAATTTCCCAACCCTGGAATGTAAATTTCGGTTTTTGTAAATTTTAGTACGAATTTTATTTTAAAATGGTTTTAGATAGCAAAACGAAACTTCTACGAAAACAATATTTTTTCAGTTTCTCATTCCTGGAATTTTTATTTTTTTAGTTTTTAATACTAATTTAATTCATTCCAAATTATCAACTATGTTCAATTAACAAAAAATGACTTGTTTTATTATTTATTTGTTTATTTAATTTTGCTTCCACAAATAGGTGTAAGCTTTCCAGTTCTGGAACCGTATTTTGAATGTTCTCTTCTGGAGGCTCGGGAAAAACGATTTCACGTACAGACAGACCGACATCACTCATTCGTCTTCGCTATTCATTAGGATCCAGAATATAGATACTTTATGGGAGCCCATGTTAATATTGAAGAAATTACGCACGGAATGTCAGACCTGTATACTGCTACACAGAAGTAGATCATGCAAATATACACACTCTTTTATTTTATTGGACTTGTGGTGAACTCTTTTTTTTCGCTCGTTTTTGACAAGAACCTACATGTGTCAAACCCATTTAAATTAGATTGATGTGATCATAGTCTAGTTAGATGATAGAAAACGATTTAAAAAAATATTTTAAACATTTTAGAATTAATTTCTAATCGATTTCAATATTTGTTAACGAGGTTTTATTGTATACACTTGATGATTTGAATCATCGTTAACTAGTTTTTGTAAAACGTGAACTTTTAGCAATTTGTAATATAACGACTCATATATCTAAAGCTGTGGGTAATTTGCGGAATGTTTAATAAAATTATTAACGTTAAACTAAAGCTGGGACAAATTACCGCACTCGCTACCTATCGAAATTTCAATACAATTTAAATGGGAATTCCATAGCGAAATGGATAAAAATGTAAAATTGTTTTTGAAATAGATTTCGCTAAAGACTACCGACTGATTAATCAATATGAAGTTCAAGATGCTCACTTCAGCTATCAACAGGTCACTATTTCTACTTGCGTTTCGTGACTCTTTGGGAAAAGTAAATCATTTGCTACATATTAGCTGCAAATTAACAAACAACAACTTTGATGTTTATTGTTTCTTTAGGAAAATTATGCTCGAAATAAGAGAGCAAAATCATGTGCATACATATTCTCCGATGGGAGTATCACTCAATTCAAAAACAAATTCATTTCTTCTTTTGTAAATGAATTTATATCAGTGGTGGGCACCGTCAATGGATTGGTAAATTGTGTATGTGTTGAGCTTGCGAGCTACCCACCAAACAAAAAGCCAAGCGTTTGAAAGATAATGGTGCATAACATATATATACGTAAGTAGCTATATTTTCTAAGTTGAAAAAAAAACGTTGATCACGTAAAACTATTAATTAAAAATAAAACTTTTTCTAAGTAAACATTCAAATGAAAAAAATTAAAAAAGATAGGACAATAATTTGTAATGTTTTCCATTCAAGAAAAAAAAAATATAAAAGAATGGTTGCTTCCTGGAGCATAACATTGAATATTCGGAAAAAAAATAATAAGCTTTGATATTTGTCGGCATGGAAGATCATTTTCATATGGGAAACATATTCAAAATATTTTTGATAAGATTTTGCACAGACTAATTAATAAGACTAAGTGTATTACTAAATTCAGAGAGTTAGTATAGTCCGTTATTGGAGGAAAATTGTATAAAAGGCATTGTATGTTATCGAAAGAATTGTTTATGACGAAATATTTTTCGCATATTATCATGATTGAAATTGTTTGCTGGACGAATATTCTGGAAAAAAATATAAAACAATTCGCAGGCATTCGCCTGATATTCATTCGTCGCTGTCTCATCGACGACTAAATTAAAGAGGGTAAGAATCAAAGTTGCCACAGTTGGTAACATTCTACCAAAATTGGTAATATATTTTAAGGTTGGTAACTTTGTTTTTAAGGCTTGACAAACTATCAAATTATTGCTTTTCTTTTATCATTTTTCCGCATTACTCAACACTGAGAAAAAAATCATTAAAAACAACTGTGTGAATGTGCACCAAATTGTTCAACGGCGTAATATGCAAATGTCATTATGTTTGGTCAGCAAAAGATTATTTTAAATGACTGCAATATTAAATAATTTATTTAAATTAAATACGGAATTCGTAGGTATAATGAATTGAAATATTTATTTATGTTCTAAAATGAATTAAAACGTTTTATGTTATGTTTTTTATTAATAAAAGTTGTTGTTTTTATTATAATAAAAACAAAGATTTTTGTTTTTATAAAAAAATTTTGGTAACTTTTTGGTAACATTTTCGGAAAATTTTGGTAAAAAATTGTTTTACTCAGTGGCAACCGTGGTAAGAATACGTGTGAATGATCTCAGCACAATTGTGCTATGAAACGCCCGTATCTGATTTATATGGAACTTCTTTCGTTAAAAGAAAGATCTGGCAAATTCTGAAAGCAAATAAATTAATATTGCCAGACGCCTTATCATTTTATACATGTACTAACAATTCTGCGAAAGGATTTAATTTGTTGAGATTGAAACATTTGCTTTTAGTATCAATGAAAAACAACAAAATGTCTACCCCATTCCGAAAATAAAACATTTAAAAGTGCTATATTCGGCTGTGGCGAATCTTAAATACCCTCCGCAGATGTAATTCTTCTTTCTTTCTGAAACAGAAAGTAGGTTTAATTAAAAAGAGACAATATGTTGTTATCATTTGTTTTTATATATAAGAAAACGTTTAAATTTTTCAGCTAGGAAGCTAAATTATTTCTAATACCTCTGAACGTCTTTCAAAAATATTAAACATGTTTAATTTACAAGGAAAAGGAAAAATCCGTTTCATGTACCACAAAAAGTGATAATTGTCCAACTCTAGAATCGTCTTTTAGACTTTTTTGGTTTTAATGCCAATTTACTTCTTCCTGATATTCATCATAAAAATCAAAAATAGCAAATTAAATGGTTACTTATATGTATAAAAAAATTCGATATTCCAACCCTGAAATTGGATTTTTAAGTTTTTTTGCTTTTTAATACAAATTTAATTGTTCCCGAAGTATAAAAAAGATTTCCTTTACAAACAACCAAAATTAGGAACTTATATGGCTACTTTTATGTATTAAAACATTTCGATTTTCCAACCCAGGAGTCGAATTTTTAACTTTTAAAATTTTAAAGACCAGTTTAATTCTTAGCGAAGTATAAAATAGGTTTAATTCACTGAAAAAACCCAAAAATAGGATCTTATATGGTTATTTTTATGTACAAAAAAATTTAAATTTTCCAACCCTGGAACCGAATTTTTAATTTTTGTAATACCAATTTAATTCTTCCTGAAGTATAAATAATTTTAATTCACTAAAAGAAACAAAGTTTTGATTTTATGTGGGTACTTTTATGTACCAAAATAATTACGATTTTTTTTACCAATGTTATTCTCAGTGAGGTATAAAGTAGTTTTACTTAAAAAAAAATTAAAATTTTTATCCTTTTTGGTCACTTTCAAGTAGCACAAAATATTTCATTTTTCCGACCCTGGAATCGAAGTTTTGATTTTTTAACATTTTAATACCAATTTTGTTCTTCCTGAACTATAAGATAATTTTAGTTAGCAAAAACTGCAACATCAATTTCGTTTTTGGTTATTTGTATGTTTAAAAAAAATCAACTTCCCAACAGTGCAAGTGAAATTTTAAATTTTTTGTTTTTGTTACCAATGCAACTCTTAATGAGGCATGAAATAGTTTTATTAAAGAAAAATTTGTAACCATTTTGATCACTTTCAGGTACTACAAAATACTGCAGTTGTCCAACCTTGGAATCGAAATTTTGATTTTCTTTTAGTTTTTGATACCAATTTTGTTCAGGAAGAACATAAAAAATAGTTTTAATTAATAAAAAATAAACAACGTCAGCTACCTTTTTGGTTACTTACATATATAACAAAATCAATTTCCCATCCCTGAAAGCGAAATTTTAATATCTTTACCAATGCCAGCCTTCATTAGGTATGAAGTTGTTTTATTTAAGAAAAATTTATAATTTGCCACCACTTTGGTCACTTTAATGTACTACAATATATTGCATGTACCAAAAAAACTTTCAACTTCCGGACTCCGGAAGTGAAATTTAATTTTTGTTTTTTTTTACCAATGCAAGTCTTCATGAGGTATAAAGTAAAAATTTAAAAAAAATTTATAATTTTGAACCATTTTGGTCACCTTCATGAACTATAAAATATTGCACTTGTCCAACCCTGGATTCGAAATTTTGATTTCTTTAATTTCTGATACCAATTTTGTTCTTCCTAAAATATAATATTTGGGTTTTGGTTACTTTTATGTTTAAAAAAAATTAAAATTTCCCAACCCTGCAAGTGATATTTAATTTTTTTTATTTGTTTTCTAATGCAACTCTTCATGAGGTGTAAAGTGGTTTTATTTAAGAAAAACTTAAAATTTGTTCCCAGTTTGGTTACTTACATGAAATACAAAATATTGCATGTATAAAAAAAGTTTTAATTTCCCATCCCTGGACAAAATATATTATATTTTTAGTTTTTAAAACTCATTTGAGGCTTCCTAATAGGTTTAATTTACAAACAACAACAAAAAAATTATTTGTTTTCGGTATTAATTTTGCGTCGAGAAATACACCTTCCCAGCTCTGGAACCGTATTTTCTGAATTTCAATACCACTCTATGTAAGTTCATTTCCAATCCATCAGTCTAAGAACGAAGTCTCTGGCTCTTCTGGGGGCTTGGAAAAAGCGATTTCACGTACAGACGGACATCTGAATATATATACTTCATGGGGTCCCACATTAATATCGAAGATATTACACACGGAATGACAATCCTATATAAACCCTTTCACTTTTTTGTGAAGGGTATAAAAACTTAGTTATTTTTCTTATCTTCATATTCATTAAGAAAAAATATTAATATTTACATAGTATGGAGCCGAAGAACTTATCACATATGTACATAGTATGTAGTAAGAAATGGATTAGTTTCTTTATTGTTTGTAGGGCTATTTTCACTGAATACACATTTTTGGTTTGCAATTTGCCCATATATCATCTTTTACAAAACATATACATACTCGTATGTATTTCATTACTTAATAATGCTATAGGGGAAAATACTATCACGAACGATATTAAATTTTATTCATTGGAAAATCATCCAAAAAACTACGGATAAGAAAGGAAAAATATTTCGCTTGGTATTACGAATTAAAAATAAATATATGGAAAATGGTTAAAGGTCATCCCTGCAACTTCCCGCTAGTTTTCACAGCTACAAACGGTATTATTTTAATTTTAAAACTGCTATAACTTTCGAATGGATCAGCCGATACCCACGTGGTAATTGATCACATATATAACTTCGGAGTGTTTTGAAAAATTCACTTATTTTAATTTTTCGTTCACGATAACTCACGAAATCAAAAACCCACTTTTGAATAAAAAAATTTTGTTTTTTTCAATATTTCTCGGAATTTACTGGTGCGAATTGATTCCAATTCGCAACAAATCGAAGTTTGAACAAACCTAGCTTCTTGGTTCGAAGACTAGTTGATTAGATATGTACATATATAATATCAGAATTTTCTTTAAAAAATCACTTTTTTCGAATCTCGATGTGATTTTTGATTGTCAAGAGCTGAATGGTTTTTGGAATCGATCGGCAAAAAAAATTCTTTTTTTGAAGGAACATTTGAAATGCGACTAGTTTTGTTGGATTCGGTTCAGCCGTTCAAAAGGTATGAGACATAGTGAGGACTTCTCTGGAGTAGTTAGGAATGCTGCCTAGGAACTCAAAACGTCGAAATCTGGTGAAAACTCGATTTTTCCAAAAGGAGGTAAAAAAATTAACTTCTCTCTTTTTTGAACATTTTTTACCGAATAGTTAAAAAACAAAAGTCTTGACAATTCGAAGATTTTTTTCATATTTTGACATGTACCTCAATATCACTTCCGATTTATGCCGCGTACGATATGAACTTAGTTCCCTCGATATTTTGAATAATAGTGTTAAAAATGTAATAAATGTTTTTTCACGTATAGTTCCCACTGAGTGGAACATAAAGAAATTTTTTCCAGGTTTTCAGTATTCGAAAAATCTATTGCACTTTGCAGCTGCACGATGACATGGAAATGCCGTCACTTTATGTAATCACCCGTCACTTTATGTTTACGAAAAACAATGCGACATTTAATTTGATGTGATCTGTATTGATTAAGAATAGCCAAAATTTAATTTCCATAGTTCTCATATATTATTTTCTGCTTAGAAAACGGTCTAAATTACCTACATATATTGCGACGTTGGAGCTAATAATATCTTTTGTGCTGAAATGAAATTTTTAAACCAGCCTTTTATGTTTGCAGAAAAATATAAAAAACGAATTTTGAAACCCTGAACAACCTTGTATTTTTTGGTAGCATTTTTTAACACCAAATTTCGTTTTAATACACTTAGATACCAAAAATTCACTTCAATTGTATTTCATGGATGGCAAGTGGACACAGATGCTTTGCGCAGATACAGTAGAGAAATCCCCCATTCATTCATTCGATAAAACCTACAATTAGCACTCCAATACGTGAGTTTGTTGGTACGTTCGCTCATCAGTTTTTCATCTTTGAAATATTTATATTTTTCTATTTCATCAAAACGAAACTTATTACGAAGTATTTCATATCAAATAAATTGCGGCGTTAAAGAAAGAAAAAATATTTGATTTTGCTACGAGCAGATTAATTAAAATTAATTGAAAAGTGAAATTGAATCGTTTAGTTCGAGATTGTATATAAATAATAATAATAATTTAAAAATTGTGCTGACAAGACAGCTCTGCTGTTAAAATTAAATTGAGGCATATTTGGGTTTTGTCATTGGAGTACAAAAGAATTATAAATTTAACTGCAACAACAATAACTAAAACCGCTTGGGAAGCACTTTTTAGAAAAAATATTTAAGTTAATTAAGCGATAATAATTCAATAGAAATATAGCAAGAGCTAGTGCTGTTCTGCAAAAGTCCAAAAGCTAATAAGAAACAACCTCGATAAAATAAAAATAATAATTTCATCCCATTACAGAAGGAGAAAGAGGAATCAAATGAAATAAAAATTGTGGTTATGCTGTTCTTATACTGCTCGTCTTTGTTGCCAATATTTAATATTTTTTAGCTGCGCAACAATTATTTTGGAAAGTCAATCAGAAATTGCCATGAACACAATGGGCATCTCAACAGATCCTGCACTTTTGGACGTTGAACTGCCACGCACTCTCATTGAATCGCCATCGGTGTCAACATTTTTACCTGAAGAAGAGGCCTCCATTTGTCCACTGCTTTCGTCGAACACAAATGGCACCACCACACCGTTGACTTTTTCCCATCCACTGACACCGTGCATTGATAATGACAACGATAGCAATACCTCGGCCAATCTTTGCAATGAAGATGCCAAGGTCGAAACAAGTTCATCGTCTGGCAGCAGTTCCGGCATTGGAATGAGTGTGCCGGACGCAACATCAACAACACTTTTCAACAAACACTCGTACAAACATCTGCAAAAGAATAATTCATCAGTTCAGGTGATTAAACAATTTGATTAGAGTTCACTTGTGGCCATATCACGTCGTGAATTATTCACTGTTGTGACTAGCTTTTCTTTTCAACCACGCTAAAGCGCTTGATAGCACATGCAAAATATTTGTATACAATTGAAGGAACACGAATAGATTTCTTATATCATTGTTTCGTTAGAAATTTTATAAAAAGAAATTGAATGCTTAGAAAATATAATGCAACAATTTTTAAAACACACTTATTGTTGTATTATGGTGATAAATAAATATTTGTTTCAAAAATATGCTTCATGATGAAAACATGTCCCTAAACTACGTCTTTAATAAAGGCTTGGATTTAGAAGAGAAAAATTTCCCTCAAAACCAAAGCGTATGAACACGAAAATATAGCAAAAGCTATTATTTGGCAAGCATCTACTCGTACTAAATTTTTTATACCCTTCACAAAAAAGTGAAAGGGTATATCTAGGTTTGTCATTGAGCGATGTCCGTCTGTCTGGTTTTCACAAGCCCCCAGAAGAGTTACAGACTTCGTTCTTCGACCGTTGGATTGGAAATAAACTTAAATAGAGTGGTCTTGAAATTCAGAAAAATCCGAAATACTGTTCCAGAGCTGGGAAGCTTACACCTATTTCTCGTCGCAAAATTAACACCAAAAACGAATTATTTTTTTGGTTGTTTGTATATTAAACCTATTTCATGCTTTGGGAAACCTCAATAGTCTATTAAAAACTAAAAAAATAAAAAAAAATTCCAGGAATGGGAATGTAAAAGTTTTTTTTTTGGCACATTTAGTATTTTGTAGTACATGTTATAGCTAAAATTGTTAAAAATTTTAAGTTTTTCTTAAATAAACCCCTTTATACATCATGAAGATTTGCATTGGTAAAAAAAAAAATTCAAAATTCAAATTTTTCTTCCACGGGTGGGAAATTAAAATTTTTATTTGATACATAAAAGTAACAAAAAAGTCAGTTGACGTTGTTTTTTTTGCTAACTAAAACTATTTTATAGTTTAGGAATAGCAAAAATTAATAATAAAATTTCGAGTCCAGGGTTGGACAAGTGCCATATTTTATAGTACATGAGAGTGACTGGAATGGTTAAAAATTTGAAATTTTTCTCAAATAAAACTACTTTATACCTCATGAAGCGTTGCACCGATAAAAAAAAAATTAAAATTTTGCTTCTAGTGTTGGGAAAATTAAGTTTTTTTGGTACATTTGGCAATATATTGTAATACATGAAAGTGACCAAAATCGTTGCAAATTTTAAATTTTTCTTAAATAAAACGACTTGTAACCGAATGAAGACTAGTATTGGTAAAAGAAAGGAAAAAAATTTAAATTTTGCTTCCAGGGCTGGAAAATTTAAATTTTTTTATAAATAAAAGTAGTAAAAAAGGCAACTAACGTCGGTTTTTTACTAATTAAAACTATTTTATAGTTCAGGAAAAACAAAATTGGTATCAAAAATGAAAAAAAATCTAAATTTAGATTCCAGAGTTGGATAACTGCAATATATTGTAGTACATGAAAGTGACCAAAATGGTTACAAATATTAAGTTTTTTTAAACTATTTCATGCCTCATTAAGAGTTGCCTTGGTAAAAAAAAAATGAAATTTCGTTTCCAGGGTTGGGTAATTTAAATGTTTTTGCTAATTAAATCTATTTTATAATTCCGGAAGAACAAAATTGGTATTAATGTCTTAAAAAATCAAACTTACGACTCCAGGGTTGGACAAATGATATATTTTATGGTACATGGAAATGACCAAACAGTTTAAAAATTTTAATTTTTTTGTCAAGTGATACTATGTTAGACCTCACTAAGAATTGCATTGATAAAAAAATAATATTTCGCTTCCAGGGTTGGAAAATCTAAATATATTTGATACATAAATTTACCCACATAAATTCCAAATTTTGTGTTTTTAGTGAATTAAACCTATTTTATACTTCAGGAAAAATTAAATTGGTATTGATAAATTAAAAATTCGTTTCCAGGGTCGGAAAATCGAAATTTTTTGGTATAAAAATACCCACATAAATTCCAAATTTTGTTTTTTTTTAGTGAATTAAACCTATTTTATACTTCAGGAAAAATTAAATTGGTATTAAAATTCGGTGAGGGTTGGAAAATCGAAATTCTTCGGTACATTAAAATTCTTCGGTACATTAAAAATCCAATTTCATGGTTGGAATATCGAAATTTTTTCATTCATGAAAGTAACCATATTTTTTATTTTTATGATGAATTATACCTAATTTATATATCAGGAAAAAATAAATTGGTATTAAAAACCAACAAAATCTAAAAGACGATTCTAGGGTTGGACAATTAGAACTTTTTGGGATACATAGAACCGATTTTTACTTTTTGTTTTTAAATTAAACATATGAAATTTTTTATTTGACACATTGTTGTCACAATACTATTATATATAAATCAAAATTTATTTGTTGGTGGTTTACCAAATCATCAGTAGACTTTTATTTTTGAAAATAGTTTGTAATTTACAAATTATGAATTCTCAGATGTTTTCAGAAGTATATGCATAAGATAAGAGGTTTTTAACTTTTCAAAACTGTGGTTAAAGTCTACTGATGATTTGGTAAAGCACCAATGACATGCATATAGACATTGCTTCACCACCAACAAATAAATTTCATTTATATATAAATTAAACATATTTTATATATTTGAAAGACGTTTAGAGGAATTAGAAATAAAAAAGCCAAATATTTAGCTTCCTAGCCGAAAAATTTAAACGTTTTCTTAAATATAAAAGTAACCGATAACATCATTTTGATTATTTAATTAAACATACTTTCTGTTTTGGCAAGAAAGAAAGAAAGAAGACGTACATCTGTGAAGGTTATTTAAGACTCGGCACAGCCGAAAATAGCACTTTTACTTGTTTTTATATAATTCTAAATATATTGGAGAGGAAGAATGGGATATTGAACCCACTCTAAATAGGTATTGCAGTTTTTGCAATGCATCTGGTTAGTCTTAACAACAAATACGACAAATGCACTTGTTTACGTATTAATTCAACCAAACGATGCTCATCGTCCCTGTACACAATAAGTGCACGACGCAATGTTCGAGCATACATTTTTATTAAAAAAGTCAATAATCTGCAACCGTTGGAACGCGTTTTTCGTTTGTATGTCCAATCATGGTTATATTATAGACCAAACTCAACATGTGTAACAGCAATATGTTACACGAAAACAGGTGAGCCTTCAAAAACGCTGCTATAAAATCACCCGTTAAATGCAAGGAAAAGTTGCTTAAGCCGAGAACATACCACGGCATTTTGTGGCATCGTATTTGTGCTGTCATTTAAAGATTTGCAGTTTGAAAGACAGTACCATGCAGTGGCATATTGGAAATGACAATGCCACACACTATTGTGTTTGCTTGCGGTGATGCAAAATTTCATTGTGTTTTTTTTCGATTAAGCAAAGTGGTAGAAGTTATATGGAAAACAAACAAATTGTTTTAAATTCAATTAAAATTTTGTGAAGTTATATAAAAGAGAACAAGGGAGAACCAACATCAACATAATTCTCTCAGCATAAACAGGCACGGTTTCCAGAATTGACGTTTATGCGTTATTTCGACGTTTTTGGGGTGCTCAAAATAGCATATTGACGACTGGACGATTTTTGCCTCAAATTTAACGTTTTTTAAATTTAACGATTTTCAAATGCTTATAACCGACTAGCAAAGTGTCGCACTGTGGGGTGAAAGCCCTCACAAGTGGCGATTAATTCAAAAGATTAACTTTGACTTTCACAACCGTATTTAGTGCCATATGAAAGTAAATAAAATTCTACATCACTAACTGCAAAAATAAAAGTTCTTGGTAGTTTACTTTATTTGCAGTGTGTGTTCAAAGTTCAACCATTTTTGTTATTTTTGCGTGCATTGATTGAAAGAGAAAAATTTGATATTTCAAGTGATTATAGTTTTTGTTGAGACTTCTATAAGTAAAAGTTTTGTAATGGAACCGTCAACTTCAGGTATATGAGCATTTAAAAAATTATTTTTGGTTTAGATAAATGTTTTAGAAATATTTAAAAAAAAATATTAAATGTCTCCAAAAATATGGTATTTTTGATATATACATTGAGTTTCAACAACTTTGCGGATGAGTGCAGGAAAAAATGCTTTTATGCTTTTAAAATATAAGATTTTAGCTAACAAATCCCAGAATGCCTATTTGCGCATTTGTCCAATTTTTGTGTTATGAAGGTTTTTGTGAGAGAATTCCGGTTGCTAAAAATCAATGTGAAAAAAAATCCAAACAAAAAAACAAGTTGTTTTTATTATATTTTTATTATTTTTTCTAAAGGCACATAAAGTATGCTCTAATTTACAATTTAGTTTACTAATTTATCGTTTTTCATTCCAAAGTTACAGCAAAAATAGTTAAATAAGACTATTTTCTTCAAAATACAAAAAACCCCATAAAAGGTTAAGAATTTTTTTTCAAAAACTTTTTTATATGCAGGTTTTTTATGTATTTGTTAATACTCATCAATAAAAAATAACAACATTTTAATATTACGAGTTCTATGAATTAGTCGCCACTTTCTCTACGATTCACCCCACTGTGCGTCGATTGCTTTGTATTCAAACAAATTGTAGTATTTAAGAATGCGACAATACAAAACATTGTCAAATAGTATTAGAAATGGCGTATAAATTATTTTGGTTGATTGATTTCAAAGATGATTTAATGATTGGCATTTCAGTAATATTTTCTCGTGCTATAATTTTATGACTTTGTGGCTACAGTTTGAACCCCCCAAAAAGGAGTGACTTCTGACTGCAATTTTAGAATTTTACTAGAAAATAAGTAGTTTTTGCATTTGAGTATATGTACATATACGTTTCGCATATTTGTTGTCTCACTATAAGCATCTAATTAAATTAAAATATAACTGTAAATCACACAACAAATATATTTTATTATTGGGATCTGAGTTATTTGCTATCAATGTGGTGGTACCGACTTATAGACTGGCTTCGAACCGCAAAAGGCGCTTTATGGAAATATAACAAATGTTTTTGATATTTTCATCTGTGTTTACTTATTTAAAAAAAAATTATAATAAAATTAAAAGGTATGCCATTACAAAGAGGTTACTAATTTTGGCTTGTTTTTGTTAATTAAAATTATACTAACCTTCCTAGGAAAAATAAAATTGGTATTACAAATTCAAAATATCAAAAAGACGATTGCAGGGTTACGCAGTTTTTTCCCTTTTTTTTGCTATTAAAATTTTATGCTTCACGAGGACTAAAATTGGCATTAAAAATAACAAAAAGATGATTCGAGGGTTGGACAACTGAAACTTCTTTTAGTACATAAATGTAGCCAACTGAGAAATTTGATTTCTTTTTATTTACAAAGTAACTGTCGATTTCACAATGTTGAAACAGTTCTTTCTTTCGTATAAGTACGAGTACTTTTGAAACAAAAACAATTGATAACATTTTGATTTTGTATCAAATGTAGCCATTTATACGAAAAGAAGAGCTCTTTCGATATTGTGAAAGCGGCAGTAAGCATATGTGATATTTCTGAAAGAAGGTCACTTCTATTAGAAAAAATTAAAAAAGAGCTCTTCAGAGCTTTAAAATTTAAACATTTGTGATATATTAAATTATTACAAAATTGTTTCTTTGAAAATCAAACGTATTTTCTATTTTAGAAAGATATAAATTAGTATAGAAAACGACAAAGATCAAAAAGATGGTGCCAGGGTTGGAATGAATGTGTGAAGCCACACGTTGGTGAGATTTCTCGAAGTATAGCGATTCCAATTTATAGGAAATCTAAACTTGTTTGGTTCAATTCGGTCAAGCCGTTCAAAAGTTATAAGAGGTTCGCATACTTACACATACACACACAAATACAGACATAGTGACACCTTCTGAAGGGTAGTCAGGGAAGCTTCCTAGGAACGTCCTCAGAACGTCGAAATCTAATTTAATATTGTTAGCTTCATGTTGAACTAACTATCAAAAGGGGATCAGAAGAGAATGATCTCGAAGGATATTACGGCCACTTCTTGCTCATTTTCGAAGAAAAATAGCCCAATTATGCCTCTGGATCAAAATACGCACCAAACAGTGACTCGTTTTGGGTGCGTCGGCTTTTCAATGTATGCGTGCGGGTTTTCTGTGCCCCAAATGCGACAATTTTGCTTGCCAAGATCAAAATGAGCTGCATCTGAAAATATGATTTTTTTGGCAAAATCGGCATCTTCTGTAAGTCGATCGCAGGCTCACTTAGCCAAGCGAAAACACATTAGATGGTACCATATTCGTTCAGCGGAAGGATAAAACTAATTATCTGTCAAATTAGACATGAGCTAAGTGTTACCATTCACGAAATAAGCACTAGTTGGAAAAAAACTTTAGATTGCAGACCCTATACTATAAAAATATTGATTCGAAATGAGATATTCCCTTGGCTCATTCACCCACACAAATTTGGAGTAAATTGCAAAAAAAAAACAGTTTTGTTAGATTTTTAATGAGCCAAAAGGACATCAGATTCGAACTCAGCGCTTTGAAATAAATATAGATGAGTAGGCGTTTTATAGTGGCTCGAACAAAAGTAGGCTGACCATGTCCAAAAAAAGCTTCTGTTGTACATAGACATTATCCATATTAAATTTAGTTCCGATATCCGGTCCGGAACCACAGTTATTAATTTTGGCGTAGATTCCCACGATCTAGGCAGTCAATTGACCGGTTCCAATCGTGGAATACACTGTTCAGTCAACTTGCCTCTCATAGAGGCCATTGTTTCGCGTAATGTGTGTTATGTGGCACCGGCTTGTCGCCAACCTTCCTGGTTTTTGAAAAGTAGTGTCACCGGCCTATAATCCGCATTTTTCGGAACATATCGGCATTTCCTGCAATGCCTCCGGCTGTTCTTCACACAAATATATAAGTCGACTGCATGTTAAATTATAGGCGAAACTAAATATGTTTAACATGTTTACGAAATACGTTACACGAAAAAACCTGTACTGCGAAAACTAAAATTGCTCAAAAATCACCCTTTAACTCTAGAGGTCTACAAACTCAAAACTTACGCTTTGTATCAGTTTTGTTTACTTGATATATTTCTCGGTAGTAAAGAGAATAGAGAGAAATGAAATTGTGTTTTGAAAGAGATCAGCGGCTGTTTTAGAAGAAAAAGTGTGAAATGTAAAAAGATTTTGCAGTAACCTACAGTCGATTTTAGCGTCTCATTGTGAGATTGAAAGTAATTGATGATAATTATTTAGTAAGATTTATACCTTAATTTTACGTTTTACAAACGATAAGTAGTCAGTTAATAACGTACTAATCAATTGTTTGGTTTTCTTTATGGTTGGGTTTTTTTGTTTTTTTGGAATAAACGATTAAATATTTCTATTTCATTGCTAATATTTTTTCTAGGATTCAAATGGTCATGGACTCAATGGTAATCGACAGCTAACTAACGATACGCCGTCCTTTGTATCTTGGAATTGGCCTCTCATACGAAAATGTACATTTTATTCGTTCATGTCCAGTTTATTGGCCATGTGTGCGGTGGTGGTGGCCATGATTATTATGCTGCCGAAGACCTGTAATCCCAAGTAAGTGCACGAACTATATTGTTTCGAAAGGCGGTACTGTATTTTTCCTTATACTTCCTTTTAGAACTGCTTGGTATCGGGGAAGTGTATTTTATGAAATTTTCCCAGCCAGTTTTCTCGACTCCGATCATGATGGCATAGGTGACTTGCGCGGCATTGTCAAAGGTATCGATTACTTTAAAACACTTGGCGTTTCAGCCATACGTCTGAATTCTATCTTTCCGTCATCGGAATATCCTGATAATTATGAAAATATTACTTCACTAATGGAAGTTTCACAAGCTTTGGGCACTTTGGATGATATACATCAACTGAGCCAGGCTCTACATACTCGTAATATATCCTTAATACTTGACATGCCATTGTTCCCCATCATAAAAATGTTGGGTAAATCTGAAGGAGCTGATACAGCAAATATTTCGAATCACATTAAGATGAACACCTCAGACGGGGGAGAACCTACAATAACAGCAAGGCCAATTATTACCAAAAATTCTATCACTCAGGCTCTGAAACACTGGGTGGAACACGGTGTAGATGGCTTTTACATCAAGGGTCTTGAGAAATTTGGTGATTTGGAAGACTTGGCCTACCACTTGGCGGAATGGAAAGATATTATTGGCAGTAATCGTGTACTTATTGTGAATGAGAAAGTGCTTGAGAGAATCCAGGGAGACCAAAGAAATTTTGCACTTTCACACGTTGACTTGGTGGATGTCCATTTGGACATTTTCAATGGTACGGAGCGAATGGAAAATCGTATTAAATCTATGCTGACATCCGAAATCGGGCCTACGGATTCTGGTGTATGGATCCATTGGTCGCTATCCGATGTCGGCAGACAACGTCTGACAAACAGTAAACAAAGTGCCAATTATACCTTAGCGGCCATTATTATGCAATTAATGCTGCCAGGAACTCCAAACATATTTTATGGCGATGAAATTGCTCTACAAGCTGCCAGTGATCATTTAAATGAGCACAATGAAACGAAACATTTGCATCATTTGGCCACCATGCAATGGCCTCTCAACTTCACACAACAATTCACAAATCGTGAAACACTTCCCTGGCTGCCTCAATCACCGCCGGCCAATTTACACGCGTTCATAGTCATTTCGAAAATGATGAACCTCCGCGATCGCTCTCCTTCAATCTACAAAAACTCTATTTGCAAAACAGAAAACATCCTTCCTAATACTGTCATACGACGCAGTAATGACGACATTATTATTGTGGAACGCACATATCCGCGACGCAATACTTTCGTGTCTGTTACCAATTTTGGCTACAAACGTTTGACAATGGATATGACATCCATGTACTACAGTGGGCGTATTATGCTTGGATCAGCCGAAAGTGACAAAATTTACTTTGGAGATTTTAAAATCGGTCCCACTGAAACCATAGTAGTGCGATTGGATAAATAAAGAGAAATAGAGATCAAGGTTCTGAATCGTACTTAAAATTGTTATAAATCATATTTTTTTACACAGCCAAACTAATTTCAGTTATTAAAAAGTAAATAAAATTGGACTTTAATAAAGAAAATAATGTAAAAACATTGACTTTCGAAAAGAAATAATTGAGACGCCTAGCGCAGTATTCATGTAAGAGAGAAAATAAAAATATTCAATAAATCGACCTTTCAGTTCGAACAAACACATAAAAGGTTGTGTAGTTTTATTGAAAATCATACATTCATATAGTTCCTTGATACCTTTAAAAGAATTAAGAACACTAACTGATCACATATATAATTTCAGAGTGTTTTGAAAAATCCATTTTTTTTCGAAAATTTCGTTCACAATATCTCGCGAACGCGTGAACCGATTCAGGAGCTAACTAGCCTTAGAAATCGATCGCAAGACCCGTTTAAAAGTTAGTCTAACAAACCCACTTTAGAAATCAAAATTTCAGTTTTTTTGATATTTCCGAAGATGTACCGGTCCGAAATGATTCCAATTCACAGGAAGTGTATGTTTGGAATCATTGAAACACGGATTCAGTTCAGCTATTCAGAAGTTATAAAAAGAAGGTCACATACTTACACATACACAGACATACAGACAGTCAGGAAAGCTTCCTAGGAACTCAAAATTTCGTGATCTGGTGAAAATTCGATTTTTTCAAAACGGGGTAAAGCTTGCTAAATTTTGAAAACTTAAAATTTTTTTTAGCGGGAAGTTAAAGATGTATTCTAAAATTGAGGCTCAGTTGTAGCTATTAGCAATACTTCAATTTATAATATGAAAAAACTGTTAACATCGAAAAGCAGCTGAAAATCTTCAGTACTTCGTCCCGTTCCGTTATGTTTTACGGTGCTCAAATGTGGAGTTACAAAAACTATGATGTGGTAAAAAAATTAATTCGTTTCTTTATAAAAAGGATGCTGCCCTTGTCTTGCAACACCCCGAACTACTTAAGCCTTAACTCGTTATTTGTGAATACGTTAAAACTTCATTTTAATTACATAAATAAAATAGCTAACATGTTGAACACTAGACTACCTCTAGAAGACAAATTTGTTAGGCACTCATGGTGCATTGTGCCGGAACTAAAAAGGAGGGGATAGTATTGAATGAACAGATGGGAAGAAGATAGAGCATTTTATTTTAGCTATTTGAACTAAACCTTTTACTTCGCCGGCTAATATTTTGCTACAAGGCTGACGAAGGAGAGTGCTGTTCCGTGTTGACTCTTCGACAATTAGCCTACAAATCTCAATTGAATTATTTTTGTATTTAATATTTGCAAATATTTATATAACACCTATTAAGTAAATGATAAACAAGAAAAAGTGCTATATTCGGCTGTGCCGAATCTTAAATACCCTTCACAGATTAATTAATTCTTTTTAATATACAAAATAGGTTTAATTACTTTAATATTTAAGAAAAAGTTTTAAATTTTCAGCTCTGAAGCTGATATATTTAATCTGTTTATTTTATAAACAAAAATAAAAAATTCGTTTCTGTTGGTTACTTTTATGGACCCCGGACAATTTTAATTTTTTTAAACTTTCAATACCAATTATATTCAGCCTGAACTATGGAATAGATTTAAGTCACAGAAAAAAACTAAATTTAATAATCTATTTGGTTACTTTAATGTATGAAAAACTGTTCAATGGTCCAAACCTGGAGACCATGTTTTTTTTAATTTGAATACCAATTTTTGTCTCCCTGAAGCGCGAAATAGTTTTACGACCAAACAAAAATTAGAAGCCGTTTAGCTTTCTTTTATGTACCAAAAACATTTCTATTGGTCAACCTTGAAATAGAATTTTTAATTTAATTTAATTCAATAATTTAATTCTGTAGAATAGGTTTAATTCACCAAAAACTTCAAAACTATAAATATATCACAAAAATATTGATTTTCCAACCCTGGAATCGAATTTTTTATTCTTCCTGAAATATAAAATAGGTTTAATTCACAAAAAAAAACAAGTAAAAACTTTATATACGACCGGGTCGTTAGTTCTTCTTAGGGGAACTTTTTTCCCTCTTGCCCGATTTAGCCCATTTGAAAACTTAACCTGTGCTATCCTTCAATATATATTTGTCCAAATATCAATAGTCTGGCTCTTTTCGTTTGGACTGAATCGTGATTTCCACAGATGTACGGACTGACGGACATGCTCAGATCGTCTTAGATTTCATCACTGATCAAGAATATATATACTTTATGGGGTCTCAGATGGATATTTCGTTGCGTTACAAATGGAATGACAAAGTGAATTGGCTACTTTTATGAAACAAAATAATTTCGATTTTCTACCCCTAGAATCGAATTTAATTTTTTTTATTATTTTGTACGAATTCTTTGTGAGGTACGAAAAATGTTTAATTCACTAAAAATAACAAAATTAGGAATATATATGGCTACTTTTATGTTCCAAAAATATTTACATTTCCTAAACCTGGAATCGGATTTTTAATTTTTTTGCTTTTGAACACCAATTTAATTCTTCCTGAAGTTAAAAAAGGGTTAACTCACAAAAGAAAATTATATTTGGAACTACCTTTATACAACGAAAAATTGAGATTTTCCAGCCCTATTTTATCCACGAATGTTATTCTTACTTAAGAATAAAAAAAGTTCAATTTACCCAAAACAAAAAAACAAAAGTGACTTTTTTGATTAAAAAAATAATTGAATTGTCTAACCCTGAAATCGCAAATTTTTATTTCTTTTAATATTTAGTATCAATGTTGTTTTTCCTGAATTATAAAATAGTTTTGATTAGAAAAATAACCTCAGTTGCCTTTCTGGGTTACTTTTAAGTATAAATTAAATATAAATTTCCAAACTCTGGAAGCGAATTTGCAAGTTTTTTGTTTATTTTTTACCAATGCAACTCTTGATGAGGTATAAAATAGTTTTATATGGTGTTCAAACATACGCCTTAATTGAGTTTATCGCAATTAACAGCATTATTGAGCTCAATTACCCATACAAAATTTTAATTAGCTAATTGATCCATTAACGCTTAATTGTCTATAAAATTGAGCAAGGTCTAAAATTCAGCACTGTAAAAGTTTGTTTAGTGAGCACCATAATGCCTACTGAACAAAGTTAATAAAATTTTACAACTCATATGTAAATTCACAGAAAAAAATGGCTAATCATGTTAAGGGTGAGTTTTTAAAATAAAATTTTTTTATCAACAATTAAAACAAATGAAAAATAAAAAATTTATTTCGTACAACAACAGGTCCAAATGCAAAAAGAAAGCGCATTTTATGGAACGACGCCAGTGAAGCAGCAACGCAAAAAACACTTTGTCTGCTGCTGTTAAACGCTAATTGAGTGAGCTATATTGAGTAGGTGTGAACACTTTTCAATTGACTTATTATTGACTCAATTAATAATGCATGTCTGAACACCATATTACTTAACAAACGAGTAAAATTTTTAACCATTTTGGTCACTTTCATGTATCACAACATATTGAACTTGTCCAATCCTGGAACCGAATTTTTGGTTTGTTTGTTTTTTTTTATAAATATAAAATAGTTTTGCCTAATAAAAAATTAAAATTTTTTACCTATTGCAACATTTTCAATGACCGAAAAATATTTCAATTTCCCAACCCTGGAATGGAAATTTCGATTTTTTTAATGTTTAATACCAATTTTATTTTTCCTAAAATGTCAAATAGTTGTAATCATGGTATAATAAAACAAGGTACTACCACTGTGAGCTATTAAATTTAAAATAATTTTCTGACAATTTTAAGGATTCTGATATTCCCATAAAAATTAAGTTACTATATTATTTTAAGTTACCCGTTTTTTTTTTCTTTTGATTTGAGTTGTTAAAATTTTTAATTGCATCGATGTCATAATTAACAATAATTAAAATCCGTTTGCCAATTAATTTATTATAAAAATCTTGTCGTGAACCTTGAATAAACATATTTTTTGTTAAACTGTCTTATTGATCAATGTAATGGTTTCAATGTTTTTGGTTCAATGCAAAGCAACAGAATGACTTTTTATTTCTTGTGGAAATGCATAGGAACTGGGATTTTTTATAGTTTTCTATATTCTTTACATTTTATATAGCTTTTACTAAATTATTTTAACAAAATATTGCAAAACGTTTATGCTCAAAACCTCAAAATGAAATTTTTCTCTCTGTCAATATGCAAAAACGATTCACAATGAGATTTTGAGCGGGAGATTCTATCTATGTTGTACGTTCAGTATGTTTAATTTGAAAATGAGGTAATACAATGAAATATGTTAAAAGAGAGGGGATAAAATAATAGTTAAATAACATGGTATAATATATTATAATGGTGGTTTGTCCGTGATCTCATGAAAATGTGGCTTGGTACTAAAAAGGCCATTATTTTGGAAATTGTTGAACTGGACACCTTGAAATTTAAATAAGTTAGAGATCAATGAATGAAGTTTAGTATATACAATTTAATTAACGAAATTGCTAGACAAATGGAAAAACTTATATACATATATATGAAATTGTTATTTGACATATTGTTGTCACAATACTATTTTAAATGAAATTTATTTGTTGGTGGTCAAGCAATGTCTATATGCGTTTCATTGGTGCTTTACCAAATCATGGTTAAAGTCTACTGATGATTTGGTAAAGCACCAATAAATTTCATTTCAAATACATATATATATATGTATATATATATATATATATATATATATATATATATATTACAGATTTTATTTAAAAATTTCCAAATAATGAAAATTATTTTTTATAATGTGGCAACGTCATATTCAATATGATGTAGAAAAATAAACTTCAAAAATCCTTATTAAAATTTAATAAAAGCAAGTGGCACTACCTTGTATTTATATACCTTGGTTGTAATTAGCAAAAAAAAAGCAAAAATTACTTTTAGTACTAAAATATCGATTTTATTAGTTTTAAATTCATATTTAATTTTTCCTTCTCTAGGGCTGATGGCCAAAGCAGCCAATGCCCATATATATATATATATATATATATATATATATATATATATATATATCGCTTATATATACATATATACACTCCGTTAACCTAGAATAGCCTCACTTCATAGTTATAAAGAATTGTAAAAATTTTGGTGTTTCTTTAATAATTAGAAAACATGTATTAAAGTCGTTGGCAAGAGGGTACTCTGTTGTTATATTGACAGAAATTCCGAATGGGTCAGTAAAAGTTAACGGGACTTTTTCATTTGTTTTCGTTAGCAGCAGAAAATATTTGAATATTTCAGTGTCAACTTAGATTAGCCTCAGTGCAGAACTTTAAATTTTTGTTGCATTTCTACGAAATTTTTTATTAAATAGCGTTTAGTTTCGTTAGATAGACGTGTTATTTGTTAAAAAAATAAGTATGGGAAAACAGCCGTCCCTTAGTTCCACGGAAATCGCAAAAATTGACGCGTACCACGATCAAGGGCTTTCTAATCGTGCTATTGCGAAAAAACTTAACCGAAGTCCAAAAGTTGTGAACAATTATCTAAAGAATCCATCGGAGTACGGTAAACGATATAAAGGGAAGACGTACAAAAAGGTATCAGCTCGGGATAAACGCAAAATACTTCAGGTTGCCTCGAATTCAACAATGAGTTTAAGTAACATTGGAGATGCTGCCGGTGTCCAAGTGAGTAAAACAACAATTTATAATGTGATAAAAAGCTCGGAACACCTGAAGCGTCGAAAACTTCAAAAAAAACCACCACTGAAAGACGTACATAAGCAACAGAGATTAAACTTTGCGAAAGACCACATGTCGTGGGTAGTTCAAAAAAGTCATCAAGAGAACGACTGGAAAAGAGTAATTTTTTCAGACGAAAAGCGTTTTAATATTGATGGCCCAGATGGATATAATTATTATTTCCACGATATCAGGAAGGAGGAAAAGATTTTAAGTCGTCACCATAGCAGAGAGGGTGGCGTAATGGTCTGGGGCGCTATAATGTATTATGGGGCTGCAAGTTTAATTTTTGTAAATGAGCGAATGACTGGAGATGGTTACAAAAACTTGCTTCAAACTGCGTTTGTGGAGTTTAAGGATATTTTTGGCCCTCTTCCTTTCATTTTTCAACACGACAACGCCCCCATTCATACCGCTCGCATTGTAAAAAGCTGGCTTCAGGAGCAGGAAGTTGAAATATTATCATGGCCACCATATTCTCCTGACTTAAACATTATCGAACATGTTTGGGGATGGTTAACACGTAAAGTTTATGAAGGAGGAAGGCAATTCAGCACAAAAGAAGAGCTAAAAGAAGCTATAAAATCGGCTTGGTCAGAAATTTCACTAAATTACTTAAATCTCCGTACGACTCAATGCAAACCCGAATTTTCGACGTTATTTCAACAAAGGGAGGGCATACAAAATACTAAATGTTGTGAAACAACTATAAAAATCTAAATATTAATAAAAATAGTTAAAACCAAAAATTAAATTTTTGTTTTATTCGTTTTTAGTAAGGTGAGGCTAATCTAAGTTAACAATAAAAAGCAACTATGTAGTAAGAATTTTAACGAACATTTTATATTGCTATATTAAATTGAATTAAGATTCTATAGGCTAATTGTTCGAAATTTTTAATTTAAATCTCAGAAAGACATGATAAATATTCCAAGGCACAAAGGCAAGTCAACATCAGTTTTTTGTTATTCAACTTACACAGCAGAGCAGAACAGCTGTTTTCGAAAGACGCAACCCTTTCATCATCAGTGCTCATTAAAATTTAAAATATAAAATGTTCGTTAAAATTCTTACTACATACAAATTTAAGCTATGGCTTGAGCTACCAATAATAAAATTGGAAAAACGTTCACATGTACTTAAGTTTAAAATTCAAACCAAAAAAGTTTGACTTAGGTATGATGGAGCAAAAAATTCAGAAAAATGGGACATGAAGAAAAATAATCAAACGGTAACACGGGTATTATAACAATAACATGTTAACATCAGCTTGATACAGTTCTCGTATTCTTTTTCACAATAAAATTTGTGTAAATAGGAACTGTTATCACATTCAACTAAGCCACCTAATAAGTGGTGACAAACACAATACACATGAGCACTGATGATGAAAGGGTTGCGTCTTTCGAAAACAGCTGTTCTGCTCTGCTGTGTAAGTTGAATAACAAAAAACTGATGTTGACTTGCCTTTGTGCCTTGTAATATTTATCATGTCTTTCTGAGATTTAAATTAAAAATTTCGAACAATTAGCCTATAGAACCTTAATTCAATTTAATATAGCAATATAAAATGTTCGTTAAAATTCTTACTACATACAAATTTAAGTTATGGCTTGAGCTACCAATAATAAAATTGGAAAAACGTTCACATGTACTTAAGTATAAAATTCCAACCAAAAAAGTTTGACAGGTATGATGGAGCAAAAAATTCAGAAAAATGGGACATGAAGAAAAATAATCAAACGGTAACACGGGTATTATAACAATAACATGTTAACATCAGCTTGATACAGTTCTCGTATTCTTTTTCACAATAAAATTTGTGTAAATAGGAACTGTTATCACATTCAACTAAGCCACCTAATAAGTGGTGACAAACACAATACACATGAGCACTGATGATGAAAGGGTTGCGTCTTTCGAAAACAGCTGTTCTGCTCTGCTGTGTAAGTTGAATAACAAAAAACTGATGTTGACTTGCCTTTGTGCCTTGGAATATTTATCATGTCTTTCTGAGATTTAAATTAAAAATTTCGAACAATTAGCCTATAGAATTTTAATTCAATTTAAAAAGCAACTATTTTTAATAACGTTTGCGAAATCACCTAGAAAAGTTACGTTAACTTTAACTGATATAATTGGTTCTTTCGCCAGCTAATAAATAGACAATAAAGCTGCTTTCCACATATTCATATTGGAAACAAATCTTGTAACATGTTTAAAATTTCTACAAATTTATTAAATTTATATGTGAGGCTATCCTATGTTAACGGAGTGTATATATATATATATATATATATATATATATATATATATATATGTCGGTTGGTGTACATTATAATGTACGTCGATTTTATCAACCCATCACTGATTTGAATTTGATCATACATGCAATTAATTTACACTTATCGCTTTGTTGTTGTTTAAATTCTTAAAATGTACATCTTCAAACCCCACTTTAGAATAAAAATTTGTTCCCATAATTTTTCACACATGTTTTTTAAAAACTTTTCATGCTATAAACACCATATATAAAATTTTGCAATGGCCAGAATTAATGTCCGTGTCAAAGGGTTAATAAAAAAATAATTAGTTTTTACTAATTAATTTTTTGTCCACAAATAAGTGTAAGCTTCCCAGCTCTATAACCGTATTTCGGATTTTCTGAATTAGAAATGAACTCTATATAAGTTCATTTCCAATTCATTAGTCCAAGAATGAGGTCTCTAACTCTTCTGGGAACTCGGGAAGAGCGTACAGACAGACGGGCATCGCTCATTCGTCATTGATATTTATAAGGATCCACAATATATATACTTTATGGGGTACCATGTTAATATACACTTTCGCTTTCTTCTGAAGGGTATAAAAATACAACAAATGTCAACAGTTCTTTTAAAAACTCCCTTATTCAATTGTTCCCGAATTTACAGAGCCGGCACGAATAGGTTAAACCATCTTTCGAAATCGTGTAATTAAAGTTATAAGCAGTTAGACCACAGCAGGCTATCGATGGTTTTACATAATTGTAACTTTACAGCAGAAGATAAAAACGTAACAGAAACCGTACTGATCATAATATTTAGAAACTGTAATAATAAATTGCTTAAAAAACCGTTATTATTGGTACTAAAGCCTCAAATTTTTGTAACGAGGTGAATTTGCTTGAAAAATATTAGAATCACAAAATATTTCATTTGAGTTAGAACCTTTCCTCATGAGATCAACGACATGTGCTTGTATAGAAATGATTATTTTCACACATTTATTCGTTCGTTTTAGACAAAATCTAATGATGAAACGGTTTTAGATTACATTAATTTGATCATAGTTGTACACTGTCTTGAGACCACTATTTGACATGGTTGCTGTCTATTCTGCTTTTGTGTTGTATTTATATTAAACTAATTTCTATTTTCATGATCGACATTGGAGGAATCCAGTGCGTCAAGGTGTCAGATCAATTTGGGAATGTTTGCAATTCATTAATTCGTATTCCAATCAATTTGGGGTTTAAGCGCATAGAACGCAATTATAAACGCTGGTCCATACATAAAGTTTTTTAAAAATCTTTTAGCCAAAATATCTTTATTTTAATTTTATACCATTGTTTTTTTCATATCCGAAAAGTTACGATCCGTAATTTATACCTACATTACGTAAGGACAATTTCATGGATATATTAAAAATACCTTTGTTGTATTATTAAAAAACACCCGCTATTTCAATTCAAATAACTCCACACTAACAAACATACTCACTCATACATCCACATTTACAAAACGGCAGTGGTTTTGACCAGCAATAGTTTACACAAATCGCAAAAATAATTTACACAATAAATAGAAATCCACTAATTATTATTAAATATTGAGAAGAACATAAAAGCCCCATTCAATATGCAGCAGCCTAAAACGTAAAGTGCGGCACGCACAACTAAAAACAAGAGAAGTTTTAACTTAATTCTTGCAAGTGTCAGTGAGTATCTGCGTATCAATCAGTAAATAATAGGAAGATTTTATTTTAACTTTTGCTGTAGAACACATCTTTAATTTGAAGAAAAGCGTAAAAAGTCTCTCATCTGATGATTTTTTTTTATCTTGGGCCAGCACTCAGGGGATGACTCCTACATAGTATGGAGGGGACAGATGAAGAAAGATAAGAAGATAGAGAATTTTTTTGTAGCTATTTCAACCTTTTTACTTCGCCGGCTAAATTTTTGCTACAAGCCCAACGAAGGATGGTGCTGTTACTCTGCTTTTAGTAGATGATAGTGTCTGTCGCTACCAATTATGTTCAGTGACCAGTGATATGCCTTCATCATTGAAACAGGCTGGCAACAACAAACATGCACTAATGCTGATCAGAAGAATTCAACACAATATTTCATGACAGCGCGGGGTCGAACTTAGGACCCTCCGCTTCATAGACTCGTGTTTTACTACTTCAGCCAATACCACCCATGAATTAGAGATTTTATTTTGTTTTTTTTCTTTAAGCAGTTTATAAATATAAAATATATTGTTCTAATTTTTCAGCCTTTGATTTTTATTTTAAGTAATAATATTGACCTTGAGGCTTATTTTTATAAAATAATAACTTTAAAACTATTCATTTATATTTTTTATGAATATTTCGATATCCTCTGGATATCTTCTTCAGGATAACAATTGATATATAATTATAATTTATTAACAATAACAACATGTTTAAATTATAGAAAGTTAAATATTTTTGTTTTTTTATATTAATTTAAAATGAATGAAAAAATTTGTATACATATTAAAAACATTTCAAAATTTAAACTTTTTCTTTCTTGTCTACGTTATGAAAATTGAAAAATGAGGAAATGAATATGATCTTTTTAATAATCTATTCTTGTAAATCAATTGTCTATAATTCTGTGCTACACTACCAGTATCAGCTTTAAAATTAATTCGTTTATCCAAAGGTACATTTATTATCTGTAACAATTATAGCATATAGCGACGTCTATACCTATTTTCAGAATTTAAAATGGATATATTTTCAAAATCTGGATAGTGATTTGAATCACGACAATGTAAAGATAGTGATGCTTTTTGTTTTGAAGTATAATTCCTATACTTTAAGTTTGATCTGTCCAGTTAATCTGGTACCAAGTTTATTTTGTTTTCATTATTTTCCCTTACATGGAGTTTTATCTTTAGTATTACAAAATAATTTACCTAGTGTATTAAATGATTTGTGTGCCATTCTACATACATTTGTTGTTATTAAAAATATTTTATTTTTATACTCTTTCTGAAAATATTAGAATATATGTCATAGATTTATAAATATATATATATATATATATATATATATATATATACATATATATATATATATATATATATATATATATATGTATATATATACATATATATATATATATATATATATATATATATATATATATATATATACATATGTGTATATATATGTGTATATATGTTTGGCTCCTCTTCTTTTACAAACAAAAAGAAAAAATCCGTTCCATGTACCACAAAAAGTTCTAATTGTCCAACCGTAGAATCGCCTTAAAGATTTTTTTGGTTTTTAATACATACCAATTTATTTTTTCCTGATATATAAAGTAGGTATAATTCATCATAAAAATCAAAAATAGCAAATTAAATGGTTACTTATATGTATCAAACAATGTCGATATTCCAACCCTGAAATTTGATTTTCAAGTTTTTTGGTTTTTAATACAAATTTAACAATTCCCGAAGTATGAAAAAGATTTCATTCACAAGAAACCAAAATTAGGAACTTACGTATATGGCTACTTTTATGTACCAAAGTATTTCGATTTTAAAAATCTGAAAGCCAAATTTTAATTTTTAATACCAATGCAATTCTTTGTAAGGTATAACATATTTTTACTTGACAAAAAAATCAAAAGTTGTAACCATTTGGGTCACTTTCAAGTCCAATAAAATATTTCATTTGTCTAAACAAGGAATCGAAATTTTGATTTTATTAAGATTTTAATACCAATTTTGTTCTTTCTGAGTTATAAAATAGTTTTAATTAGCAAAAACAACAACTTCTCTTGCCTTTTTGGCTACTTTTATGTTCAAAAAACCTCAATTTCCCAACCCTTGTAGCAAATTTAAATTTTTTTTCTGTTTCTTTACTAATGCAACTCTTAATGAGGCATTAAATAGTTTTGTTTAAGAAAAACTTAAAATTTGTAAGCATTTTGGTTACTTTCATGTACTACAAAATATTGCAGTTATTCAACCCTGGAATCGAAATTTTGATTTTTTTTTTAATTTTTGATACCAACTTTGTTCTTCCTATATTATAAAATAGTTTTAATTAGTACTATAAAACAACAACGATAGTTGCCATTTTGGTTACTTTTATCTATACAAAAATTTTAGTTTCCCAGCCCTGGAAGCGAAATTTTAATTTTTAAATTTTTTATCAATGCAAATCTTCAAGAGGTATCAAATGGTTTTATTTAAGAAAAACTTGAAATTTGTAACCATTTTGGGTCTTTCATGTACTACAAAATATTGCATGTACCAAAAAAAAACTTTCAATTTCCCTACCCTGTAGTGCGATTCAGTATGAAATTTTAACGACAATTGTTTGGTTAAAAGTTGTTAACCTTAAAATAAACGCCTTTGCTATTCACTAACACATATTTTAACCATTGACGTTATTTCAAGCGTTTTCTTGAACAGCTGTTTCGTTAAATAAACAGCAGCACTTTTTTAATGGTTTATTTTAACACAAAGTAAACATTTTTAATATAATATAAAATACATATGTATGTACATACATACATATAAAAATAATTAATATAATAGTAATAAAATTAAATTTTAAAGAGGTACTTACTTTGTCCAGAAATAATAACAAAGGCGTCTGTGCACAATGTAAAAATATTTGTTTTTTGTATTCTCTTTTGTGCTTTTCGTTATTTTGACATATGTTTTAACAGAGATGCCACTGGATTTCAATGTTTAACCAGCGGTGTTAACTAGGAGTTACCGAATCGCACAATCGTTAATACAAACAGCCACACAGGCGTTATATATTAACAGATAACAAATCTTTAAAAGTTACTGAATCGCACTACTGGCAGCGAAGTTTTAGTTTAAAATTTTTTTCCAATGCAAATCTTCATGTGGTATAAAGTAGTTTCATTTAACAAAAACTTAATATTTTCGTTATTACATGTACTACAAAATAGCGCATGTTCCAAAAAAAATTTAATTTCCCCTCCCTAGAAAATTTTTATACCCTCCAAAAAAGAATTTGGAGGGTATATTCACTTTGTCATTCCGTTTGTAACGCATCGAAATATCCATCTCATGTTGAAATTAAACTTGTTGTATTTACAAACAGTTTTACACTCAACATAAATATTCTCAGTTTGCATTGAAAAATATTTTATAGTTAAATTTTTCCTATCAAATATTTTTCATTCGTTTTATAATTTTTGTTTCAATACGTTGTTTTTATTAATAAATAATTTTATAGTATAATTCAATTGTGTAATTATTCTCGGATTTAGAACATATTTCCAATAGGTTATGGGCCCAGAATGTTTGGGTAAAGAATAATAAAGAATAAAAACAATACTTTTAAGAAATAAAACGAATCAACATCACAAGATGGCAGCTTCATCTCTTTATCAAATCGAAAAACTTGATGAAAAGAATTTTGAAACCTGGAGTATTCAAGTTAAGAGTGTACTTATCCATTGTGGTTTTTGGAAACACGTAAGTGGAGAAGAAAAGAAGATTTCAACATGGGATGCCGTAAAGAAACTCGAATGGGATACTACTGACAGTAAGGCTTTAGCGACAATATTGTTGACCATTAAAGCATCTCAAATAAATTACATTAAAAATTGTGCTACATCGAATGAAGCTTGGTTGAAATTGCAGGATATATATAAACCTAGTGGTCCCATACAAAAAGTTGGTTTGTATAAAAAACTTTTAACTTTAAATATGAAGGAAAGCATCAATATGGTGGAGTATTTGAATACATTCTCAGATATTACAGATATATTAAGTGAAGTAGGTATTCAAATACAAGATGATTTGCTTGTAATAATCCTACTTTCAAGTCTTCCAAAAGATTATGAAAGTTTTGTTATGATAATTGGAACAAGAGATTCTTTGCCTTCATTAGCTGTAGTAAAAATGAAACTTTTAGAAGAGGCAGCACGTAGAAAAAATCAAGGATTTCAAGAAACAAGCAATCAACAAGCTTTTGGAGCGATGAAAAAGGAAAAATTTAGTAAAAATCGGAATTTCAAGAACACATCGAATTCCAGTCATATTAGAGGTAATTGTTTCATTTGTGGGAAAAGGGGTCACTATGCAAATAAATGTACAGCAAAAGGTGAAAACAAATCATTTGCCTTGATTGCAATGGCAAACAATAAACGTCAACATTCTTCAGCTTGGTATATTGACAGTAGAGCTACTAGCCATATGTGCTCCGACCGTCAGTTGTTTTCAACATTTGAAAATAATAATGATGTTATTTCATTAGCAAATAAAAACTCAATACTTGCAAAAGGCAAGGGTTCCGTAAAAATAAAAATTAATGGCTATAGTATTACATTTAAGGATGTATTATATTCACAAGATTTGCAAGGTAATTTTTTATCAGTAAGCAAAATTGTTCAATATGGAGCATCAGTGAAATTTAATACAAACGGAGCATTTTTAATTGATGAAAGAGGAATTTTAATATTTTATGCTAAAAGAGAGAGTAACTTATTTGTATTTGAAGCTGAAACACATATCCCCTCGTTTTCAGTTCTGGCGCAATGCATTGCATATGTAGGGGTCATCCCCTGAGTGCTGGTCCTACTCCTAAAAAAAAAAAAAAAAAAAAAAATGCAGCGAAAAATATTAATCAAATATGGCACAGAAGATTTGGTCATCTCAATTACCAAAGTTTAAAATATTTGTTAAATAAAGAAATGGTAAATGGTTTAAATTTGAATAAAGAAACTCAAGATCAGTGTAAAATGTGTATGATTGGTAAAATTCATACCGCAATTTTTCCAAAGCATGCGGAAAGAAAATCTGATGAAGTACTAGATTTAATACATTCGGATTTATGTGGTCCAATGAATGAGGACTCTATTGGAGGATCAAAATACTTTTTAACATTTATTGATGATAAGTCTAGAAAAATTTGGATATATTTTTTGAAACGAAAAAGCGAAGTTTTCGAAAAATTTAAAATATTTCAAAAAATGGTTGAACGTCAAACTGGTCTTAAAATAAAATCACTACGAAGTGATAATGGTGGAGAATATGTCAACAATATATTTAATCAATATTTAGAGGAATGTGGTATACAACGTCAGCTTACAGTACCCTATACGCCCCAGCAAAATGGGGTGGCGGAGAGATATAACCGCACATTGGTAGAAATGGCGCGATGCTTATTGATAGATTCTGGTCTTGATCATAAATTATGGGCGGAAGCTATAGCAACAGCAGCTTATTTAAGAAATAAATGTCCATCAAGAAGCTTAGAGAATAGAACTCCTCATGAAGGCTGGACTGGTAGAAAGCCTAATGTAAAGCACTTTAAGGTATTTGGTTCAACTGCAGTAGTATTAAGTAAACAACGAAAAAGCAAATTCGATAAAAAAGGATCAGTTTTAATAATGGTGGGTTACTCGCTTGTATCTAAAGCTTATAGATTATACAACAAAGAAACAAATGAAGTAGTAGAACGTCGACATGTTTTATTTGATGAACATTATTTACCGAGAATGGAAGAAAAAATTTCAAGACAAGAATTCATTTCGTTTAATAATTTCATAATTACAGATGAAACGGCTGATGCTGAAAAACAAATTGAAGAAACATTAACAGAGGTTGAAACAGAAAATATTCCAGAAGTTTATAATGAAGATACCTCTTCCGATAATTTTTATGATATGGAAGATTTCACCGGTTTTTCATCTCCAATCGAAGATATTCCTCAAGAAACAACTGATACCAATCCAAAGTATGGCAGTGCCAGACCAAAAATAATAAGAACTGGAAATCCCGGACGTCCAAGAAATTTAAAAATGTTCTAAATAATGTGGTGGAGGAAGAGCAAGTTCCTAAAACTCTTAAAGAAGCATTATCTAGTACACACCGTGGTAAATGGCAAGATGCAATGTTAAAAGAGATGTCGTCTTTACAACAAAATGGTACATGGACATTAACTGAACTTCCTAAAGGGCATAAAGCAATAAAATGTAAGTGGGTTTAAGCGTTAAAGAAAAATCAGAAAAATGAAGTCATACGTTACAAAGCACGTCTAGTAGCCAAAGGATGCAGTCAAAAGTATGGCATAAATTATAGAGAAACTTTTTCACCTGTCGTTCGATATGCAACAATTCGAATGTTATTGGCTTTAGCTGTAGAACATAAAATGCATTTGCATCAAGTAGACGTAGTCACAGCTTATCTAAATGCTGAACTTCATGATGAATTATATATGCAGCAGCCTGAAGGTTTTAATGATGAATTACATCCAGAGAAAGTTTTACGTCTTCACATATCTATTTACGGTCTTAAACAAGCAGGAAGAGAATGGAATACGAAATTAAATTCTGTGCTGGGTAAAATCGGGTTTCAAAGCTGCAATAATGAACCCTGTTTATACAAAACGATGAGAAATGATAATTTAGTTATTATCGCCGTTTATGTCGATGACATAATTATTGGCTGCAAAGAAAAATATGTAATTTTAAAAGTCAAATCGCAACTTGGGCGAGAGTTTCAAATAACTGACAAGGGGTTATTAGAGAATTTTTTGGGGATTGAAGTCCAGCGTGATGGTGAAACTGGTGACATCAAGTTAAGTCAAGAAAACTACATCAAAGAATTACTACAAGAATATGGAATGGAAAATTGTAAACCTTCCTCTACACCATTAAATCCTGGTTTCCAAAATTTTTTGTAACAAAAATTGTGAAAAATTTGACACAACATCATATCAATCGCTTATAGGAGGTTTGCTATATTTAGCATTGACAACAAGACCAGATATTATTCACTCTGTATCAAAATTGGCACAAAGAAACTCAGATCCACATATAGAGCACTGGGTAGCTGTGAAATATATACTTCGATATTTAAAAGGTACGCACAACTTAAAACTTATTTTTTCTTCTGGTGGCAGGAAACTCGAAGCTTATGCAGATGCTGATTGGGGAGGTTGTACAAAAGACAGGAAATCTTACTCGGGTTTCGTATTTTATCTTGGCAGAAGCATTATTTCTTGGGAATCTAAGAAATAATGCTTAGGCCACCATGCCTTGGTGGCATGAGCTTGGCACTCTCGAGGGAAGCGAAGTACCTCGGCATTATTCTAGACTCTAAACTATCGTGGAGACGAAATGTGGAGGATAGAACGAGGAGGGCTCTATGTGCGTTTTACGCATGCAAGAGAGTTTCAGGGAGGAGATGGGGGTTGAAACCGTACATCCTTCACTGGATGTATACGGCGGTGATCAGACCCATTCTTACTTATGGATCACTTGTTTGGTGGAGGGCTGTGGACAAGAGTACATATCTCTCTATACTGGGCAAGGTACAGAGGCTAGCATGTCTTGCTGTGACTGGCGCAATGAGGTCGGCCCCTCAGGCCAGTCTAGAGACAATGCTTGATTTGGCTCCCCTTGAGATATACATCAAGTACATATCTGCCAGATCTGCCCTCAGGCTCATGGAGTCGGGCAGTTTCAGGCATGACCGTACGGGACATGGCATTATCCTACAAAAGGTAGGAGGGCAGGTCCTGGGGGGACGGACTGATTATATGACTCCGGTCAAGTGCTTCGACAAATCCTTCTCAGTCGCATTCCCGGAGAGGAAGGACTGGATGGAAAACTCCGCGACTCGTAGTAATGCAACTTTGGTTTTTATGGACGGCTCGAAGATGGACACTGGCACTGGTTCTAGGGTATTTTCCGAGGGTCTCGGCCTTTCGGTATCGCTCAGGCTACCCGATACCTCGACAGTTTTCCAAGCAGAGATTTATGCCATTACCGAGGCAGCATTAAGGATTGAGGGGCTCAATTTGGAGGCAAGAACTATTGACATCTGTGTAGATAGTCTGGCAGCAATTAGAGCCCTGGGTTCGGAGATGATAAAGTCGAGATGTGTACTGGCATGCATTCAATCTCTGGCCAGACTTAGGGGGCATGATGTCAATGTGGTTTGGGTTCCAGGGCATGGAGGCATTCAGGGGAATGAGATGGCGGACGAATGCGCGAGAGCGGGTTCGGCCTTGGATGAAGCAGTATCGCGTAGGGACATTGACATTCCCTCAGTTGAGCTGCTGGGCAGATTTCAGAGGGGGGCAAGGAGGGAGGTGACAAACAGGTGGTCAAGTATTACTACCTGTAGGGTCTCCAAAACTCTATGGCCCTCGCTTAGCAGAGCTAGGACTAGGCAACTTCTGTTTTTTGGGAAACAGCCGTTGGCACTCCTGGTAGGGGTCTTGACGGGGCACTGTGCAATTGGGCACATGTCGGAGCGTTTGGGCTTTCCCCATGATGGCCGCTGCAGGAGCTGCTTCGATGAGGAGGAGTCAGTACAGCATTTCCTTTGTGACTGTCCGGCCCTGCAGGAGCGTAGGCTTAGACATCTAGGCTCTCGTTTCCTGCGGGATCTTGGCTGCCCTGGCGGGCTTTGTGAGAAGTTCTGGGTGGTTCTCAGGAACCACCACTTCGTCTTGAGAAGAGTGTGTAGGGTATAGTCCTCTGGTCATCACAATGGGCCTTTTGATGGCCTCCGATTGTTTTTCTCGCTTACTGCGGGCAGCCCTTTTAACCTAACCTAACCTAAGAAACAGACAACAACAGCACTTAGTAGTACAGAGGCTGAATACATGTCAATATCTAATGCGTCAAATGAAGCAGTATATTTAAGACGATTATTGCAAGAGCTAGGTTTTTATGATGATGAGAGTGTAATATTAAATGTTGACAATCAAAGTGCTATGAAGTTGGCAGAAAATCCAATATATCACAACAGAAGTAAACACATTGATATCAAATATCACCATATAAGAGATGTTGTTAAATCCAGACAAGTAAAGTTAAAATATTGTCCAACAGAAAACATGATTGCGGACATTTTTACAAAGAACTTGGCGAAGATTAAGCATTTTAATTTTGTTAATTTGTTGAATTTAAAATAATTTTATTTGTAAAGAATATCCATGTTGAGGAGGAGTGTTGAAATTAAACTTGTTGTATTTACAAACAGTTTTACACTCAACATAAATATTCTCAGTTTGCATTGAAAAATATTTTATGGTTAAATTTTTCCTATCAAATATTTGTCATTCGTTTTATAATTTTTGTTTCAATACGTTGTTTTTATTAATAAATAATTTTATAGTATAATTCAATTGTGTAATTATTCTCGGATTTAGAACATATTTCCAATATCTCAGGCCCCATAAAGTATATATATTCTTGATCAGTGATGAAATCTAAGACGAACTGAGCATGTCCGTCCGTCCGTCCGTCTGTGGAAATCACGATTCAGTCCAAACGAAAAGAGCTAAACTCTTGAAATTTGGCATAAATATATTTTGAAGCTTAGAGCAGGTTAAATTCGAAGATGGGCTAAATCGGGCAAGAGGGAAAAAAGTTCCCCTAAGAAGAACTAAACCAACCCAGAAAAAACAACATAATTTTTAAAGTTTTTTGGTTATTTTGTTAAGCAAATGATATATTTTTATGTCAAATACGGTCCAACGCCTTAAACTTGGAGCCATAAAATAAAAATATTTTTTGACCCCGCCCACTTTAGTGGGCGTTATTATAGGCAAAAATAGCATAAAAATTTAACAAATTGTTTTACTTAAGCCTACATTCCTTAAAAATAACATTTTTAAGCTTTAATGACGAAGCTACGACGAAACCTGGTACTACTCTGCCCTACCCCCTCCTTCCCCTTTGTCCCCAAAATGACCCTACCAAAAAAAAATTTTTTTTTTAAATTTTGTATATAATCATCCCAAGCATTTATCTTTAGAGTTTTATGACTGCCGATTTCTGCCCTACCCCCCCCCCCCTCTTCCTATGCCCCCAAAATGACCCTACCAAAAAAAAATTTTTTTTTAATTTTGTATATAATCATCCCAAGCATTTGTCTTTAGAGTTTTATGACTGCCTGTTGCTGCCCTACCCCCTCCTCCCCCTTTGCCCGCTAAATGACCCTATCAAAAAAAAGAAATTTTAATTTTGTATAGAATTATGCTAAGCATTTATTTTTAGAGTTTTATGACAAAAGTGAAATGCCTCCCCCACAGCCCTTGCCAGAGCGACCCCACCAAAATACTGTTTTAATACCCTCCAAAGAGAATTGTGATGAAATCTAAGACGGTCTAGCAATGCCCATACGTTCGTCTGTGGAAAACATGATATTGTATATTTTTGAACCCCGCCCCTTTAGTGGGCGTTGACGTACGATATTATATAAAGGAACTCTGTCCCACCAAGTTAAACATTTTAAATTCACTTAATAAATATTTGGAGGGTATTTAAGATTCGACCCGGCCGAATATAACGTTTTTACTTGTTTTTTATTTATTTAGTTTTTAATACACCTTTGATGAAACTACTTATACAAAGTGAAGAACTTTTTAGAACGCAAGCCAAAAACCGGCAAAAACAAGGTTGCATTTCAAAAACCTACTTAAAACCAATTCGAAAGTGGTTTTAAATTGGTTCTAACAAAATTATTTTGTATGGTAAAACGAGATTTTAACAGATGGTTTTATCGTTAAAAGCAGAATTTATTAAAACAATGTCTGTGTGAAAACACCATTATAAGTGGTGTTGGATTATTACATAAATCCGATATTTCATTGTATTACTGAACGCAAATCAATTGAAACTTGTTCAAAATTTACTAAAATGTGTTGAACTAGGTAAGTATGTAGTTTATTCAAATAAACATGTTATAAAAATTGAATTATCTACGCTAACTAAGGATTTAGCCGAGATCAAAGACTTTCTTCCAATGGTATAACTCCGGGTTCCAAATATTCATTCATTTATCACTCATATTCGTGAACAAGAATAGTTATACATTTTTGCAATGTGTTCAATTCATGTATGACAAAACAAAAAATATTTTGCTTTATTCGTTCTTGTATGAGCGTACTTGAATTGTATTTTTATTTATATACATGAATGTAAACATAAGCAAGAATTTCTGTTCATACACATATGATGAGAGCATTCAATTTTATTTTGCATTACCACTCAAAAAAGAAGAGTAAATAAATTCCATCAAGCTGGATGTACATGAATAACAGAATATAAGTTGAAAATATTCACGAATAAAAATTTCTACTGCGTTTAATGTACATGAATAACAGAATTTGTGTTGAAAATATTCACGGACAAAAATTTCTACAGCGTTTAATGTACATGAATAACAGAATTTAATTTAAAAATGTTCGCGAATAAAAAATTCTAAAGCGTTGGAATGTACATGAATAAAAAAATTTTATTTAATATGTACATGAACATGGAAATGATGTGTGTTGAATGTAGATTTTGATTAACGTACAGTATAAAATAAGAACACGTGTAATCTTACTTTGTGCAATTGTAGAATAATGATATGTTGAGTTATAGTAAAATTTTGGTTTTGGTATTCTGATTACATGTCGAATGCGCTAATTTAGTCGCAGGGTTTAATACATTTAAACGATCGTCCATTGGTAATAGGACAACTTTATAGTATTATATAAATATACGTATATTAAAATTAATATAAACATTTTAAAATTTCTTTTACTCTAACTTTCTTAGTAAAATCTTATCATGACCATGGGCAGTGCAACGTAGCTTATATTATTATAAATTATTGCTATGACTTTAGCTGCTTCGGGCATCTGGCATATAAACATATTTATATTAAAGTCTATTAGACTTTAATATAAATATATATCGGGCATGTAGTATTCCTGCCTTCATTGATTGGAAGAGAAAAACCTGCAACTGCATATTTGCAATTTCACTCTTTCTCATCAATGGCTGAATTAATTTTTATCAGTTCCTCAGAAGTAGAAAAGTAAAAAACTGTTATTTGGAAACTTATATGTTCGTCTCTGAGAATGACCTTATGGGTAATGTTTTGACAGTTGTTTCACGGGTTTTCCGTTTTTTCTGTGGTTTACCCTAATTGATATTTAATTAGGTGTCATAAAAATATTTTGTTAAAACACTGCGAAAGGGCAGGCCAATTAATATTCATACCTGCATACATACATATGTACATAATATATATTGAATATTTTTTATGACTTTGTATTTATTCATATGTATGTATGAGTTAAATGCTATCATAACCTTTAAGTACACATCCATCCATACGTACACACATAAGTATATACACATCCCTTCGTGTATGCATATGATAATTTCCAAACAGGTTTTTCTAAATGCATACTTATGATCTAAAATATATTGCAATTAATAATAACAAGTGAGTTAATAATTTAATTCAACAAGACATTTAATTTTTTAACCTGCAAAAAAATCTAGGCATCAATTGAAGTGTTCTTAGCCAATATCTGTACAATTGCAATTTGCTTTTATTAAAATGGCCGTACTAATTTAATAAGGGAACGAACAAGTAAAAGTGCTATATTCGTCTGTGCCGAATATTAAATACCCTTCACATTTGTAATTCTTCTTTCTTTCTTTATTGCCAAAAAAGAAAGTAGGTTTAATTGTGAAATCGAAATGATGTGATTGGTTACTTTTATATTTAAGAAAACGATTAAATTTTTCGGCTAGGAAGCTAAATGTTTGGCATTTCTTATTTCTAATACCTCTGAACGTCTTTCAAAAATATTAAATATGTTTAATTTAAAAACAAAAAGTAAAAATCCGTTTAATGTACCCCAAAAAGTTCTAATTGTCCAATCGTAGAATCGTCTTTTAGATTTTTTTGGTTTTTAATACCAATTTAACTCTTCCCGAAGCATAATAAACAGATGTCATCCACAAAAAACCAAAATTAGGAACTAATATGGCTAATTTTATGTACTAAGAAATTTCGATTATTAAACTTTGGAACCGAGTTTTTAATTTTCAAAATATTTAATACCAATTTAATTCTTAGCGAAGTATAAAATATGTTTAATTCACTGAAAAACCAAAATTGGGAATTTATGTGGGTACTTTCATGTACTAGGTTAGGTTAGAGGGCCGTTGTCCCTGGCGGGACAATCCACTTGTGTCCGTCATTTCGGTCCCTTTGTGATACCCTTAAGCAGAGGACCTCCTAAGGGATGTCCTCCGCCGTTTCAAACCGTCCTGTACCCCTGAGGAAGGACTATACCCCTGAAAGCTCCATGTTTGCCAGGCTGTCTAAGTCTGACAGGAATCGGGAGCCCAGCGCCACTGCCCTTGCATTTGCAAGGGCAGGACACTGACACAGAAGATGGGGGGCAGTCTCTTCCTCCTCTTCATCATTGCAGCTTCTGCAATAGTCGTTGTATATTAGATCCATCCTCCTCGCATGAGTCCCAAAGCTACAGTGTCCTGTCAGAACAGTCACCAGTTGACGCATGCGCGCCTTGTCAAACTTGAGAAAGTCGCGTGTTTTGCGCAAATCATAATGGGGCCACGTGGCTCTTGCCACGAGACAGTTAGCCACGCTTTCCCACCTAAGTTGAGCTAGTTTGTATGATTCGCTTTGAATCAGAAACTTGCATCGCGATAATGGAATGCCAGTAAAGTGACTGATTATTGAACTGTTCAATTCTGTCCTTTGTCTGGCAATCTCATCCGCAGTATGGTTGCCTGGACATCCAGAATGTCCCGGCACCCAAACCAGTGTCACCCTCGAATGTCTCGCTATCTAGTTGATAGACAGTTTGCATTCGACCACAGTTGTTGATGTACTGTACACACCACTAATAGCAGAGATGGCTGCTTTGCTATCGGTAACTACGAAGATATCATTCGATATCGTATAGTACCTTAGCCATCTCGCTGCCCGAGTAATAGCAGAGATTTCGGCTTGCAAGACAGTACTACCGTCTTGGATCCG
Organism: Linnaemya tessellans; assembly: GCA_951800035.1. NCBI lineage: Eukaryota > Metazoa > Arthropoda > Insecta > Diptera > Tachinidae > Linnaemya > Linnaemya tessellans. Next base: position 39,658,583 of record OX637533.1, on the reverse strand, counting down.
GAATGGAGATCTTACATTGAAGTTCTCCACATAGAAGCCTCCGCCCGTTCTTGTTCCCCTTTTGGATCCGTCAGTGAAAACTCTAACTGAATTCTCGGGAAAGGAAAGTCTGTCCACCTGTTCCCTGTCAACGACAATGGAACGGAAAAGTCCACCAAAGAAGGGTACACAATAGTCAATGTTGGCATGGATTTCCGAGTGCTCTCTTAAAATCCTAGCATGCCCATAGTCAGTCCTAGTCCATGGACATACTGTATTCAACCTGACCGCAGAGAATAGAGCCAATTTTTTGGCCAGAATGTCAACCGGGAGCCAATTTAGCATTGCAAAAATTGCTCCCGTTGGTGTAGATCGTAGTGTGCCTGTCATCAGTCTCGCTACGACCCGAAAGACTTTTTCAAAGGTCCTGCGATGAGCCTGCTTGTCCATCGCATTCCACCAAACCAATACCCCGTAAACGAGTACTGGTTTAATAACAGCCTCAAGGATCCAATTGATCCCCTTAGGGTTGATACCCCATTTGAGGCATACTGCCCTTTTGCATATATAAATAGCCACTAAGGCCCTTCCCGCTCTCGCCTGTATGTTCTGATTCCACGATAGCTTACTATCCAGAATCACACCCAGGTACTTGGCGGTTTTAGATCGTTTCAAGGAGGTGCGTTAAGTTTTGGGTGTATAAAGCTATCGGTCTTGTACCTCCTAGTGAAGAGCACCAACTCAGTCTTGGCTGGGTTGATGCGGAGCCCACAGCTGACACTCCACCTACTCAGCAGAGCCAGCGCAGACTCCATACAGTGAGATATGGTATCCAAGTGCTTACCCGATATCGCCACCGCTACGTCATGTACTAAAAAAATTAAGATTTTCCAACCATGGACCTGAATTTTTAATTTTTTAATACTAATTAAAATTTTTCTGAATTAAAAACACAAAATTTGAAATTTATGTACCAAAAATATTTCGATTTTCAAACTCTGGAAGCGAATTTTTATTATTTTTTTACCAATGCAATTCTTAGTGTGGTGTAACATAGTTTTACTTAACAATAAAATTAAAATTTTTAAACTTTTTGGACACTTTCATGTTATATAAAATATATCATTTGTCCAACCCTGGAGTCTAAGTTTTGATTTTTTAAGATCCTAATACCAATTTTGTTCTTCCTGCATTATAAAATAGTTATAATTAGCAAAAACAACAACGTCAATTACCTTTTTGATTACTTTTATGCAGAAAAAATATTTAAATTTCCCAACCCTGGAAACAAAATTTAAATTTTTTTCAATGCAACTCTTAATGAGGCATGAAATAGCTTTATTTAAGAAAAACTTAATATTTGTAACCATTTTTGTCATATTTATGTACCACAAAATATTGCAGTTATACAACTCTGGAATCTATATTTTGATTTTTTTTTAATTTTTGATACCAATTTTGTTTTTCCTGAACTAAAAAATAGTTTTAATTAGTAAAAAACCGACGTTAGTTACCTTTTTGGTTTATTTTATGTATAAAAAAATTCAATTTCCCAGCCCTGGAAGCGAAATTTTAATTTTATTTACGAATGCTAGTCTTCGTTCGGTACAAAGTCGTTTTATTTAAGAAAAACTTAAAATTTGCAACCATTTTGGTCACTTTCATGTACTACATGTACCAAAAAAACTTTCAACTTCCCAACCCTGCAAATGATATTTTAATTTTGTTTCTTTTGTTTTTTTAACCAATGCAACTCTTCATGAGGTATAACGTAGTATTATATAAAAAAATTTACAGTTTTTAACCATTTTGGTCACCTTAATGAACTATAAAATATTGCACTTGTCCAACCCTGGATTCGAAATTTTGATTTTTTTTTTTAAATTTTTGATACCAATTTTGTTAGCAGAAAAAAACAACGTCAATTGCCTTTTTGGTTACTTTCATGTATAAAAAAATTAAATTTCCCAACCCTGAAAGCGAAATTTTAATTTTTTAAAATATTTTTATCAATGCAAATCTTCATAAGGTATAAAGTAGTTTGTTTTAAAAAACTAAAATTTTGCAACCATTTTTGTTATTACATGTACATACTACGAAATATTGCATGTACCAAAAAAACTTTCATTTTCCCAACTCTGGAAACGAAATTTTAAATTTTTGATGTATAAAGTAGTTTTATTTAAGAAAATTTTTAAATTTTTTACCATTTTGGTCACTTTCATGTACCATAAAATATTACACTTGTCCAACCCTGGATTGAAAATTTTGATTTTATTTTTAATTTTTGATACTAATTTTGTTCTTCCTAAATTATAAGACAGTTTCAGTTAGAAAAAAAAGAAAAAAACAACAACATTAGTTGCCTGCTTGATTACTTTCAGGTATAAAAAAAAAAATTCAATTTTCCACCCCTGGAAGCTAAATTGAATTTAAAATTTTTTTTTTGGCCAATGCAAATCTTCATGACGTATAAAGAGGTTTTATTAAAGAAAATCTTAACATTTTTAACAATATTAGTTACTACATGTACTAAAAAATACGGAATGGGCCGAAAAAAAATGCTAATTTCACATCCCTGTAAAAATTTTTTTTTTTTTAGTTTTTAATAGACCACTGAGGCTTTCTAAAGCACGAAATAGGTTTAATATAGAAACATAAAAAAAATACTTGATTTTTGCTATAAATTTTGCGATGAGAAATATTTGTAAGCTTCCCAGCTCTGGAACCGTAATTTGTATCTTTCTGATACAATCTGATTTCAATAACAATCTATTTAAGTTCATTTCCAATCCAACGGTCCAAGAACGAAGTCTCTAGCTCTTCGGGGGGCTTGGGAAACGAACAGAGAGACGGACAGACGAGTATGGTTCAATCGTCATCGCTATTCATAAGGATTTAGAATATATATATACTTTATGGAGTCCCATGTTGATATCGAAGAAATTATACACGGAAAGACAAACTTATATATACCCTTTCACTTTTTTGTGAAGGGTATAAAAATATATTGTATTAGACTTTAATATAAATATATTTATACGCCAGATGCCCAAAGCTGCCAAAGTCATAGCAATAATATATAATATAAGGTACGTTGCACTGCCCATGGTCATGTTAAGATTTTACTAAGAAAGTTAAAGTAAAAGAAATTGTAAAATGTTAATATTAATTTTAATATACTTATGTATATAATACTATAAATTTGTCCTTTTACCAATGGACGTTGAATCGTTTCAATGTATTAAACCCTGCCACTAAATTAGCGCATTTGACATGTAACAAAAATACAAAAACCAAAATTTTACTATAATAATTTTACTATAATTCAACATATCATTATTCTACAATTGCACAAAGTAAGATTACACGTGTTCTTATTTTATACTGTACGTTAATCAAAATCTACATTCAACACACATCATTTCCATGTTCATGTACATATTAAATAAAATTTTTTTATTCATGTACATTCCAACGCTGTAGAATTTTTTATTCGCGAACATTTTGAAATTAAATTCTGTTATTTTTGTCCGTGAAAATTTTCAACACAAATTCTGTTATTCATGTACATTAAACGCTGTAGAAATTTTTATTCGTGAATATTTTCAACTTATATTCTGTTATTCATGTACATCCAGCTTGATGAAATTTATTTACTCTTCTTTTTTGAGTGGTAATGCAAAATAAAATTTAATGCTCTCATCATATGTGTATGAACAGAAATTCTTGCTTATGCTTACATTCATGTATATAAATATAAATACAACTCAAGTACTCTCATACAAGAACGAATAATGCAAAATATTTATTGTTTTTTCATACATGAACACATTACAAAAAAATATATCTATTCTTATTCACGAATATGAGTGATAAATGAATGAATATTTGGAACCCTGATTAGAAAAAGAACTTCACCCGAGAATGGAATTTCGTTACACTTTGATGTTATGTAAAAACTGTATTGGCTCTTAATCAAGTAAAAACGATGTAAGGGTAAATCGCATTTTTATATGAAAGCTTTGGAGACCCATAACCCTGTGATACAGAGTTCTGTTTCATTTACGGTGTAGTCTACTACAGTGAAAGAAAATTTGGATATTAATATAATTTGTAAAACAATAACAAAATTTTGAATTTTTTAATGACCTTATATTTTAGTAAAGTTAACATACATATGAATTTTAACGTATTCAAATATATGTATGTATATGCACATATGCATAAGTATGTACGTTTTTATACCCTCCAAAAAAGAATTGGAAGGTATATTCATTTGTCATTCCGTGCGTAACGCAGCGCAGTATCCCTCTAAGCTCGCATAAAGTATATATAATCTGACCAGTGAAATCTCAGACGATCAGCCACGTCCTTCACGATTCAGTCCAAAGGAAAAGAATAGCACAGGTCAAGTTCGTAAATGTGCTAAATCGGTCCAGCGGGAAAAAATCTCCTAAGAATAACAAAACCAACCTCTAAAAAACAACATTTTTTTTAAAAAAGTTTTTTGTAATTTTGTATATCAAAAACGTTGAATTTGAAGCCATAAAATCAGAAAAATCAATTTTTGGACCCAGCTACCTTTATTGGGCGTTGACGAAGATAATATATGCAAAAATAGTGTCAATATTTAAGAAATTGTATAACTTAAGCCTACATTTCTTAAAAATTAAATGTTTAAGGATGCAGCTAACACCCTCCTCTGCCCTACCCCTCCACTTACCTTTGCCCCCTAAATGACTTTATAAAAAAAAATTCTGCACTTAATTACCCCAATTATTGTAGTTAATTAGTTTTTTAAGTTTTACGACAAAGGTGAGATGTCTCCCCCACCAACTCCGGGAAGATTCGACCCTGTCAAAAGAGAGTTTTAAAATTGGGCTCATAAATGTCTTGAAGGAACTCTCACCCTGCAGGTTAAACATTTTTAGCTTATCTCCTCTTTTGTGCACGTTGATATAAAATATTAATACGCAAATTGCTTTAATGCTGATAGAAAAGTGTCTCTGCCATGCTCCTCCCAACACATTGGAAACGATCGTATTAAAATAATTTTTTTTGTATGTAGTAAGAATTTTAACGAACATTTTATATTGCTATATTAAATTGAACTAAGATTCTATAGGCTAATTGTTCGAAATTTTAATTAAAATCTCAGAAAGACATGATAAATATTCCAAGGCACAAAGGCAAGTCAACATCAGTTTTTGTTATTCAACTTACACAGCAGAGCAGAACAGCTGTTTTCGAAAGACGCAACCCTTTCATCATCAGTGCTCATGTGTATTGTGTTTGTCACCACTTATTAGGTGGCTTAGTTGAATGTGATAACAGTTCCTATTTACACAAATTTTATTGTGAAAAAGGATACGAGAACTGTATCAACCTGATGTTAACATGTTATTGTTATAATACCCGTGTTACCGTTTGATTTTTTTTTCTTCATGTTCCATTTTTCTGAATTTTTTGTTCCATCATACCTAAGTCAAACTTTTTTGGTTTGAATTTTGTACTTAAGTACATGTGAACGTTTTTTCCAATTTTATTATTGGTAGCTCAAGCCATAGCTTAAATTTGTATGTAGTAAGAGTTTTAACGAACATTTTATATTTTAAATTTTAATGAGCACTGATGATGAAAGGGTTGCGTCTTTCGAAAACAGCTGCTCTGCTCTGCTGTGTAAGTTGAATAACAAAAACTTATGCTGACTTGCCTTTGCGCCTTGGAATATTTATCATGTCTTTCTGAGATTTAAATTAAAAATTTCGAACAATTAGCCTATAAAATCCCAATTCAATTTAATTTTTTTTTCTTGTTTATTTAAGCCAGATACAATAAAAATGTAAATTTTAAAAGAATAAAAATAGGGTTTTTATTTTTCCACTACCAAATTATCAGTGGACTTTAACCACAGAATAAGCATAGTAGGCGTTGAAACTCATACAAAACTAACCCAACAAATATATTATATTCGATATGAATCTATTTTATTTTTCTATTTATTTTTTATTTTCTATTTTTTTTTTGTAGAAAAATAAAATAGATTCATATCGAATATAATTTATTTGTTGGGTTAGTTTTGTATGAGTTTCAAAGCCTACTATGCTTATTCTTGTGTGATTTTTGAAAATAATTTGTAATTTGCAAATTGTGAATTCTCAGATGGTTTTCAGAAGTATGTGCATAAGATAAGAGGTTTTTAACTTTTCAAAACTGTGGTTAAAGTCTACTGATGATTTGGTAAAGCACCAACAAATAAATTTCATTTACCTATAAAATAGGGTTTATATTTAGTAAATATCTGGAGGGTATTTAAGATTCGACCCGGTCGAATATAACGTTCTTACGTGTTTAATTTCATTTGTCTCTCTGTTTTCGTTTGGCTTTGTTTGAATTATTGTTCATTTGGATTTTTATGAAAGTTGTCTTTGTTTTCAATGAAATTTTCTTGATATTGTCTCAGTCAATTTATTAAACAAATTTTATTTGATATAAATATATATATTTTATTTTTGTACTTCTGTACAATTAATCTACCGTTTGTAAACAATAAAAGTATACAGTAAGGCATAACGAAAAATGAAATCCACACAAAAGCATTCAATGAAATTTTCTAATTGTATTGCGATGGAAAAATAAAAAAAATTTATTACAATAATAATATTTGTTCGTTTTGGTCTTAAAAATGTCAATTTTTGAAAGTTTGTGAATAAGAGGTTTTTTTTGGAGTAAGGTTGACCCCTAATGATGATTTCGTGTAATCGCCAATGAAATGCAGCCATAGACATACTTACCTCGCAACAAACTATATGCTTGAAGCTTACTTTGTTCAAAAATTTTAAAATATATCTTATATGATTTGAAAGTCGATCCTAATATACGATTAGTCGACTTCAAAAACTATAATTGAAAAAGCTGATAGGAAAATCGTTCTATTTACCATTCCCCAAGTACAGTCTTTGATATTGTAAAGGCAGTAAATCGGACAATGACTTGATGTATAACAACAATAATTTTAACCTTAATACATACGAACATTCAAAGAGAAAAATATAATTTTGATGTTTTCTCTACTTCTTTCCTAAGTTTTAGCTTACAAAGCTAGTTAAAATACGTATTTTTAGAACTCGAAATTGTCATAAAAATTGCAATAAAAATTGCCTGAACAATTTAATGCTATCTGTACAAGCTTGCTTTTAATCAGTATTATTCAAATAAAAATAATATAATATGAATTAAAATAAAAAATTATTTTAAAACTATATTGTGTAATATTATTAATAAAATTTTACCCCATCGGTATTCACTTTTCGGTAGCGGAAAAATAAAGCTACCATTACGAAATCAAATTAAAATTAATACCATTGCCGCTACTGCCATTTATTTCGGTTGCCAACCTTTATATATATATATCTATATATATATATATATATATATATATATATATATATACATATATATATATATATATATATATATATATGTATATATATATATATATGTATATATATATATATATATATATATATATATATGTATATATATATATATATATATATATTATGTGCAGTTAAATTGTTTATTACTTTGACCAATTAATACGATCGTATGGCATCATGGTTTGAATATCGGCTTTCATTTCTTCCAATACTTACTGGTTTGTAGGCATAACACAGTGACTTAACACATCCCCATAAAATGTGGTCCATAGATCTTTATTCGCTTGAACGAAGGTGCCAAATTGATTCTGTATTACACCCATTGTTGACCTTTTACATCCTCATGGTAGCTTGAGGAACCAAACAACACAACACACAATTTTACGTAATGATTATTTTAAAATCTGGTTGCCGTGGACTTGTAACTGTGTATTTGAGCAAGTGCTTTTGCATATGTTGGTGGTTTGTAGAAATAATAAAAAAATCAACGCAACGTATGTATGGCTCAAACTACTTAATTTTCAATGAATCGCCATTGCTTTCTGTAAATTTTTTAGGAACTTACTTAATATCTTTCTGGGGGCCATTTTTTAGGTGCAGCTGAACCACTGATCGTTTCGTCTCTTTCACTCGCACTAATGAATTTCTACACCTCAGATACTAACTGATATGGTTAACCACGTTGCCACTTCTTTTGTGAAGGCATAAGTAGTACACAGTCAGGAATACGTGTTAATAACATCGCCGACATATGGTCCCAGCCACCTGTTGCTATCTATGCACTGGTACTTTGCAGATTCACTTTGCAAAGTATTCTACAAATAAATATGTAGGATCTGTCAACTCTTGATAGATAATTTTTGCGCCTTAGCTGATGCGTCAGTACCAGTATATCCACAACAAATTAGAATTATGTTTTCTATCATTATCCTTGAAGTTAGAACCTTCAGTTGAATTATACAGAGAAAATGTATAATGAGGCATTGTGTTTACGAATGACGCACAAAGGTTTGGGTCACTTGGGTATGCCATCATCAAATCGTTCAATTATGAGTAAGTTGAATTTTATGCGCCTAATGGTGGAGGATTTGAAATTGTTGATCAGAATGCCGAATTGCTGTTTCCGGGTTGTCGGCGACAGTTTCTTTTAAAGCAACAAAGTTTACAACAGACCGACCGACCGACACTCCTGTGTGTCCATAACCAACACAGTTTCTTACATTTTTTTGACCACTTTTTGAAGATTATTACTTCCAGTTTTTCGATTGAAAATTCATCGCAGCTTAACTTGCAAAATCATAAATATAGGTTTTCGCAATCATAATGCTTTATTCTTTAGTAAAGGGCTCCATTATAAACATAAAGGGCTCCAGAATAAATGTGTTCGCCAGCTGCTAAATTTCAGAGTTGTCACTTATAGAAAAAATATTAACACCAAACTTCAAATGTGGTTTCGTACTGTGGATTCGACTACGAAGCACAATAATTCTCTTGATTTGTCCGAATTTTCATTGCATAATTGATGAAAATTGCAACAGCATATCTAAATGAGAAATTCAAAGCCGAAGAAGTGTTACCAGCACGAATCACGATGATTCCCATTCGCTCGGCATTCAGAACCACTGTTAATAAATTTAAAGACTAGTCGTTACTTCATATATTGCAGCAAAAAGTAACACTTCTTGAACTAACGGATGCTTCTTATGTAGTGCGGCTGTACGTTCAAGATCGCCCGGAGTATATGGAATAACAATCGAAGAGTCTTAAGAGTTGTCTATATACCAAGATTGGCCACCGATACCGCTACCGAGTAAATACCGTTTAAAATTGAATACTGGTAGTCAATCGGAGTAATCATTTCGGTATTAAAAATTTTATTTTGATTCATGAACTACGCACAAAACTTGTATCTGCTTTATTTTGTGTTTCTTTATATGTTCTTTTGTCCATCGAATGCAACACTGTTTTCATTTCGTCTCATAGCTTTAAATTTATAATTTTGTAAGCAATTACAAAATTACACTATTAAACATTGCAGCTGGTTTAGCTCCTAACACATCGCTGTCTGTACAATAACAAAGTTCGAGTCTAATCTAAAATCAGTTTTGCGCTGAAAACAATCGCAATTGAATTGATGTCTGAGATATTATACTGAAATCGATTAATGGGCTTTTAAAATCGGTTTCTCTTATTAGTGTTCATGTTCTCTGTACGACTCCACGAAACAAGACCTCACAAAATAAGAAAAAAAATTAAACAAGTTTACAATTTTTAGGGAGTTATTTCATATCAGATAAATCCTCAGTTTTGAAAATGAAATAGCCCCCTAAACATAAAGAAAGTAACTACAATTATTGGATATTTATTTTAGATAAAATGCAACCCCAAATCTTAAAATGAAATAAAACCCCAATTCCTGATAAAAGCCAGGTTTAAAATTAATTTAAACGGGTGTGTTAAGCAGCTTTTACTAATGTATAAATATATATATATATATATATATATATATATATATATATATATATATACGTATATATATTATATATATTAAATGAAATTTATTTCTTGATGGTTAAGATATGTCTATAATATAGACTCCATATGCATCAGTAGACTTCAACCATAGCTTTGCACATATTTTCAAAAACTATCTGAGAATAATAATAATGGCCATAAGATAAGAAGTTTGTAACTTTTCAAAATTACGGTTGAAGTCTACTGATGATTTGGTAAAGGAGCAATGAAATGCAAGTAGACATTGCTTAACCATCAACAAATAAAATAAATTTAAAATAGAATTATGACAATATGTCAAATAAAAAATTTCATAACATACACATATATAGAAAGTAATTATCTATATAACAAATTAAATAAGAAAACAGTCATCCCTGTAACTTCCACCTAGTTTTAATACTATTAAATTGATTTGCTATATTTTTGGAATGAATGAAAATTGATGTTATGTATGAATTTCCATTTTAATAGTGAACCTTTATTTTTGTAAATTGTATTACAGGATGTTAATTTTCTCAACGGGCTATAAGTTCAAATCTGCGAAACTGCAAATTATTTTTTACTTTTATTTTAATAAATGAACGTGATTACATTCTATTTATTTTTGAGAGTGGAATATTAAGAATATTTTTCATAGTCATTAAACCAGCAGAACGGATCAGAACTGATTTCGAGGCCGCTACGCCATCTCATCAATTTTTTCACTGTTTCAAGTGGTGCTAGTTAGTAGGAATATCAACTATTTAACCAATGTTTTTAACGAAAATTGAATATGAGAACTACTCACATTTATTTTTACAAGTTATTACTTTTTGGTTAGTACGAAATTCCCCAACCCTGACGATTAATATTCCCAATATTCCATATATCTCTTTCGCTTTTTCCAAAGCCATCGGCTGCTGATATCTAAAGCTTTTTATTATTTATGTTCAAGGAATTGCATTTTAGTTAACAATTTGCAATGAACATGTAACCAAGTGCGCGGGCCCTCACAAAGAAAATTGATGTAGTTTTTCAAATCCTATAAAAATTGGTAACACTAATTGATCAGATATGGGTATTTCCAGCAAAACAATCACCAACACAAAAAAAATTTGTTTAATCATATTTTCATAGAGAAACAATAAAATTCAACTACATATTGTAAAAAAAATTATATTATGCATAAAAAATATCGAGACATTCTTTTTCATTTTTATGTATATTTTATACCCTTCACAAAACAGTGAAAAAAAAAATTTGTTTAATCATATTTTCATAGAGAAACAATAAAATTCAACTATGTATTGTAAAAAAAATTATATTATGCATAAAAAATATCGAGACATTCTTTTTCATTTTTATGTATATTTTATACCCTTCACAAAACAGTGAAAGGGTATACATATGTAGGTTTAACATGTGTGTAATTTTTCGATATTAATATGAGAATAGCGACGACGATTGAGCGATGTCCGTCTGTCTGTACGTACAATTTTTTTCCAACCCCCCAGAAGAGCTAGAGACTTCGTTCTTGGAGTGATGGATTAGAAATGAACTTAAAATAGAGTGGTATTGAAATTCCGAAAAATCCGAAATACGGTTCCAGAGCTGGGAAGCATAAAATCTATTTCTCGACGCAAAATTAACTAGCAAAAACCAATTATTTTTTGTTTGTTTGTAAAGTAATCCTATTTCATACTTTGCGAAGCCTCAAATGTGCATTAAAAACTAAAAAAATAAAAAAAAATTTCCAGGGATGGAAAATTGAAAGTTTTTTTGTACATGCAATATATTGTTGGGAAATTGATGTATTTTTATACATAAAAGTAACCAAAAAGCCAACTAACTTCGGTTTTTTACTAATTAAAATTATTTTTTAATTGAGGAAAAACAAAATTGCTATTATCAAATATTAAAATAAATCAAAATTTTTATTAAAGGAATGGATAACTGTAATATTTTGTGGTACATGGAATTGACCAAAATGGTTACAAATTTTAGGTTTTTCTTAAATAAATATTTCATGTCTCATGAAGAGTTGCATTGGTAAAAGGAATTAAAAACAAGTAAATGTGCTATATTCGGCTGTATCGAAACTTAAATACCCTTCACAAATGTAATCCTTCTTTCTTTCTTTCATGCTAAAACAGAAAGTAGGTTTAATAATTAAAAAAAACCAAAAGATGTTATCAGTTACTTTTATATTTAAGAAAACATTTAAATTTTTCGGCTGGGAAGATAAATGTTTGGCTCTTCTTATTACTAATACCTCTGAACGTATTTCAAAAATATTATATATGTTTAATTTATAAACAAAAAGAAAAAATCCGTTTCATGTACTCCAAAAAGTTCTAACTTTCCAACCGAAGAATCGCCTCTTAGATTCTTTTGGTTTTTAATACCAATTTATTTCTTCCTGATATATAAAGTAGGTATAATTCATCATAAAAATCAAAAATAACAAATTATATGGTTGCCTTTATCAATCAGAAAATGTCGATATTCCAACCCTGAAATCGGATTTTTAATTTTTTTGGTTTTTAATACCATTTTAACTCTTCCCAAGGTATAAAATTGCTTTAATTCACTAAAAAACCAAAATATGGAACTTATATGGGTACTTTTATGTACGAAAAAATTTCGATTTTCCAACCCTGGAGCCGAAATTTAACTTTTTAATACCAATTTAATTTTTCCTGAAGTATAAAATAGGTTTAATTCAGTAAAAACAACAACGTTATTTGCCTTTTGGGTTACTTTTATGCATAAAAAATATTTCAATTTCACAACCCTTGAAACGAAATTTAAATTTTTTGTTTGTTTTATTTTTTATCAATGCAGCTCTTAATGAGGCATGAAATAGTTTTATTTAAGAAAAACTTAACATTTTTAACCATTTTGGTCACACTCATGTACTACATAATATTGCAGTTATCCACCCTGGAATCGAAATTTTGATTTATTTTAATATTTGATACCAATTTTGTTTTTCCTCAATTAAAAAATAGTTTTAATTAGTAAAAAACCGAAGTTACTTGGCTTTTTGGTTACTTTTATGTATAAAAAATTTCAATATCCCATCCCTGGGGGTGAAATTTTCATTTTTGTTTTCATTTTTTACCAATGCTAGTTTTCATTAGTTATAAAGTCGTTTTATTTCCGAAAAACTTAAAATTTGCAACCTTTTTGGTCACTTTCATGTACTCCAATATATTGCATGTCCAAAAAAACTTTCAATTTCCCAGCACCGGAATTTAAATTGTAATTTGTTTTTGCTTTTTTATCAATGCGATTTTTCATGAAGTATAAAGTAGTTTTAATGAAGAAAAATTTTAAATTTTTAACCATTTTGGTTACTTTTATGTATAAAAAACTTTAATTTCCCAACCCTGGAAGCGAAATTTTAATTTTTAAATTTTTTTATCAATGCAAATCTTCATGAGGTATAAAGGGATTTTATTTAAGAAAAAATCAAAATTTGTAACCGTTTTGTTTTTTACATGTACTACAAAATTATGCATGTACCAAAAAAAACCTTCATTTTCCCAACCCTGGAATCGAAATTAATTTTTTTTTGTAGTAAGAATTTTAACGAACATTTTTATATTGCTATATTAAATTGAATTAAGATTCTATAGGCTAATTGTTCGAAATTTTTAATTTAAATCTCAGAAAGACATGATAAATATTCCAAGGCACAAAGGCAAGTCAACATCAGTTTTTGTTATTCAACTTACACAGCAGAGCAGAACAGCTGTTTTCGAAAGACGCAACCCTTTCATCATCAGTGCTCATGTGTATTGTGTTTGTCACCACTTATTATGGTGGCTTAGTTGAATGTGATAACAGTTCCTATTTACACAAATTTTATTATTTAATTTTTTTTTGTTTTTTTACCCGTGCACCAACTTTATACTTTGAGATATAAAGTAGTTTCATTTAAGAAAAATTTAAAATTTTTAACCATTTTGGTCACATTCATGTACTACAAAATGTTGTACTTGTCCAGCCCTGGATTCGAAATTTTGTTTAATTTTTAATTTTTGATTCCAATTTCGTTCTTCCTAAATTATACAATAGGTTTAGTTAGCAAAAACTTCAGTTGCCTATTTGGTTACTTTTAAGTATAAAAAAAAAACTTTAAATTTCCCACCTCTGGAAGCGAAATTTTACTTAAAAATATTTTTTTTAACCAATGCAAATCTTCATGATGTATAAAGAGGTTCTAGTTATTACATGTACTACAAAATACTGAATTGGCCAAAAAAAAACTTTTTATATCCCATCCCTGGAAATTTTTTTTATTTTTTTAGATTTTAATAGACCATTACACATAACCAAAATTACACACAACCAAAAAAATAATTGGTTTTTGGTATTAATTTTGTGTCGAGAAATAGGTGTAAGCTTCCCAGCTCTGGAACCATATTTCAGATTTCTGAATTTCAATACCACTCTATTTAAGCTCATTTCCAGTCCAACGGTCCAAGAACGAAGTCTCTAGCTCTTCAGGGGGCTTGGGCAAACCGATTTCACGTACAGACGGACTGACAGACGGACATCGCTCAATCGTCATCGCTATTCATAAGGATTCAGAATATATATACTTTATGGGGTCCCATATTGATATCGAAGAAATTACACATGGAATGACAAACCTAGTTAAAAAAGTTAAAATTTCGTTTCCAGGGTTGGGAAATTGATATTTGTTCATACGTAAAAGTAACCAAAAGGGCAACTAACGTTGTTTTTTTACAAATTAAAACTATTTATAAATCAGGAAAAACAAAATTGGTATCAAAAATTAAAAAATATTAAAAATTTCGAATCCAGCGTTGGACAAGTGCAATATTTTGTAGTTTTCTTAAATTGTTAATTTTTTCAACGGGCTTAAGTTCGAATCTGCATGACTGCAAATGATTTTTTATTATTTTATTAATAAATGATTTTTTTCAAATTCTATTTATTATTTTTTTTATATTAATATTGGATTATTAAGAATATTTTCAATAATCATCAAAGCAGCAGAACGGATCAGTACTGATTTCGAGGCCGCTACGCCATTTCATCATCGTTCTCTGTTCAATTTTTCCACTTTTGCAAGTGGTGCTAGTTAGTAGGAATATCAACTATTTAACCAATGTTATTAATGAAAATTGAATATGAGAAGTTCCCACATTCATATTTTTAAGTTATTACCTTTTTGGTTAGTACGAAATTCCCCAACCCTGACGATTAATATTCCCAATATTCCATGTATCTCTTTCGCTTTTTCCAGAGCCATCGGCTGCTGATAGCTAAAGCTTCTTTGTTATTTAAGTTCAAGTAATTAAATTTATTGGTCAATTTACAATGAACAAGTGCGCGTGCCCCCGCAATATTTTTAAATTATGTATGAATTTTTTTTATTAGTCGAACTTTCTTATGTAAATTGTTAATTTTTCCAACGGGCTTAAGTTCGAATCTGCATGACTGCAAATAATTTTTTATTATTTTATTGATAAATGAATTTGTTCAAATTCTATTTATTATTTTTCTTAATATTATTATTTTTCTTAAATAACACAACTTTATACCTTATGAAGAGTTGCTTTGGTAAAAAAAGAACTATCGCTTAGGGGGCAAGCAGTGTATATCAATGCAGGGATCTGAATCCGCAACTTACCTAGTTTATGGAACATGCCTTAGCCTCTTCAGTATCCAATGACCGTCTATGCGTGCAAAACCACACCCTACCTGAGGTGCCCCTGTTTTTAGCAGAACATAGCGGAGTGGACGCTCGATAAAAACCAGTAATACTGGGTGTTACACGCACCTTGCCTATGGCATGAATGGTACTACGGTAGTGTGTTTTATAACGGTGTCCTCCGGATTGAGGCGTAATCCGGTTGTAATTTATGCCTGCAATCAGCAAGGGGCGCTGCTGTTTGCTATATTGACTTTTAAAATATTTCACAGAAACAAAAATTATGGATGAAAATTAAAAATTACGATGTCCCTATGAACAACAAAACAAATGTGGAGGGCTCACAGAAGCCCACTCAAAATCCAGCGTATCTCCAGCCAGGCGAGAAAAGTTACGGCCAAAACTGTGTGGCGCAGCACGAAAACGCCTTAAGCTGTACCTATCGCAAGGCATGAAGGTTGAGGAGGCAAGAGAACTATGCCTAAAACCCTTCAAGGAAGAACGCAGTAAGCATCCTGACCTCAAAATTCCTAGGAAGAGAGGTCGATCAGATCGGTCAACTCCTAAAAAGCCAAACCCTCAAAAACGGACGACGGGGTCTCTTGCGGGTGGCCCTCAAGTAGCCAATAGCTTGAGATACTCCGAGACGGCGAAGAACACCCAAACTGATCGTCCTTCTTACGGGGAGGTTGCTCAGGTTGTCAGGCTGGGAGTTATCCATCCTGACTTTTCAGCTACCATGTGGTCAGACGAAAAGCTAAAAATAATTCATGCGGCAGCCCTGGACAAAATTGTGGATATAAAGAAGGGCTCTATAAAACCGCAATTCGTAGGCTGTACGTTTAAAACGGTCTGGCTGATTTTCAACTGTAAAGGGGGGCAATCTGCGAAATGGATGAGGGAACATGTTCCCTCGCTAAAGCCATGGAGCAATGCGACTCTGAAGGTGATATCGGAAGAAGGGGATCCACGCTCGGAAGTGTACGTTGGACATTTCCCGGAAAAGCCTGAAACTCCCACAACGAGAATCCTGTTACTAATAGAAAAACAAAATGAAGATCTCTCAGTGGAGTACTGGAAGGTTCTGAGCAGGGTCAGCAACGGAAGTATAGCTGAACTTACCTTCGCAATTGACCCAAAATCAGCCTCTGTACTGAAAACGGAGGGACATAGCGTAAGCTTTGGGTACGGAACAGTTCAAATAAGGTCTAGCAGTCCAAATAAGGCCCTGCAAAGGCATTGAAAGTCGTACCCAGTAGGGCAAAATTTAGTAGCAAGACCGGACAAGTCAACGAATCGGGACAGAAAAGTTCCTGTCAATCCTGACGATAAACCGTGCTGCTCAAAAGTACCAAGCAAGCCCGATACGCCGACGAAGGCAGTAGTCGCTCCGGCTGGAACGGTAATCCCGGCCGAAGGAGACTCCAAAGAGTTGGTTTTTCCGGTTTTGTCACCGGAAAAACCAACCAGTTCGGTGAATAGTACTACTTCTTCAGCGAATAGGCCCGACACTGCAAAAGGGATCAACAAATAAGGGTGGCACAGAGTGAATGTCAACAGGCCAGGTAAGGGGTACAGCGATTCTGCGGAAAGAACGGTGCTCCTGGGCTCCAATCGTGGAAAAAACTGGCCAAGCGTGAGGACAGGCATTAATGCTAACCTTAACAGCCCACATTCAAAAGAAAAAAACCAACAGGCAGCTAAAGTGGCTCCAAGTGAACCTGCATCACGCCAAAGCAACGTCAGACGTGCTATGTCGCAGGTTCACTACAGACGTACTGGATATTTGTTTTATCCAAGAACCAGGGGTCATTAAAGGGCACCGTAACAGCGAAGGTAAGCTTATATACAACAATAAAGTGACGAGGCCCAGAGCAGCCATATTCGTCAGAAATAATATAAACTATTTTCCTATTTCAGAATTCACAGATGGCGATTTAGTGGCAATTCCGGCAAATGTTCCATCAGTGGCAGGGGAACGTGAGATCGTTCTAGCTTCCGCCTATCTGTCGGGTGTGGTCGATCATGCGCCTACGGCAGAGGTTTCCAAGCTGACAGCATATTGCCAAAAAAGGAACCTAGGCATGCTGATATGCTGCGACGCCAACGCACACCACACGGTTTGGGGAAGTACTGACACCAACAAAAGAGGTGAGTGTTTACTAGAATTCATCAGTAGAAATAACATATATATTGAACAGGGGCAATGAGCCCACCTTTAGGAATGTTACTAGACAGGATGTCCTTGATCTCACCTTAAGTAGCAACTATATAGCACATACTATAACCAATTGGCATGTATCTAACGAGATATCTATGTCAGATCACCAACATATACGGTTTGATATAGACTACTGTCCGACAGGGGAAGAACAATTCCGTAATCCTAGAAACACGGACTGGGATACTTATCGCGTTCATTTATTTAACGGCGAAAACTTTTCAGGGGGATTGATGCATAGTCCCATAGAAATAGATTTTGAATCTAGTGAGCATTGTGAGAATGTTCAAAATGCCTTTAGGAACAGTTGCAGGCTAAGGTCCAGGAGGCCAAAAAGGGACGTACCCTGGTGGAACGATGAATTAGAGGAACTGAAGAAGGAGGCAAGGCGCCTTTTTAACAGCGGCGAGAACACAGGTGACCGGGTCACCTACAAGTCTGCACTGACTACTTACAATAAAGCACTTAAGGAATCTAAGTCAACATGGTGGGCGTACTGTGAAAGGATAAATAGTTTGCCTGAGGCAGTACGGCTACAGAAGGCCTTGTGACAGGATCATTCAAATGGTCTTTGTATACTGAAACGACCTGACGGGACGTATACAGACTCACCAGAAGAAACATCTGCACTTCTTCTGGATACACATTTCCCAGGATCACTGCCGTAAATTCGATTTCGTTTCCGCAATGGACACCTAGGTGTACCAACAAGGATCGCAGGTTGGCAGAAAGTATCTTTGGAAATGAACAAGAAAGCTGGGCGTTGTCTAAATTTAGCCCTTATAAATCTCCGGACCCGGATGGCATCTATCCGTGCCTTCTTCAACAGGGTCTTGATTATATTGTTCCACAACTGTCCAGGATTTTCAAATCAAGCCTATTGGCATGTTATATACCGAGGGCTTGGCGTAAGGTGGTTTTTATACCAAAAGCTGGTGGTAGATCTGAACATCTCCCAAAATTATTTAGACCAATCAGCCTTAGATAGTTTTTCTTGAAGACGATGGAGAAACTGCTGGACAGTTACATTAGAAGGAATTTTCTCACAGTGTGTCCCATTCACAAGTTACAATATGCCTACCAGCCAGGCAAATCGAAGGTAGCTGCCATACACTACTTATGCACTGATATACTGAAGGCTATAAGCAATAAAAAAATCGCCCTTTGCGCTTTTATAGACATTCAGGGAGCCTTTGACAATACATCGTACAACGCAATCGGCAACGCTCTTGATAGGAAGGGTGTTCCGAAAATTATAAAGAACTGGACGTTAGAGATGCTGTCATCCACGGTGGTTGAGTTGAACTTATGCGGTGCATCGAAGAGCATAAAAGCAACCAGGGGCTGTCCACAAGGTGGCGTTCTATCGCCTTTACTGTGGACATTGGTAATCGATGAACTGCTTGAACAACTCAACAACCTGGGATTGGTTACGTCGACGACCTTATCATATCTGTGATAGGATGGGAGGATGGAATCATATCGGAAAGGATACAACAGGCTCTAAATTTAATTAACGGATGGTGCGGGGACAGGGGGCTGTCTATTAACCTGGGAAAGACAATCATTGTACCTTTTACCAGACGAAGAAAAGTGAGACTTTAGGAACCCACATTGAATGGCTCGATTATCAAGTTCTCCGTCGAGGTGAAATACCTTGGGGTCATTCTTGATAACTCATTCACTTGTAATCAACATGTTTCCTACACCACCAGCAAAGCCATTAGAGCACTTCATGATTGTCAACGTCTATTTGGTAGAACGTGGGGACTAAAACCGAAAATGACATATTGGTCTTTTATCACCGTGATAAAACCAATACCGTCATACGCCGCATTGGTTTGGTGGCCAAAAACTGAACAGTCCACTACTAAGGCACTTCTGGAGAAGGTTTATCGCCTTGTGTGTATTTCGATCAGCGGGGCAATGAGAACTTGTCCACCACATGCTCTGGGTGCCATCTTGCACATTCCCCCTTTGCACATTATAGTGAAGGAGGAGGCCCACAGGGGTGCACTACGGCTACCTGACATCCCCACTTTAAAACCTGGAGATCTGGTTGGTCCCATGGGCATACTAGAACATTTTCTGAATGACCCATACATTGGAGTAAATGATCAAATACAACAAACACTGGTTTTGAACAGAACTTTGATGTTCTCATTCCTGAAAGGAGTCATTGGCTTGACCACACTTCATGGCACGAAGATGCTGACCAGGTCTGGTTCACAACGGCTCCAAACAGGAAAATGGGGATACGGCGGCGGGGATATATGGCCCTAACTTTCAAAGGGCAATTCCCATAGGTAAATACCCTACGATCTTCCAAGCGGAGGTCTATGCCATATTCATATGTGCTAGGGAATGCTTGAGGAGAAAATATAAGAATATTCGTATCTATTTGATGTCTGATAGCCAGGCAGCGCTTAAGGCCATAACCTCGTATGGGATCAGGTCAGGGGTTGTTATGGACTGTGTTACATCGTTGATAGCGCTCAGAACAGACTGACGTTATGCTGGGTGTCTGGCCATAGGGGCCATGATGGGAACGAACGGGCTGACCGTCTAGCAAATCGAGAACCCCATCGTAGATTCATAGGACCGGAACCCTTTGGCATCTCAGGAGGATATGTCAGAGAACAGAATTACTCCTGGCCTGGGATGGAGTTTGATCGCCACTGAAAGGCCCTTCACGGCCTAAAACAGGCAAAACGTTTCATTACGTAATCTCAAAACAAATCCCAAAAATTACCGCTGATGGACAAGAATGACCTCAGATATTTACCGGACACTGCGGTCTCAGACGACACCAGTTTATCATGGGCAATTCTGGGACCAAAGTGTGTAGACTCTGTGGAACAGAGGAGGAGACAGCGGAGCACGTTCTATGCGACTGTCCGGCAGTGGCATCGTGCAGGGGGAGTTTCCTTGGAGGAAATTTTATGACTCCAGGAGAGGTGTACTATATCTCAGCGGGTAGAGTAACTGGCTTTATTTGTAGCCTCAATCTTTATCGGCGAACACTTGGGCTGTACAAAAGATCCTTTGGGTAGCGGTGCTTATGGCGTCATATAATAATAATAATAATAATAGTAATAATAATAATAACCGCTTGCAGGGTTGAGAGATTGAAATTTTTTTAAAATAAAAGTAACCAAAAAAGCAATTGTCAAAACTATTTTATAGTTCAGGATGAACTAAATTGGTATTCAAATCTTAAAATATCAAAATTTCGATTCCAGGGTTGGACAAATGAAATATTTTGTGGCACATGAAATTGACCAAAAGGTTAAAAATTTAAAATTTTTTTTTCAAGTAAAGCTATGTTATATGTTATGTCACTAAGAATTCCATTGGAAAAAAATCTTATTTCAGGGTTGAAATATCGAAATTTTTTGATACATAAAAGTAACCACATAATTTGCTTTTTTTAATTTTTATGGTGAGTTATACCTACTTTGTACATCAGGAAGATGTAAATTGGTATTAAAAAGAAAAAAAATCTAAAAGACGATTCCAGGGTCGGATAATTAGCACTTTTAAATCTCAAAAAGACATGATAAATATTCCAAGGCACAAAGGAAACTCAGTTTTTTATTCAACTGACACGGCAGAGCAGAACAGCTGTTTTCGAAAGCTGCAACACTTTCATCATCAGTGCTCATGTGTATTGTGTTTGTCACCACTTATTAGGTGGCTTAGTTGAATGTGATAACAGTTCCTATTTACACAAATTTTATTGTGAAAAAGAATCCGAGAACTGTATCAACCTTATGTTAACATGATATTGTTTAATACCCGTGTTACCGTTTGATTATTTTTCTTCATGAATCAGAAAATGTCGATATTCCAACCCTGAAGTTGGATTTTAAATAATTTGGTTTTTAAACCAATTTAACTTTTCCCAAGGTATAAAATAGGTTTAATTCACTAAAAAAACAAAATATGGAATTTATATGGGTACTTTTATGTACAAAAAAATTTCGATTTTCCAACCCTGGAACCGAATTTTTAATACCGAATTTATTCTTCCTGACGTATAGAATAGGTTTAATTCACTAAAAAAACAAAATTTGGTATATATGTGGGTACTTTTAGGTACCAGAAATATATCGATTTTCCAACTCTGGAAGCGAATTTTTATTCTTTTACCAATGCAATTCTTAGTGAATTTTTAAACTTTTTGGTCACTTTCATGTACTATAAAATATTTTAAGAATGAGGTTCATGCAACTGTCAATAATGAGGTTTATTTAAGAAAAACTTAAAATTTTTAACCATTTTGGTCACTTTCATGTACTACAAAATATTGCAGTTATCCAACCCTGGAATCGAAATTTTTGTTTGTTTTAATATTTGATACCATTTTTGTTTTTCCTGAATTAAAAAATAGTTTTAATTAGTAAAAAACCGACGTTAGTTTGCTTTTTGGTTACTTTTATGTATAAACAAGTAAAAGTGATATATTCGGGTGTGCCGAATCTTCAATACCTTTCACAGATGTAATTCTTTTCGTTTAAATTTTTCGGTTAGGAAGCTATTTGTAATACCTCTGAACGTCTTTCAAAAATATTATATATGTTTAATTTACAAACAAAAAGAAAAAATCCGTTTCATGTACCTCAAAAAGTTCTAATTGTCCAACCGTAGAATCGTCTTTTATATTCTTTTGGTTTTTAATACTAAATTTTTCTTCCTGGTATATAAAGTAAGTATAATTCATCATAAAAATCAAAAATAGCAAGTTATATGGTTACTTTAATGAATCAGAAAATGTCGATTTTCCAACCCTGGAACCGAATTCTTAATTTAAAAATTTTTAATACCAATTTAATTCTTAGCGAAGTATAGTGTATAATTCACTGAAAAAAAACAAAATTGGAAAATTATGTGGGTACCAAATGTATGTACCAACAAATTCGATTGTCCAACCCTGGAACCGAATTTTTTAAATTTTTTGATACTAATTTAATTTTTTCTGAAATATAAAATAGGTTTAATTTACTAACAATACAAAATTTGGAATTTATGTGGGTACCAAATATATATCGATTTTCCAGTTCTGGAAGCGAATTTTTATTTTTTTCCAATGCAATTCTTAGTGAGGTGTAACAGTTTTACTTGAAAAAAAAATTAAAATTTTTAAACTTTTTGGTCACTTTCATGTACCATAAAATATTTCATTTGTCTAACTCTGGAGTCAAAATTTTAATTTTTTAAGATTTTAACAGGAAGAAGACTAACTAGGAGCTACAGAACAATGTACTCTGCAACTCCTTATCGACGACTCCAACTATTAGAAATATTGGGGACATATTCTCTGCTGTGGAGATTCTAAGTGAATCGTTTTGCTGTGCCACTAATGTGGCTTGCAAACCAACGGTTTGCAGGGGTAGGGCCAAACCACCATGGTGGAGCCCGGAAGTTGCACATTCACGAAAAGAATGTCGCAGGGTATTCAACGAGGCTAAACGATCAGGCGACTGGTCGACATACAAAACCTCGTTGAATCGCTTTAAGAATCTTGTCAGAAGCGCAAAAAGGAGGTCTTGGAGGGCTTTATGCAGTAATGTGGAGGTTTCATCTGAAACCAACAGGCTGCGTAAGATGCTATCAACCGCACCAGTTGTACCCAGCTACATACAGAAACCCTGTGGTAGCTGGACCATGAGTAGTCAAGAGTCGCTGAGCGTACTACTCGACACTCATTTTCCTGGCAGCCAGGCGGCACCTTTAACAGGCACTGTCGATGGCAGCTTTACGACAGGCGTAGTCACAACTCCATTGGATATGGATAGGCTCCGCTGGGCTGTACACAGCTTGGATCCGTTCAAATCTCCGGGACCAGATGGAATAATTCCGGCGTATCTACAGAGAAATGCGGACATTGTTCTACCTTGGCTCACGGTAATTTACAGTGAATGCCTTAGGAGGGCATATATACCTATATTTTGGCGCACGTGCAAGGTTGTCTTTATCCCGAAGGGGGGTAAGACGTCACACACCAAGCCTAAGGACTTCAGGCCGATAAGTCTTACTTCTTTTTTACTCAAAACTTTAGAAAGGGTAATTGATATTCATCTGAGAATGACCATTCCGAATGAGCTTCTCTCTAAATCACAGCACGCCTACACTAAAGGCAAATCTGTGGAGACGGCACTACATTCTCTAGTGGGCCACATAGAAAAATCTCTTGAGTATAAGGAATTTACTATGGGGGCTTTTCTGGACATAGAAGGTGCTTTCAACTATGTCAACCCCGACTCCATCATCAATGGGATGGTAGCAGTAGGGATTGATAACAATTTATGCCGGTTTGTTAGAAACTTACTAACTTTCAGGGTAGTCAGGGCCTCGATTGGGGATGTCACTGAATATAGGGAAATCTATCGGGGCACTCCACAGGGAGGTGTTTTGTCACCTCTGTTGTGGAACCTGACCATTGATTCGCTTTTGCTAAGTCTAGAACGCAGACGGATTATGACTGTCGCGTACGCGGATGACGTAGCGGTGGCGATATCGGGTAAGCACTTGGATACCATATCTCAGTGTATGGAGTCTTCGCAGACTCTGCTGAGTAGGTGGAGTGTCAGCTGTGGGCTCGGCAATACCGCCAAGTACCTGGGTGTGATTCTGGATAGTAAGCTATCATGGAATCAGAACATACAGGCGAGAGCGGAAAAGGCCTTAGTGGCTTTTTATACATGCAAAAGGGCAGTAGGCCTCAAATAGGGTATCAACCCTAAGGGGATCAATTGGATCCTTGAGGCTGTTATTAAACCAGTACTCTTTTACGGGGTGTTGGTATGGTGGAATGCGATGGACAAGCAGGCTCATCGCAGGACCTTTGAAAAAGTCTTTCGGGTCGTAGCGAGACTGATGACAGGCGCACTACGATCTACACCAACGGGAGCAATATTTGCAGTGCTAAATTGGCTCCCGGTTGACATTCTGGCCAGACAATTGGCTCTATTCTCTGCGGTCAGGTTGAATACAGTATGTCCATGGACTAGGACTGACTATGGGCATTAAAGGTGTTCTTATTAGTATGGCGAAATTTCAAAATGTTTTGATTCCAGTTCGCCGGCCCGATTTTGGTTCCTTTATGTTTAAAAATCAATTAGGTAAAATTTGGAGCGAATCCGATAACTCTTAATGGACCCGGAAACGACTTCAATATACCTCTATAGAGAAATTTTTTAAAAATTTTCGACACAAAGTCTAGAGTTGGCCATTTTTGCGAAAATTTCGTATTTTTTGTGGCGAGGCTCCATTCTACACTAGTATATATATGGGCTGCAAGAAATTTCCTTTGAATATTTTAGTAGTTGAAATAACGTTAAAACTTCAAAAGTTAAAATATTTTAAATATATTACTTTAAAACTCTTTACTGTTTGTGTGAGCTATTCCTAGAAATTGTGTATTTCTCAGCTACAGACGCTGCTGATAACGGCACATATTTGCAAACATTGTGTTTAAAACGACAAATGACATTGTTCTAAAAACCGTTATTTAGTTTATTTTTTTAATTTGTACTGTAAGTGTTAATCGGAGTGAAGAGAGTTCTTAAGAGTGAAATTAATTAATTTGCAATTCAAGTGGTGTTAAGTTAAAAAATCATATACATATAAGAATTAAGATGTCGAAATCGATTGCGGGAAAATCACCAAGCACTTCAATCGTTACAACACGTAAGGCCATTGAAAATTTAAAAAAATTGATTTGGTTGGAAATGTTTGTCACCAAATTACTGGCGCAAAACTTCCGTCAAATCGACAGGTCTTACAAGTCCTATTTTACAATATGCGCTTTGTTAAACTTTTAGCAAAGCAAAGTGCAAAATTGACAACCGATGCAGTTCAAATTTTTTGGCATCAAGCACGTATACCGATTCGAGAATGTCATAAGTGTGTTGACAAATTATTAAAATTATATGAAAAGTGGAAAAATATTCAAAAAACACTCCCAGAGAAAAGATCAAATGCCCAAAAACAAACTGCTGAAACATTTCTAGAACACCTGGACGAGTTATTTGATATAGCCAGCATCGATGTGTTAGACAAAATTCGGATTGCAGAAGATAGACAGTTTCTAGAAATGCAAAGACAAAAAGGACGTCCTGGTTGCATGGCTGGTGTCGATATGGTTTTGTGCGATCGAAAAAAAAAAAAAGCACATGAACGCAAAGATAAAGAAGCTGCACGTAAAAGGAAGCACGAAGAGGAAAAGTCGAGCGAAGCAGGTAGGTTTTGTATATTAATAAATTTAAGTTTTTAATTTCAGTTTTCCATTTTCTATAGATGTTTCTCAAGTTATGGAGTGGGCTGATGAAAATAATGTTATCAACTTACCAATCAACAAAACGACTATCGAGCAAGAAAATCTTAGCTTAAGTTCTGTATTAGGTCGGAAACGAGGTAGAAAAACTTTTATTACATCACGTTTAGTAGCAGCGCTGGACAATGCCAAAGTGTCTGATGGAATGGCAGTTCACATTATCATAGCAGCAGCTGAAGCATTAGGACATTGTGTAGAGGAACTTGTCATTAATCGTTCAACTATTCATCGTTTACGTCAAGAAAACCGTATAAAAGAATCTACAGAAATTTTAGCTGGCTTTGCAGAAAATGTAAGCTGATTTTATTTTTTAATTTTCAACAAACTATAGTATCTGTAACAATCTTGCTATCATTTGAAGGTTAGTCAAATTGGTTCGGTGGTAGCTCATTTTGATGGAAAGTTCATGAAAGATTTAATCGGATCCAAAAAAGTTGAACGCATTGCAGTTTTGGTAAGCTACAACGGCACATCGAAGCTTCTTGGTGCACCGAAAGTAGAATCTTCAACTGGCGCAAATATTGCGGATGCAGTTTATGAAAGACTTGTTAAATGGAATATTGTCGACCAAGTAAACGGCTTGTCATATGATACAACGTCTACAAATACTGGTATCAATACAGGCGCTGCAGCCCTCTTAGAAAAAAAAATTGGACGTAGTTTAATCAATCTACCTTGCCGCCACCATATGTACGAAATAATATTGCGCAGTGTTTTTGAAGCAAAGTTATATTCAACCAATGCACCAGAAGTTTCAATATTTGAAAGATTTGCCAAATCATGGCAAAGTTTTAACAAAGAATTATTTAGAAGTGGCAATGGAGATGCGACAGTTTCTTCACAAATAAGTCCAGCTGAACAAGAAAATTATATAAAGCTTTGTTATGATCAACTGACTAAATCTCAAAATCGAGAAGACTATAAAGAATTGCTTCAATTGGTATTAATCTTTCTTGGTGCAGAGCGGTATAACTTTCGAACGCCTGGTCCAACTAGCCATGCACGCTGGATGTCAAAAGCCATATATTCTTTAAAAATATTTATGTTCCGTGACCAATTCCCACTTACGAAAAATGAATCAAATGGATTACGCGATATTTGCACTTTTATAGTGAAACTTTATATTAAAGTATGGTTCAAATGTACTAATGCCATAGACGCACCGCTTCAAGATTTAAGTTTTATTCAAGATGCTATAAACTATTTGGAAACTTGCAGAGAAATTTCAGCAGTAATTCTTAAAAAAATGAGCAACCATTTATGGTATATTTCTGAGAAAACAGTAGCTCTAGCATTTTTTGATTCAAATACAAGCTTTCAAGAAAAACGTAAAATGGTTAAAAACCCTTAATTAAAGGATCCAATTGTAAAAACGGTCGATACTATTCGAATTTATTAGACTTTAAAAAATATTCTTTATGTGATTTTGTATCAGAGAAAACTAAGTGTTTCTTCAGTCGGTTTAGTTTATCCCAGAAATTTCTAGACTTTGATCCTTCAACTTGGTAAACATCATTTGAATTTCAGGAAGGTTGGACATTCTGTAAGGACTTATTTGTTGTAAATGATACTGCTGAAAGAGGCATTAAATTCATACAAGACTTTAACAGAATATTAACCAATGATGAAGAGGAAAAACAATTGTTGCTTCAGGTTATTGAGACTTACCAACAGAAATATCCATCATATAAAAAATCTGATCTAATATTAAATCCATAATTTTAAGAAATATATATTAAAAAAAACACTTATACTAAAATTCAGTAAAAAAAAATTTATAGTAAATATTTCCCTCGGCTCAAGTAAAATGTTAACTTTAAATCCTGTAAAAATTAGTAAATTTTTCTAACTGAGTAAATTTTTTTTGAGAATAGATGTAGAAACCAATTTTATTCAAATCAATAAAAATTTGTTCGAAAATAATATTCAAAACTGTCATTTTGTTATTTTTACTTTTTGCAACTACATAACAACGACATCGCAAATGAAAAATAGGAAATATGTCATTTTAAACAATATTTGTTGAATGTAGACTGAAAGCTTTCAAATGACACCAATATTATTAATATCTGATAATAAACTCTAAAGTTATTCAATCTTGAATATGACGAACTTTTCGCAAAAATGGCCGAGATGCCAAATAAACAATAGGAACCATAAGAGGTATCGAACTCATTCCTTCGCCATGCGATACGCACGTAAGAGTAGCGTATATAAGTCAAATTTCATTAAAATCGGAGATGGTAAAAATATAAACTCTTGACTTTGTGTCGAAAGTTTTTAAAAAATTTCTCTATAGAGGTATATTGAAGTCGTTTCCGGGTCCATTAAGAGTTATCGGATTCGCTCCAAATTTTACCTAAATAATTTTTAAACATAAAGGAACCTAAATCGGGCCGGCGGATTATAAAAATCCAACATTTAAAAATAAGAACACCTTTAATGGGCATGCTAGGATTTTAAGAGAGCACTCGGAAATCCATGCCAACATTGACTATTGTGTACCAAGACCCTTCTTTGGTGGACTTTTCCGTTCCATTGTCGTTGACAGGGAACAGGTGGACAGACTTTCCTTTCCCGAGGATTCAGTTAGAGTTTTCACTGACGGATGCAAAAGGGGAACAAGAACGGGCGGAGGCTTCTATGTAGAGAACTTCAATGTAAGATCTCCATTCCGGCTCCAAGACGGTTGTACTGTCTTGCAAGCAATCTTCATTGTTACCGATAGCAAAGCAGCCATCTCTGCTATTAGTGGTGTGTACAGTACATCGAAAACTGTGGTCGAATGCCGACTGTCTATCAACGAGATAGCGAGACATTCGAGGGTGACACTGGTTTGGGTGCCGGGACATTCTGGATGTCCAGGCAACCATACTGCGGATGGGATTACCAGACTGGGGACTGAATTGAGCAGTTCAATGATCAGTCACTTTACTGGCATTCCATTATCGCGATGCAAGCTTCTGATTCAAGGCGAATCATACAAACTAGCTCAACTTAGGTGGGAAAGCGTGGCTAACTGTCTCGTGGCAAGGGCCACGTGGCCCCACTATGATTTGCGCAGAACACCCGACCTTCTCAAATTTGACAAGGCGCGCATGTGTCAACTGGTAACTGTTCTCACAGGGCACTGTAACTTTGGGACTCATGCGAGAAGCATTGGTCTTACATACAACGACTATTGCAGACGCTGCAATGATGAAGAGAGGAGGAGACTGTCCTCTATATTCTGTGTCAGTGTCCTGCCCTTGCAAATGCAAGGGCAGTGGCGCTGGGCTCCCGATTCCTGTCAGACTTAGACAGCCTGGCAAAAATGGAGCTTTCAGGGGTATCATCCTTCCTCAGGGGTCCTCTGCTTAAGGGCATCACAAAGGGACCGATTCGACGGACCCAAGGGGATTGTCCCGCCAGGGACAACGGCCCTCTAACCTAACCTAACCTAAAGCTTCATGAGTTATAAAGTAATTTTTTTAAGAAAAATTTAAAATTTTTAATAATTTTGGTCACTTTCATGTACTATTAAATATTGCACTTGTCCATCCCTGGATTCGAAATTTTATTTTTGAATTTTTGATACCAATTTTGTTCTTCCTAAATTATAAGACAGTTTTAGTTAGAAAAAAACAGCAACATCAGTTGCCAGTTTGATTACTTTTACGTATAAAAAATATGCAATTTCCCTCCCCTGGAAGCAAAATTTGAATTAAAAATTTTTTTTTGGCCAAGCAAAAATTTCATGACGTATAAAGAGGTTTTGTTAAAGAAAAATTTAAAATATTTTACAATTTTAGTTACTACATGTACTACAATATACGAAATAGGCCGAAAAAAAATTTTTGTTTCCCATCCCTGGAAAAAAATTTTAATAGGTTATTGAGGGTTCCCAAAGGTTTAATTTACAAGATTTAAAAAAAATAATTGGTTTTTGGTATTAATTTTGCGTCGAGAAATAGGTGTAAGCTTCCCAGCTCTGGAACCGTACTCTATTCAAGTTCATTTACAATCCAATGGTCCAAGAATGAAATATCTAGCTTTTCTGGGGGCTTGGGAAAACTTCACGTACATACAGACGGACATCGTTCAATCATCGTCGCTATTCATAAGGATCTAGAATATATGTATATAATATATGGGGTCCCATGTTGATATTGAAGAAATAACTCACGGAATGACAAACCTATATATACCCTTTCTCTTTTTTGTGAAGGGTATAAAAAATTTAAATTTCCCATCCCTGGGAGCGAAATTTTCATTTTTGTCTTCTTTTTATACCTGTCTGTCCGTCTGTACGTGAAATCGGTTTTCCCAAGCCCCCAGAAGAGCTAGAGACTTCGTTCTTAGAGCGTTGGATTGGAAATGAACTTAAATAGAGTGCTATTGAAATTCAGAAAGATACGACGTATGGTTCCAGAGCTGGGAAACTTACACCTATTTCTCGACGCAAAATTAATACCAAAAACCAAATATTATTATTTATACCAAAAATCAATTATTTTTTTAATGTCTGTAAATTAAATCTATTTCTTGCTTTGGGAAGCTTTAATGGTCTATTAAAAACTAAAAAAAGTAAAAAAAAATTTCAGGGATGGAAAATTAAAAATTTTTGTTTGGCCCATTCCGTATTTTGTAGTACATGTAGTAACTAAAATTGTTAAAAATTTTAAGTTTTTCTTTTACAAAACCTCTTTGTACGTCATGAAGATTTGCATTGTCCAAAAAAAATTTTTTAATGCAAATTTGCTTCCAGGGGTGGGAAATTGCATTTATTTTATACGTGAAAGTAATCAAACAGGAAACTGATGTTGTTGTTTTTTTTTGCTAACTAAAACTGTCTTATAATTTAGGAAGAACAAAATTTGTATCAAAAATAAAATTTCGAATCCAGGGATGGACAAGTGCAATATTTCGAAGTTCAGGAATGTGACCAAAATGGTTGAAAATTGTAAATTTTTCTTAAATAATACTACTTTATACATCATGAAAAAATGCATTGGTTAAAAATAAAACCAAAAAAAAATTAAATTTTCACTCCCAGGGTTGGGAAGTGTAAAGTTTTTTTGGTACATGCAATATATTGTAGTACATGAAAGTGGCCAAAATGGTTGCAAATTTTAAGTTTTTCTTAAATAAAACGACTTCATACCTAATGAAGACTTGGATTGGTAAAAAAAATTCAAATTTCGCTTCCAGGGATGGGATATTTAAACATTTTTTATACATAAAATTAACAAAAAGGCAACTAACGTTGGTCTTTTTACTAATTAAAACAATTTTTTAGTTCAGAAAAAAAAATTGGTATCAAAAATTAAAAAAAACAAGTAAAAACGTTATATTCGACCGGGTCGAATCTTAAATACCCTCCAAATATTTAGTAAGTGAATTTGAAATGCTTAACTTGGTGGGACAGAGTTCCTTTATATAATATCGTACGTCAACGCCCACTAAAGGGGGCGGGGTTCAAAAATATACAATATCATGTTTTCCACAGACGAACGTATGGGCATTGCTAGACCGTCTTAGACTTCATCACAATTCTCTTTGGAGGCTATAAAAACTGTATTTTGTCGCTCTGGCAAGGGCTGTGGGGGAAACATTTCACCTTTGTCATAAAACTCTAAAAATAAATGCTTGGGATAATTATATACAAAATTAAAATTTCTTTTTTTTGATAGGGTCATTTAGATGGCAAAGGGGGAGAGGGGGTAAGGCAGAAACAGATACACATAAAACTGTAAAAATAAATGCTTGGGATGATTATACAAAAAATAAAAAAAAATTTATATTAATTTTTAATAGGGTCATTTAGTGGGCAAAGGGGGAGGAGGGGGTAGGGCAGCAACAGGCAGTCATAAAACTCTAAAGATAAATGCTTGGGATGATTATATACAAAATTTAAAAAAAAAAAATTTTTTTTGGTAGGGTCATTTAGGGGGCAAAGGAAGAGGGGGGGGGGGGGGGTAAGGCAGAAATCGGCAGTCATAAAACTCTAAAGGTAAATGCTTGGGATGCTTATATACAAAATTTAAAAAAACATTTTATTATTGGTAGGGTCATTTTGGGGGCAAAGGAAGAGGGGGGGGGGGGTAGGGCAGAAATCGGCAGTCATAAAACTCTAAAGATAAATGCTTGGGTTGATTATATACAAAATTTAAAAAAAAAATGTTTTTGGTAGGGTCATTTAGGGGGCAACAGAAGAGGTGGGGGGGAGAGGTAGGGCAGAAATCGGCAGTCATAAAACTCTAAAGATAAATGCTTGGGATGATTATATACAAAATTTAAAAAAAAAATTTTTTTGGTAGGGTCATTGAGGGGGCGAAGGGGAAGGAGGGGGTAGGGCAGAGTAGTACCAGGTTTCGTCTCAGCTTCGTCATTAAAGCTTAAAAGTGTTATTTTTAAGGAATGTAGGCTTAAGTAAAACAATTTGTTTAATTTTTATGCTATTTTTGCCTATAATAACGCCCACTGAAGTGGGCGGGGTCAAAACATATTTTTATTTTATTTAATGGCTCCAAGTTTAAGGCGTTGGACCGTATTTGACATAAAAATATATCATTTGCTTAACAAAATAACCAAAAAACTATAAAAATTATGTTGTTTTTTCTGGGTTGGTTTAGTTCTTCTTAGGGGAACTTTTTTCCCTCTTACCCGATTTAGCCCATCTTCGAGCTTAACCTGCTCTAAGTTTTAAAATATATTTATGCCAAATTTCAAGAGTCTAGCTCTTTTCGTTTGGACTGAATCGTGATTTCCACAGACGGACGGACGGACGGACATGCTCAGTTCGTCTTAGATTTCATCACTGATCAAGAATATATATACTTTATGGGGTCTGAGATGGATATTCCGATGCGTTACAAACGGAATGACAAAGTGAATATACCCTCCAAATTCTTTTTTGGAGGGTATAAAAATCAAAATTTAGATTCCAGAGTTGGATAACTGCAATATTTTGTAGTACATGAAAGTGACCAAAAAGGTTACAAATATTCCTGCCTCATTAAGAGTTGCATTGGTAAAAAAATTTAAATTTTGTTTCCAGGGTTGGGAAATAGAAATATAGAAAAGTAACCAAATAGGCAAATGACGTTGTTGTTTTTGCTAATTCAAACTATTTTATAATTCAGGAAGAACAAAATTGGTATTAAAATCTTAAAAAATCAAAATTTCAACTCCAGGGTTAAACAAATAAAATATTTTATAATACGTGAAAGTGACCAAAAAGTTTAAAAATTTAATTTTTTTTGTCAAGTAAAACTATGTTACATCTATTAATTAAATCTACTTCCTGTTTTAGCAAGAAAGAAAGAAGAATTACATCTGTGAAGGGTATTTAAGATTCGGCACATCCGAATATAGCACTTTTACTTGTTTTTTTTTTAATTTTTGATACCAATTTTGTTCTTCCTAAATTATAAGACAGTTTTAAGTAGCAAAAAAACAAAACATCAGTTGCCTGTTTCGCGTATAAAAAATATGCAATTTCCCATCCCTGAAAGCAAAATTTGAATAAAAAAAATTTTTTTTTGGTCAATGCAAATCTTCATGACGTATAAAGAGGTTTTGTTAAAGAAAAACTTGAAATTTTTAACAATTTTAGTTACTACATGTACTACAAAATACGGAATGGGCCGAAAAAAATTTTATTTCCCATCCCTGGAAAAAAAATTATTTTTTTTTAGTTTTTAATAGACCATTGAGGCTTCCCAAAACACGAAATAGGTTTAATTTACAAAAATTAAAAAAAAATTGGTTGTTGGTATAAATTTTGCGTCGAGAAATAGGCATAAGCTTCCCAGCTCTGGAACCATACTCTATTTAAGTTCATTTCCAATCCAACGGTTCAAGAACCAAATCTCTAGCTCTTCTGTGTGCTTGGGAAAACCGATTTCACGTCGCGACATCGCTCAATCGTCATCGCTATTCATAAGGATCCAGAATATATATACTTTATGGGGTCCTATATTGATATCGAAGAAATTACACACGGAATGACAACCCTATATATACCCTTTCACTTTTTTGTGAAGGGTATAAAAAGAAGAAATAGCACATCTGTGAAGGGTAATTAAGATTCGGCGCAGCCGAATATAGCACTTTTACTTGTTCGTGTTTTTTTATAACAAATGTTCTTAACGGGAGGCGTTATTCATTGACTTTTCATCTCTAAATTGCATCTGAGGATACAAAATATCAGAAAAGAATGAAACAACAGGAAGCATACTCTATCAAAGAAGCTAAAGTGCCTTTTGTGAAATGGTCAACAGAAAAAACATAAATATCATGATAGGAAAACATGACACGTGCGACATGCGAACGCTATTAATTAAAAATATATGTATGTACATAAACAACTTTTGTGTGAAATCGAAACCATTTGAAAGAGCCATTCTCAAACTACTTCCACTAAAATATTCCGTTAGTTTTAGCTGAAATTATCGATTCGATCGTTGGCCGAAAAACATCTTCTGTGTTTGTCACATGCGATCGCCTTGTTGTTGCCTTGCAATTGGAATTGGAGGGTATATTCGCTTTGCCATTCCGTGTGTAACGCAGCGAAATATACATCTGAGACATATGTATATATATATATATATATATATATATATATATATATATATATATTCTTGATCAGTGGTGAAATCTAAATCGATCTGAGCATGTTCTTCCGTCACGATTTAGTCCAAACGAAACGAGCCAGACCCTTAAAACTTCGTACAAATAAATCTTGGAGGATAGCACAGGTCCAGTTCGGAAATGGACTGAATCGGGCGAGAGGGAAAAAAGAACTAAACCAACCTCTAAAAAAATAACATAGTTTTGAACGTTTTTTTGTAATTTTTTTCAGAATATGAAATTTTTTTATGTCAAAGAAGGTTCAACGCGTTAAACTTGGAGTTATAAAATAAAAAAAAAATTCATTTTTGGCCCGCCCTCTTTAGTGGGCGTTATTATATGCAAAATAAATGTAAAATTTTAACAAACTGTGTTGCTTAAGGCTACATTCAATAAAAATAAGATTTTTAAGCTTTTATGACGAAGCTGAGACATAACCTGATCCTCCTTTTTTTACGCGAATTTGAAATAAAACGGGTATTTAAACAAACTTGACTTTTTTTGTACGCCTTTTTATACACGGATATATTTTTTTAGAATCATAAAATTAAATAAATTAAACACTCTGTGAATACATTGTAGTAAATCTGTGCTTTTTTATAAAATTATACAATTTTATAGGCATATGTAGATTACTGAATCAATCCTATGTACATATATTTTTTCATTTTGTATATACACTTACATACATACATAATATTTGTCTTTATTACACGGTATCGTTAGGAACGTATCTACCGTGTAAAGAAGGTTTGGGTGTATATACAAATTCACAGTTTTTAAAATACCTATATACATAGCAGCACTGTGTGATGCCATACATTTTGCTTCCTTTCAAAAACTGACAATATCCGAGAAATAAGTGTTCTTGACTGCTAGTATAACAATCTCCAAGAGAGAAAAATATCTACATCTTCTCACGGATCTCCACGTGAGATTTGTTGTTATTGTAACACCCTGTGCTAGCGGTGGTGTCGTAGGAAACCTGTGCGTAACACCTGCATACAAAAACTTCAATATGCTTGAGTGTATTAAAATCCATTAAACTGATAAATATGCATAACTGCACGTATGAACATTGAAATAGAAATTATTCGTGTGGAAATTACCTAAAAGGAAGTACCAATTTTTAATAACCCACTTAAACATTTGTTAACGTCATCAAGTGTTATTGTGCGCATTTTCATGACTTCAAATTGCCAGGTACTTTTGGTATTGGTTAAATCTGGTACTTTAACAGCAACTCTTGTGTATCTGCTTTAAACAAATATATATGTACGCTTAAATAATGCGCGTAGTAAAAGATTGCTTCAGAAAACGCACGCACGTACAACTTGTGTAGTATGATTAATGTCAGAGAGTGAGCGGCAGAGAACGCAGTTGCGTTTAACAACAGATGCCGTTAGCTTTTGT
The DNA here is from genome assembly GCA_951800035.1 of Linnaemya tessellans. Lineage (NCBI taxonomy): Eukaryota > Metazoa > Arthropoda > Insecta > Diptera > Tachinidae > Linnaemya > Linnaemya tessellans. Next base: position 39,622,392 of record OX637533.1, on the reverse strand, counting down.
GTTTAAGCCGCAAATATGACGGCCGTACACTGCAAGTGTAGCGGACGTTGGTCAGTTGAGTTGGAATCATAGTTGGGAGAGCATTAAAGAAATCGGCATTTACGCGCAAAAGTTTCCATAACAAAATAATAACAATAAATAAAAAAAGATCGAAGAAAGTATTTTTGCATATACAGCGCACATGCGTCAGTGTTTTCGTTAGTTTGATCAATCAAGTTCTTTAATTCATTCACATGATTATTGTTCAATAAGTAAAACCTTCAATCAACTGCAAAATAAACTTGATAAATATTAAAGAAACGGCGGTGCAAAGAATAGAATATTTACTGTGGCAGAGAATCAAAGATAACATAGAAATAATAAAACTAAAAAAATAATTATGTTGTACAGCATAACGGTGGCTAAAACTTTAATCTGCACTATAATGTTACTAATGATCACATTGACGGTGGTGCAGTGCAAAGCATTCGTCAAGTCACACACATTGCAAACAGATAATTCGCGTAATCGTAATACTGACAACAAAAACAGGCAACTGATAGCCTTTACAGGAACTGGTCGTGAAACTACTACTCCCGATTTTATACGTTTAGTTGTGATGCGTTTCATATACGGCATGGCCTCCACCATGGGCGTGGAAGATCGTCTAGAGGGTATTTTTAATGGCGCCTTTGTACCACCCAATGCCGATATTGATATCTTTGGGTTTGCTGATGATGTTCCCGATACTAGTGTCTTTGGTGAAGCCGCATTTGGTGGTATTTTCGATGACGATGTTTTCTAAGCTGTTCAAAGCGAGACTGTAAAATTATGTAAAGAAAAATTATAAATGTCGTTATAGTTTACAATAATAGTGATTTATTTAAGGTTAAATTAGTCCTGACTTATCCATAACACCATCCCCATAACAGATAATGCATGTTCGAACCTAATTTATGGATAACACAGTATTCAATTATACTTCACATAACCATAGCGATAGAAACCAAATGGATTTTGGTTGTAGGTTATGGCGTTATGGGTATGGTGTTATGGATAAGTCACGACTAATTTAACCTTTATGTACTCGTACTTAATTATTCCATAGCGTTAGCTTTTTATAGTTTATTGAAATAAAATAACAATGAAAAATAAGATAAGTCAATAATGTAAAGAAAAAATTGTATGTGAATTTGATTTCATCCACGTGATCTTGTGGGATCTCGTTTCATCAACATTTGAGTGCGAGTGTTAGGACCCAATTTGCTTAAATGATTTCAGACGTCTTCGAACCACTACGGAAACATACTTATGATGGTATTGACCTTATTACCACAGAAAGTGTGAATAACTAAAAAAGCTCAAATATGCACAAATATTTAAATTGTCTCGTTCGTATCTTTCTTCAGGTTAATGCGCGCATGTATGAATATTTCGTCAGATCACTTTCTTTTTTTTCCTCAGACCTAAATGGTAAACCAAACAACTTTGCATTCGTAATTATTATTCATACTTGTAAGTGCAGTACTTCTCTTGTAATTAAACTTAGAAAGAAAAAAATTAACTTGGCAGTTTTACAATAAATAGCCAGCCACATTGTAACATAGCGCATGCCCATGTGGCTTTGTTGTAATATTTATTACGTGCTTTGCAGTTGTACGAGTAAACTTGTGTTAAAGGAAATAATTCTCGTAATTACTCTTATGCATTGCATTATGGTCTGCCAACGTTTTCTATATTTAGTAGGTCATGTCATTTGGTATTGATGCATAATTGCGGTTACAAAAGCGGAGTTTAAGCTTCCAGCTTTTAACTAGTAATTAAATTAATTTGCCGAATATTTAAAAAAATTGCTTCGTTAAGTATGGAAACGATATGAAGGAGGCATGTTTGCGATTACTCTTTCCTTGCAACAACAACTATTTATGGAAAACAATTTAGCGAAACTCTCTAATGTGTAGTCAGTTTGCACGCTTAGTCTGGATTCATAGCGGTATGCTATGATATATAATTTTTTATTTTATTTGTATTATTTGTACAATTTGCAAAATCGCAACTCAGCTTTCTTTTCATTCTGCATATGTATCAAGCGAAACAAATCTAATAAAAGCACTTTAAATATTACAAAACCGAAACAATTTATATAAATCAAAGAAATTTGTTGTTTTAGCTGCGTTCATTTATATTTACATTTGGTGTGATTTTTGTCTTATTTTAGATTACAATTTTTTTTTCGGAAGGGGGGATATTATTGAGGGGACAGATGAAGGTAGATGAAAACAAATTTTTCATGTAAATATATAACATTTTTAATCTCTAAATAATGGAAACTAATGCAATGTTAAGTATTCGAATTCTTAGTAGCGAAAAATTCAATATTAGTTGAATACAATAAACAATTATTAAGATAAGATTTCCTTATTTGGACCCAAGCTCAAATCTGCAAATTATTTTTTATAGATTTTTATCAAATTCAAGTTATTTTTATTAAGAGTGGAATATTAGAATATTTTATAATCATCAAACTAGCAGAACGGATCAGTACTGGTTGTAAAATATTCTAACATTCCACTTTTAATCAAAATAGCTTGAATTTTATAAAAATTCATAAAAATATAACTTGCAGATTGCAGATATAAACTTGAGTCCAAATAAGAAATGCTTATCTCAATAATAAAATTAATAAGTTTGGCAAATAAAATTTGTAATAAAAAATTTTAAAAAGTTATTTAAACTTGAAACCAGTGACTTTTGACGACAGAAACATTAGAGTACAACTGAAAAAGTACAAGAGTAACAACGTCATTAGTTAGATAGATTTGTTGTGCATCATAATCAATTAAAACACCACACTTTCTGTTATCCCTCGCGCTAATACCTATCGATGGTTTAAAAATGACCAACCTTTCTTAAAAATGTAATGTAATTTTATATTTTATATGTGTTATAAAAGGGGCCGCATATACCAAATTAAAATCAAAAAAATCAAACTAAATGAGAAGTACTACGCGCACAAGCAATACACCACAGTAGTGCTTGTACAATACACCACTACTGTTAGACCTACCTTTAGATAAAATAATTTTTATTTGTTTAAGATTTTTTTGTTTAACTTAAAATTAACAATTACTTACTGAGTTTTATTTATTCTTCAAAAAATAAAAGTTATTTCTTCATTATTTTTCAAAAAATAAATAATTTGTTATTCCTATTTCTTTCTTTTTAATTTATATCTAAATATATTTGATTTTTATTTCTTTATTTATTGCTGAAAATGAAGAACTTGATAATGAACGATTTGAAGAAGGTTTGAAGAGATCAAGAAATAACTTTATTTTCGGAGATATGTATATAACTCATGTTTTGAGGAAATAAATATACAAGTAAAATCGTTATATTCGAATCTTCGATCGAATCTTAAATACTTGAGTTGAGTAAAATCTTAAATATTTGGCTTGAGTAAACAAGAAGCAAATTTATTTTAATACGGTCGTTTCCCATGTATTGGAAGGAGCATGACTGGGGCACCTTTGCTTCAGCATAAAAGGGATTTACGTATTAATATTTTTTATGAAGTTGAAAAAAAGCTACTGAGATAAGTTAAAAATATTTAACCTGATCGGTCAGAGTTTCTTTAACCCTATTACTGTGCACAGTTTTAAAATTCTACAATTCAAAGTTACACTCCGAGAACTCCGCGGGGGAGACATCTCGCCTTTGTCGCAAAATCTTAAAAAGTAAATTTTTAAGGGTAATTAAGTGCAAAAAAAAATTTTTTTATAGGGTCATTTAAGGGGCAGAGGAGGATCAGGTTACGTCTCAGCTTCGTCATAAAAGCTTAAAAATATTATTTTTAAAGAATGTAGGCTTAGGTAATATAATTTGTTAAATTTTTAAACTATTTTTGCATACAATAACGCTCACTAGAGGGGGCGGGGTGCAAAAGTTTTTATTTATTTATTTTTATTTTATGGCTCCAAGTTTAACGTGTTGGACCTTCTTTGACATAAAAATATATAATTTTTATGTCGAAAAATACATATATCATTTTATGTAAAATTACAAAAAAAAACTTGCTTGCCATAGGGCAAATGAGTAAAATTGTTGATATATATATATATATATATATATATATATATATATATATATGTATATATATATATATATATATATATATATATATATATATATATATATATACTATATATGTATATATATATATATATATATATATATATATATATGGTTGCATATAATAGTATTAAATATATATTAAAACGCATTATTAATATTAGCTGTGTTCCAGATGCAGCCCGAAACAGCCCGAACACGCCCAAAGTTACCCAAATGCGTTCCAGATAACAATTTTTGTGCGATTTTGAGAGCAAATAAGACAGTACTTTTTTCATTTCTTGTACAAAATCGCCCGAACTATTTCTTTGGGTAAGTTTGGCCCAGAATTATGTTATCTGCTGTTTTTGGTTTACATTTGAAAATAAAAAAGTAAAAAGGAAATTTACAAATAAAGGAAAGTTGTTTATTGAAAATTGGTTAAAAGTAAAATGGAAGATTTTTCAAAAAAACTTGAAGTTGTAAGTACATTTGCGCACATTTGCCCCTTTGTTTAGTGTACAAAAATGCTTTTTTCAGATTAGTGAACAACTTATGGACACATCAACTGAGTCTGATGAAGACGATATGTTACATTTAATTGTTGAAGAATCTGAATTCCTATTAATTTTACCAGCTGTTGTCAATGATGCTAATCTTTAATTTCATGATGTTGAGCGTTATTCAGTGTATAAAACCACTAAAATAAAAGTTAATTTAAAAAGTAAGCAGCACTAGTTTTTCAAAAGATATATTTATGTTTTTTTGCGTTCCAGCAAATTCGCGTATATGTATTTTGCACTTTGGGAGAGTAATATTCTTTTTACTCTCATTAGCCCAAACTTGCCCGAAATTACTTGGAACAGACCTATTATTAGTAAAAGTGGTATAAAAATATTAATATGTTAATACTTTAAGCGTTTGAAACAGTCAAAATATAAGAGTACAAAGTCTGATAACTCCTCACATTGAGGGTGCTGTTGGCTGAAGTAGTAGAACTCGAGACTATGAAGTAGACGGCCCTGAGTTCAACCCTGCGCTGAGTCAAAAGATTTTGTGTTGAATTCTTCTGATCAGCATAAGTACATGGTTGTGTTAGTTGTTGCCAACCTGTTTTAATGATGTAGGCATAGAACTGGTCACTGAACATAATTGGCACCGACTGACACTATCATGTACTAAAAGCAGAGTAACAGCACTCTCCTTCGTCGTTCCTGCAGCGAATTAGCCGGTGAAGTACAAAGGTTGAAAAAGGTTTCTTCATCTGTCCCCTCAATGCTATTCCCTCTTTTCTAGTTCCGGCGCAATGCACTGCATATATAGGGGTCATCTCCTGAGTGCTGGTCCAAGATAAAACAAGTAAAAGTGCTATATTCAGCTGTGCCGAATCTTAAATACCCTTCACAGATGTAATTCTTCTTTCATTCTTTATTGCTAAAAGAGAAAGTAGTTTTAATTAAAAAATCAAAATGTTGTTATCGGTTACTTTTATATTGAAGAAAACGTTTAAAGTTTTCGGCTAAGAATCTAAATGTTTGCCTTTTCTCATATCTAATACCTCTATACGTCTTTCAAAAATATTAAATATGTTTAATTGTTAATTTTATCAACGGGCTTAAGTTCGAATCTGCAAGACTGCAAACCATTTTTTATTATTTTATTATGAGATGGCGTAGCGGCCTCAAAATCAGTACTGATCCGTTCTGCTGGTTTGATGATTATTGAAAAATATTCTTAATATTCCAATCTTAATATAAATTAATAAAAATAGAATTTGAACAAATTCATTTATTAATAAAATAATAAAAAATGGTTTGCAGTCTTGCAGATTCGAACTTAAGCCCGTTGATAAAATTAACAATTTACATAAGAAAGTTCGACTAATAAAAATTCATATATAACTTAAAAACATTGCGGGGGCACGCGCACTTGTTCATTGTAAATTGACAACTAAATTCAATTACTTGAACATAAATAACAAAGAAGCTTTAGTTATCAGCAGCCGATGACTCTGGAAAAAGCGAAAGAGATACATGGAATATTGGGAATATTAATCGTCAGGGTTGGGGAATTTCGTACTAACCAAAAATGTAATAACTTAAAAAAAAAAATATGAATGTGATAACTTCTCATATTCAATTTTCGTTAAAATATTGGTTAAATAGTTGATATTGCTACTAACTAGCACCACTTGCAAAAGTGGAAAAATTGAACAAAGAACGCTGATGAGATGGCGTAGCGGCCTCGAAATCAGTACTGATCCGTTCTGCTGATTTGATGATTATTGAAAAATATTCTTAATATTCCAATCTTCATATAAATTAATAAAAATAGAATTTGAACAAATTCATTTATTAATAAAATAATAAAAAATGGTTTGCAGTCTTGCAGATTCGAACTTAAGCCCGTTGATAAAATTAACAATTTACATAAGAAAGTTCGACTAATAAAAATTCATATATAACTTAAAAACATTGCGGGGGCACGCGCACTTGTTCATTGTAAATTGACAACTAAATTCAATTACTTGAACATAAATAACAAAGAAGCTTTAGTTATCAGCAGCCGATGACTCTGGAAAAAGCGAAAGAGATACATGGAATATTGGGAATATTAATCGTCAGGGTTGGGGAATTTCGTACTAACCAAAAATGTAATAACTTAAAAAAAAAAATATGAATGTGATAACTTCTCATATTCAATTTTCGTTAAAATATTGGTTAAATAGTTGATATTGCTACTAACTAGCACCACTTGCAAAAGTGGAAAAATTGAACAAAGAACGCTGATGAGATGGCGTAGCGGCCTCGAAATCAGTACTGATCCGTTCTGCTGATTTGATGATTATTGAAAAATATTCTTAATATTCCAATCTTCATATAAATTAATAAAAATAGAATTTGAACAAATTCATTTATTAATAAAATAATAAAAAATGGTTTGCAGTCTTGCAGATTCGAACTTAAGCCCGTTGATAAAATTAACAATTTACATAAGAAAGTTCGACTAATAAAAATTCATATATAACTTAAAAACATTGCGGGGGCACGCGCACTTGTTCATTGTAAATTGACAACTAAATTCAATTACTTGAACATAAATAACAAAGAAGCTTTAGTTATCAGCAGCCGATGACTCTGGAAAAAGCGAAAGAGATACATGGAATATTGGGAATATTAATCGTCAGGGTTGGGGAATTTCGTACTAACCAAAAATGTAATAACTTAAAAAAAAAAATATGAATGTGATAACTTCTCATATTCAATTTTCGTTAAAATATTGGTTAAATAGTTGATATTGCTACTAACTAGCACCACTTGCAAAAGTGGAAAAATTGAACAAAGAACGCTGATGAGATGGCGTAGCGGCCTCGAAATCAGTACTGATCCGTTCTGCTGATTTGATGATTATTGAAAAATATTCTTAATATTCCAATCTTCATATAAATTAATAAAAATAGAATTTGAACAAATTCATTTATTAATAAAATAATAAAAAATGGTTTGCAGTCTTGCAGATTCGAACTTAAGCCCGTTGATAAAATTAACAATTTACATAAGAAAGTTCGACTAATAAAAATTCATACATAATTTAAATATGTTTAATTTAAAAACAAAAAGTAAAAATCCGTTCCATGTACCCCAAAAAGTTCTAATTGTCCAACTGTAGAATAGTTTTTTAGACATTTTTGGTTTTTAATAACAATTTATTTCTTCTGGATATATAATGTAGGTATATTCATCATAAACATTAGGAACTTATATGGCTACTTTTATGTAGAAAAAATTTCGATTTTCCAACCCTGGAACCAAATTTTTAATTTTTTTAATTTTTAATACCAATTTAATCCTGAAGTGTAAAATAGGGTTAATTCACAAAAACACAACATTTGGAATTTATGTGGGTACTTTTATGTACCAAAAAATTTCGATTTTCTAACTGTGGAAGCGAATTTTTATTTTACCAATGCAATCCTTAGTGACGTTTAACATAGTTTTACTAGAGAAAAAATTAACATTTTTAAGCTTTTTGGTCACATTCACCTACTATAAAATATTTAATTTGTCCAACCCTGGAATCGAAATTTTGATTTTTTATGATTTTAATACCAATTTTTTTCTTCCTGAATTATAAAATAGTTTTAATTAGCAAACACAACAACGTTAATTGCCTTTTTGGTGACTTTTATGTTACAAAATTTCAATTCCCCAACCCTGGAAACAAAGCTTTAATTTATTTTGTTTTCTTTTTTAACTCTTAATGGGGCATGAAGTTATTTTATTTAAGAAAAACTTAAAATTTCTAGCCATTTTGGTCACCTTCGTGTACTACAAAATATTGCAGTTATCCAACTCTGGAGTCGAAGTTTTTTTTATTTTTCAAATTTTTGAGACCAATTTGGTTTTTCCTGAATTAAAAAATTGTTTTAAACAGTTAGTTGCCTTTTTGGTTGCTTTTATGTATAAAAATTTTAATTTCCCATCCCTAGAAGCGACATTTAAATTTTTTGTTTCTTGTTTTTAGCAATGCTAGTCTTCATTAGGTGTAAGGTTGTTTTATTTAAGAAAAATTTTAAATTTGCAACCATTTTGGTTATTACATGTACTACAAAATATTGCATGTACAAAAAAAAACTTTCATTTTCCCAACTCTGGAAGCGAAATTTTAATTGTTTTTGTTTTTTATCAATGCAACTCTTCATGAGGTATAAGGTAGTTTTATATAAAAAAAATTTAATATTTTTAACCATTTCGGTCACTTTCATGTACTATAATATATTGCACCTGTCCAACCCTGGATTCGAAATTTTGACTTTTTTTGATACCAATTTTGTTCTTCTTAAATTATAAAATAGTTTTAGTTAGCGAAAAAAATCAACGTCAGTTGCCTTTTTGGATACTTTTATGTATAAAAAATATTTCAATTTCCCAACCCTAGAAGCGAAATTTAAAATTTAAAAAATTTTTTTTTGACCAATGCAAATCTTCATGAGGTATAAAGTGGTTTTGTTTAAGAAAAACTTAAAATTTGAAGCCATTTTGGTTTTTACATGTACTACAAAATATTGCATGTACCAATATTTGTACCAATATTTTCCCAACCCTGGAAGCGAAATTTAAATTTTTTTTGTTATTTTATTAATCAGTGCAACTCTTCATGAGGTATAAAGTAGTTTTATTTAAGAAAAATTTAAAAAGTTTAACCATTTCAGTGACTTTCATGTACTACAAAATATTGCACTTGTCCAACCCTGTATTCGAAATTTTGATTTTTTTTTTCATTTTTGATACTAATTGTGTTCTTCCTAAATTATAAAATAGTTTTATGTAGCAACAAATAAACAACGTCAATTGCCTGTTTGGTTACTTTTAAATAAAAAAATATTCAATTTCCCACCCCTGGAAGCGAAATTTAAATTTAATTTTTTTTTATTTTTTTTGACCAATGCAAATCTTCTTGACGTATAAAAAAGTTTTATTTAAGAAAAACTTAAAATTTTTAACTATTTTAGTTACTACATGTACTAAAAAATACGGAATTGGAAAATTTTTTTTATTTTTTTAGTTTTTAATAGACCATTGAGGCTTCCCAAAGCACGAAATAGGTTTAATTTACACACACTAAAAAAAATAATTGATTTTTGGTATACATTTTGCGTCGAGAAATACGTGTAAGCTTCCCACCTCTGGAACCGTAAAACAGATCTTTCTGAATTTCAATACCACTCTATTTAAGCTCATTTCCAATCCAACGGTCTAAGAACGAAGTCTCTAGCTTTTCTTTGGGCTTGGGAAAACCGACTTCACCTACAGACGGACGGACAGACGGACATCGCTCAATCGTTATCGCTATTCATAAGGATCCAGAATATACATACGTTATGGGGTCCCATATTGATTTCGAAGAAATTACACACGGAATGACAAACATATATATAAGCTTTCACTTTTTTGTGAAGGGAATAAAAAGAATTTACGGCACATGGCAAGAAATTACAAGAATAAAACTTAGACTCAACACACACATAATGGAACAACTTTAAATGATAAAAATTTAGCGAAGATCATTCAATAATGAAAAAATTTCAATAATATTCAGCCTGAAAATTATCACAGAATTGAAGATGACAATTCAGAAAGTTTGTCCAGTTATGCGTCAGCTGAAAATTCTGATGAATTTTTAGGTTTTATATCCAGAAAAACAACATAAAATAGAAATCAGAAAAATCCATTTTTGGACCCCAAACCCTTTAGAAGGATTGAAGTAACATATCACATGGAAAAAAATTTATATATTTAAAACATTTTATTCCTTAAGCCTACATTAATTTTTTTCAGTTCTTATGACGTAGCTGAGATGTTCTATGGTCTTCCTCTGCACTAAATCGAAATTAATTCCAACTTCCACTATTGAGCAGGGCAATACTGTCGTCGGAGTTTGCTGCGCTCAACTGAAGCGCCGATTATCTAGTGTTCATATCATGAGAGTAGCTGGTTTAGAAAACATCGCAGTTTTAGTTTTACTCTGCTGTGGAAAATTAAATTGATGTTGATTTACTTCTGTTCTTAAAAATATTGATCATGTCCAACTTTATTCTGAATATAACATTACGAGCATTATCCTAACAATATCAGTTGCATAAATAAAAATAAAATATTTCTTTGATTTATATTCAATTCTCCGCTACAAGTGCCATTCTTTTTTCAAATTTACAAAACAAAGTTCAAAACTGATTATAATCAATAACTATTAAGGGGTTTAGATAGTTTAGAATGCGGACTATCACGGAACCTAACCCTAAAGGTAAAATAGTAATTTAGTTATTCTAAGAAATAGAAGACACGGCACCTGCGGGGCAATCCCGTGGCACCAGCGTTTGGTTACTGAAACTTAGCCTTTCTATTGGCTTTGGTTCTGTCCTTACACTTTCCAACATAAATTACTGATGTGCACCACCGCACATAGTATTTGGCCATTCAACTCGGACATTAGGCTAAAACTTAATATTAAGAAATGTAAAAATTTAAGTACGCAGGTCAATAGACAACAAAATTCTGCATCGTATAGTGAATTTTGAAGGCTTTTGCTTGAGATTTGTCGTTTTGCGACACTATTAAAGTCAGGAAAGTTCAGTAAATTGTATGTGCATTTACTGAATTTTTACGATTATATTTTTGTGGCTAAACGAATAAAGATTTTACGCTGATTTTTTTCTCTACAAAAGGCTATATTATCAGCTGCTTATATCAACATTTAGAAAAATTTTATTTTAAATTTTTATTATAAGAAAATTTGTTCGAGATTAAAAACAAATTATATTTTTGTTAAATTTTTTGGTAAAAAAAATATCATAAGGTTTTTGAAAGCGAGTTCCATCGAGTTCGTACAAATGTAATAGCTCAATATAAAATATGAAATCTCTACTTTTAGACAGGAAAATAACCTTGCGCATTTTTGCGCCATTCTTTTTTGGAATTTTTTTAAAATTTCACCTTTTTTCTGTGTGATCATCCTGCATAGGTATATATGAGTAAGAAACTGTTTTGTCAGTCATAAAATGTTTTACTTTTTAATAATTGCACGTGTATGTTTGTTATTTATATTATTACACATAACACTGTTGTTAATGTGTAAAAAGAGAAATGCGCAAAACAGTAACTCTCCCACACGCCTATAGCGGTTTTAGCTACCTGTGCAGCTGCGTTGTAATTGGTGTTATTCGATGGAGCAAAATAAATGTACCTGTTACAATTGACTTTTTTATTATTATTAAAAACAAAGACAAAAATATATAAAAAGTAAATAAATCTGGCCTGCAAGTACTGAGCTTTTTGCTGTATATTGCTATTATTGAACAAATTTATTGTCATAAACCTTTTGAAGCTTCGAGAGTAAAATGGAAAAAGTGTATACAAGGTTAGAGTTATTCCAAATATTGTAAGAATCTAATGATACGCCCGTTGAAGAGAAATTTAAATTTTTAGTCAGAAAATTTTGCGAAATTTTAAAATGTCAAGGAGATGGTGATGTACCAGCAGTAAAGCAGTGTTTAAAGAATTTCAAAATAATATTGGCATTCAGCACAACGAAAAAAGGACCGATTTTTAACCATGCATGCCACATGGATGGAAGGAACAGTAGCGATACCTGTGTTTGGGGATTGGTTTGGCATTGGGAAGACACCTTCCATAGGCATTAAAGCTTAACATAAAATACATCAGAAAAACGTTAATAGAAAATAGTTTCCCCAACAAACTCATCAGCAAAATGATCAGCGAAACTAACATAAAGCTGAACAACAATACAATAGATAACAAATCCATTACTGAAAATTAAGAAAAGATATATTACAGCGTACGTTACATCCCTGGATTGACTGATAACAAAAACATAAGAAATGCAATAAAAAACAACAACATAAATTTTGCATACAAACCAAACACAACAATAAATAAAATCTTTACAAAAATTAAAGCGCCAATTAAAAAACTACAACAAAGTAATGTAGTCTATGAAATAAAGTGCAAAGGTAATGAAAACAACAGCTGTAATATGGTATACATTGGAACTACAAAAAGAAATTTAGGAACCAGAATGGAAGAACATAAGAAAGACATAAAGAAAAATAAACAATCAACAGCACTATCACAACATATACTGGACACTGGACACACAGCTGATTTTGAAAGAGTCAAGATCTTGGACAGAGAGAATATTGGAAAGAAAAGATACACAATAGAAAGCTTACGAATACAACAAACGATAGAAAAGAAGATGAATTTAAAGGAAGATACGAACAACATCAGCACAAGCTACAAAGTAGCATTAAAATGAGCTGTGATGTACACTTACTGCCTGGCCCACGATGTCACTCGATAGAACGATATCGAGTGACATCGTGGGCCAGGCAGTCAAGTTGTGATTTTGTTATAATCGAAAGTTTCAATTTTTAATGTTTATAAAAATTTAAAAAAATTTAAAATTAATGGAAATGTTTTAACAAAGTTGTAAGTAAGCAGATTCAGTAAAATGTTTAGACGTACATATATATATGTAAAATCAATAATAAAAGTTTTTTAATAATAAAATAGATTTCCCTACCCTTGATAAAGTCAACAAATAATTGGCGAAACGTCGGGAAAAATGAAATAAAACTTGTTTTATTGTCATTAAAATAACCTAGGCCTTATTAGCTCATAATAGAGATCAGACAAAATACGAATACACTTTGGCCATATAAACACAAATAAGTTAAAATTGAATATTTTTTGGAAACTAGCACAAACAAAATTTTTTGACAGAGGCCTTTTGGGAAGGGGGGTTAAAGGGACACCTCCCCCTTCCTTTAAAAGATGAAAAATTAAATTTTTATGGTAATAACGCGTAAGTAATTCATTCCTTTCAATATTTACATTATTTTTGGGAAAAAATTGCATTTTGCGATCTCCTGGGTCCATGTTTAGGTTTCTGAACTTTCGCCAACGTTAACAGTTTCGTTTTCTAAACAAAAGTACGGGAAAACTTAAAACAAAATTTCATTTTCCTGAGGTAGGATTAGTTCTTCTAAGGGGAACATTTTCCCCCTTGGTTCGATTTTTTCTATTTTCGAATTTAAATAGTCTATGAACATAATACATATTTGTGCCAAGTTTCATCAATGTAGGGGCACCCAATAACTTTTTAGAAGCAACATAAACAATCAAAATTATTAATGTCCGGCTAGATTGGCAAAATATCCCTATGCGCACCGTTCCTCTGTTATTTCACAGTTTTACCGGTTATCAGCAAAGATCAAGGTGTAGGAAAACCGAACAGCCCTATTCCCCGATATACACAGCAAAAGGGCGTAGAATATCACCTAGTTAATTATCGCACCTCCGAAAGAGGTGTTGAGAGTACAGAATTGTCTGAGATTAACGTCGGTACCTGCCACTACGATACAACCCGACGGTAGTCTTAATACCGTGTGAACTTGTATACCATCACCGTAAGCGACTATCAGAGCACAAACAGGTTGAAATTTCTCAACCATGGGCCGGCAAAACCCATCCACAAATACTTTGCTAGTGTGTGCGGTCATATCTTGGTACTTTTACTGCTTCCGCGGCTAATGCTATATCGCCAGCAACCGAGGAAAAAACAGCAAGGGCAAACACCAACAAACGCAGACGAGACGCCTGTTACTTCACAATAGCTACACCGTCCGAGCATCAACCCGTACCCGACATTCTTACCAGCAAATTTTGATGACAAACTACAACGACAAGGTAAGTAAGCAACAAAGCTCGCCCGACGATACAACATGTGTAACGGTGTACAATTACAAACATCATCATTGCAGATGATGTTGCCTGCACATACACACATGCCTGTAGTGTCATGGTTACTGGTGGGGTTACTTTGGGAGGCACTTCTTCTGCGGGGCATACCAGATCTCGTGGTACTAGCTTAGGTTTGTAACTTTCTATCGGTTTTTCTTTTTTTATCTTGGACCAGCACTCAGGAATTGAAAACGAGGGGATAGTATTGAGGGGACAGATTAGGAAATATTAGAAGATACATAGACAGTTTTTTTTGTAGCTATTTCAACCTTTTTCTTCGCCGGCTAATTTTTGATACAGTTCCTACGAAGGTGGGTGCTGTTACATTTTAGTAAATGATAGTGTCAGTCGTCTGCTAATTATGTTCAGTGGCCAGTGACTATGCCATCATCATTGAAACAGGCTGGGAACAACTAATGATTCATGCGCGGGCTCGAACTCAGGACCTTCATAGTCTCGTGTTCTACTACTTCAGCCAACAGCACTTATAACCATTCATTCGGCGGATACCACTTAAGTATTAAATACATAATTTTAGTCAGGTTCAATCCCAAATCGGTATTGACAAAAAATCTTTTCTCTTATAGTCGTGCTGTGCAAGTAAATTCAAGTTGAAGGACCTTGCTACAAGGTGTTTCGCTCTGAGATATACATATGTTAAATAAATAAATTTAACAAGTGTTATTTTTTATACCCTTCACAAAGTATATATATTCTCATAAAGTATATATATTCTGGATCCTTATGAATAGCGATGACGAATGATCGATGTCTGTCGGTCCGTCTGTCTGTACGTGACGACCCCAGAAGAGCTGGAGCAGGGTTCACCAACTGGGGGACCGCGGACCTTGTGGTAACAATAAAAAATATTTTAAATTATGTATCAACAAATTCATGCGACATATTTTCCTCTCGACATCAGCCTCTGGTGATGATCCACTAACAAGTAATAGGGAAACCTATGAAAAAAATAGATAATTTGGGAGCGATAACACAACCATTGCTCTTGATAATGAACGTCTGCAATCGTTGGACCACTAATGGTATCGAATCGTTAGAAGTTTTTATGGACACCCAGTTCCCGGGTTCCCAATCTGATGTGGTAATACCGTAGGTATATCCCTCACATGGACAGCCTTCCGCTTTCATTGACTTGGATGTGGAAAGGATATGCTGGGCCATTAATAGTTTCCATCCGTTCAAATCTTCAGGGCCGGATGGCATTATACCCGCAGACCTGCAACACAACGCAGCTCCCTTGGTTCCATGGCTACTGGCTATATACAAAGCTTGTATCCTTTAGTCATACATTCCAACAAATTGGACTAAATGCGTCGTAATCTTCATTCCTAAGGGAGGGAAGACTTCGCACACTGAGGCGAAGAACTTCAGACCCATAAGTCTGACATCATTCCTTTTAAAAACTCTGGAGAGGTTTATAGCTGTCCACATAAGAACATCCATAGATCGTCTCAACATGCCTACACCAAAGGTAAATGACTGAGACTGCCCTTCACTCGCTCGTGGGACATATAGAGGAGTATCTTGAGCACAAGGAGTATACTATGGCCGCCTTCATGGACATTTAAGGAGCCTTTAACAATATTGATCCGATGTCAAGTAGTCACGCTCTAAGCGAGCAGAGTATTGACCGGACGACTATTCGGCTTATTGAAAATTTGCTCTCACGCAGAATTATTACTTCCACCTTGGGTACAGCCACCATCACCAGGAGGGGCCACAGGGGAACACCGCAGGGGGGGGGGATACTGTCACCCTTATTGTGGAATGTAACGATATATCTGTTGCTTAGAAGTCTGGAGACCTTGAATATTACAACTGTTTCATATGCAGATGATGTTGCAGTGGCAATATCGGGTTTCCATCTTGACACTATGTCACGGAGGCTGGAGACAGCATTGAAAGGGGTTAAGGAATGGTGTTCGAGAAGCGTACTCAGCGTCAACCCTACAAAAACGGAATTGGTACTCTTCTCAAGAAGGTACAAGACTCCCTCATTCACCCACCCAAAACTGAATGGCATTACCCTGGACCTCTCGGATAAAGTCAAATACTTGGGTGTTGTAATTGATAGTAAGCTATCATGGACTTCTAATGTCCAGGAAAGAGTAAGAAAAGTCTCGATGGCAAATTATGTCTGTGGGAAAGCCATTGGCCCTACCTGGGGCATAAGCCCAAAGGGGGTTAATTGGACACTAGAGACAGTGATAAGGCCTATACTATTCTTTGGTATTGTAGCCTGGTGGAAAGCACTGGACGTGGCGATCTTACATGAAGAGGGTTCTCCGCAGAATGGCACTTATGATAACGGATGCTCTTAGAACGACGCCAACAAGGGCGCTTTTTGCCATGCTGTGCTGCCTTCCGGCGGACCTGACTGCTAGGAAGCTGGCTCTACGCACCGCAGTCAGAATGAACACAATAGGCGCATGCACCCATAGACCATTAGGTCATGCTAGCATCTTGGACGCGATAGGCACTCCGGTACCCTACTTCAGTAGGAAATTTAGGTTTTCTCTAGCAGAAGGGTTCTCCCCAGATAAAGATTTTTACGGACGATTCCAAACGAGGAGGAAGGGCTGGTTGGGGTGTCTTTATTCCAGACTTTGGAATCGAGATATCCTTGAGACTCCCGAATGTAGCATATTACAGGCGGAAATATCTGTCATCAAAAGAGCAGCGTTGTGGCTAAGGTTTTATCGGATATCAAACCGGGACATCTAATTCATTACCGTCAGTCAAGCTGCAATAAGGTCTCTTACGGAGGTGTATAGCACATCTCTACTTGTCCAAGAATGCCGCAAAGCCCTTGACGGACTTGCGGAACATTCACGCATCTCCTTGAATTGGGTGCGAGGACATGGGACCACCATGGGCAACATTAAGGCGGATGAACTGGCTGGGAGAGCAACCACACTTCAGGAGGCCGACATTGACCAACTAAGTGGGATTCCACTCTCATCTTGCTGGAGACGCTTTGATACTGCATTATTCGAATTAGCTCAGGACAGGTGGTTCAGAGAATCCACTTGCGAGATATCAAGAGTCTTATGGCCCCGCCTGGACTCTAGGGGGACGAACTTGAACTTCACAAGAGGTCATCTACGCAATATAGTGGCCACACTTACTGATCACTGCACCTTTGGGATTCTTGCCAGGCGCATGAGTCTCCCCTATAATGACTACTTCTCCAGTTGCAATGACGAGGAGGAGGAGGAAAGCATTGCACACCTTCTCTGCTTCTGTCCTGCTCTGGAGGAGCAGCGCCTACAGTCTCTGGGCAAGACACGCTTTGGAGACATTTCGGAGATATCAGGGATAGAACTGAGGTACCTGAGTCTCTTTATTAGGAGCAGTGGCTGGTTCGACAGCTGACTCTCCTGCGGTGTGTGTGCACGACCATAACTTTTGCCTTATGTATCCCATCTTCTACTTCTTACTATCTTTCTTACCTTAGCTCCGACTATCCCCTACTTCTTCCTCATCTCTTATCTATTCACTCTTCCTTTAATACACAAAGGGATCAAAAATAATAAACTCCCAAAAATGAATTGAGAAAAACAAAATAGATTTATATAGAATAAACTTTGTTTGTTGTGTTTTCTTGAATTTCAAATCCTATGGTTTTGATTGTGTAATTCTCAATTCAATTTTGGGAGTTTATGTATAAGCTAAGAGGTTTTGTTATTTTGAAATTAGGTTAAAGTCTACTGATGATTTGGTGTAAGAACCAATGAAATGCAGGCATATAGACATACTTGACCACATAACAAACAAAAAGCACTAATTTATAATGAATAAATAAAAAAATAAAAATAGGGAACCTTTTATGAAAGCACTAGGATTGTTACTATAATGTATTAAAAGCAAGAATTCGTCAGCAAAGAAAAACAAAACATGTTCCAGAAATTCTCTCTCTTCCTTTCTCTTCAGATGTCACCAATCTGTGCTCTCAACATTTTCCCTGGGGAACGATAGTCAACTTGGATATTCTCACGCCTTGTTGCATTACAAAACCGGGGAGAGGGTATCACAGCCTTTCCAGATCATGACCTTTGGCTGGTCATGATCGAAATCAGTACTGATCCGTTCTGCTGGTTTGATGATTATTGAAAATATTCTTAATATTCCAATCTTAATATAAAATAATAAATCGAATTTGAACAAATTCACTTCTTAATAAAATAATAAAAAATCATTTGCAGTCATGCAGATTCGAACTTAAGCCCGTAAAAAAAATATTAAACAACAAATAAAGATTAACATTTTAGCAAGATCGCTATAACTGAACTTGACCATCGTTTTGACAATCATCTTTATTAATTTTGTCTGTTTTTGTACACTTCAAGTTTTCTTGAAGCAGATATGTGTTTACACGAGAGAGAGGAAAAAAGAAAGAAGAGGAGTACAGACATGCTTGTACCGACAAGTTACTTCAATTCTTTTTTGTTATTTTATTCTCATATTCAAAACTCATTAAAAACTTGAAGACAAACTGTCTGTGTCTAAACAACCGGGCAGGTTTAAAAGAGAATTAAAGCGACCTGCTTCAAGAAAACCTATCGTATTTTATCCTTTATATGAGCAGCTACCTGGGTACACAATAAATTTATAACAAAAGGTCGAATATATCAGTTCAAATACAACAACTCATGTACCTACCCCCGCTTATATGTAACTAAACATTTTTGAATGGCCTAAATTACAAAAGTGCATGTAATGCATTATAATAACAAAGTTACGTTCCACTGAACATCGAGATTTGTGTATATTTTAGACCTTTACTTCAATGCCTAAATCTGGCACTCGAGCAAAGTAAGGCACGTCTTTTTAAAACTATTTTATAAGTTAAGAAATGATATTGTGTGAAGAAAAAAAAATTTCCAGAAATATATAAAACCAAAAAAGTTATGCCCACTTGAAGTTCAAAAATTTTCTATAATATTTTGAATTCCAGCTTCTCCTAAAAAAAGCGCGTTTTTGAAAAATTAAATCGGTGACACAAAAAAAAAAATTTTTTAAGAGTTTTGGCCGCCATCTCTTCAAATGTGCCACTGTGCGACGTTAATCTCAGACAGTTCTGTCCTCTCAACACTTCTTCCGGAGGTGCGATAATTAACTTGGTGATATTCCACGCCTTTTTGCTGTGTATATCGGGGAATAGGGCTGTTCGGTTTTCCTACACCTTGATCTTTGCTGATAACCCATAAAACTGTGAAATAACAGAACAACGGTGCACATAGGGGTATTTTGCCAATCTAGCCGGACATTAATAATTTTGTTTGTTTATGTTGCTTCTAAGAAGTTATTGGGTGCCCCTACATTGATGAAACTTGGCACAAATATGTATTATGTTCATAGACTATTTAAATTCGAAAATAGAAAAAATCGGACCAAGGGGGAAAAGGTTCCCCTTAGAAGAACTAATCTTACCTCAAAAAAATGAAATTTTGTTTTAAGTTTTCCCGTACTTTTGTTTAGAAAACGAAACTGTTAGCGTCGGCGAAAGTTCAGAAACCTAAACATGGACCCAGGAGATCATAAAATCCAATTTTTTCCCCGCCACCTTTTGTGGGCGGTGACATAAAATATTATTATGTAAATATTGAAAGGAATGAATTACTTACGTGTTATTACCATAAAAATTTAATTTTTCAGCTTTTAAAGGAAGGGGGAGGTATCCCTTTAACCCCGCCTTTTGTTTGTGTTAGTTTCCAAAAAATATTCAAGCTTTAATGCCGATGGAAGGTGTCTTCCCAATGCCAAACCAATCCTTAAACACAGGTATTGCTGTTGTTCCTTCCAGCCATGTGGCATGCATGGTTTAAAATCGGTCCTTTTTTCGTTTTTTATTGGCGAATGCCAATATTATTCTGAAATTCTTTAAACACTGCTTTACTGCTGGTACATCACCATCTCCTTGACATTTTAAAATTTCGCACAATTTTCTGACTAAAAATTTAAATTTCTCTTCAACGCGCGTAGCATTAAATTCCTATAATATTTTGAATAACTCTAAAATTGTTACACTTTTTCCATTTTGCTCTCGAAGCTTCAAAAGGGTTATGACAATAATTTTTTTTTTTAGGAGTAGGACCAGCGCTCAGGGGATAACCCCTACATATGCAGTGCATTGCGCTGGAACTAGGAAAATAGGTTTTGGGAAGGAGGATAAAGGGAGTAGGGTCTGTGGATATTAGACTTGAACCCCCTCAAATTGTAAGTGGCGGGGAAGACATCTGCATGTAGTTTGTTCCACATACGGACTGTTCGGCCAAAAAACGAATTTTCTCTGTAATGCGTAGTGCGATTCGTTGGAATATCGACCACAAACGCATTCGCTCTTGATGAAAAACGCGTTGAGCGTAAGAAAGAATGGGTTTCAGGAACAAGTTCCCTAATTTCACCAGAGCACCTGCCATTATAGTAACGATAGAACAACGATACGCACCCCACATTGCGACGATGTTCAAGAGAGTCAATAGAGTTGGCTACCCTACTGTCTCCGATGAGTTTTATCGCCCTCTCCTGTAAGCGGTCGAGTAACTTCAAAATAGACTTTGAAGCACCGGCGCAAACATGAGAGTTGTATTCCATCTTCGGTCGGATGTAAGCGGTGTAAATATTAAGAAGATCAGAAGGGGTAAAGTATCTCTTGCACCGTCTTAAGAAGCCAAGGCACTTAAATGCTTCTTTTGCGACCTGAAAGACATGTTCCGTCGATCTGTCATCACACTGCACTTTCATGCCCAGAACATCAGGAGCCCCGGACTCCATAATACTTACACCACCCATAGAAACAGATGGTTCAATAACAGCAATATGCAGCTAAGAGATCAGTACCTGCAGGCCAGATTTATTTACTTTTTATATATTTTTGTCTTTGTTTTTAATAATAATAAAAAAATTCAATTGTAACAATTGAATAACGTCAATTACAACGCAGCTGCACAGGTGGGAGAATTACCGTTTCGCGCATTTCTTTTTCTACACATTAACAAAAGTGTTATGTGTAATAATTTAAATAACAAACATACAAGTGCAATTATTGAAGACTAAAACATTTTATGACTGACCAAACAGTTTCTTACTCATATATGCCTATGCAGGATGATCAAAAACAGAAAAATGTGAAATTTTCAAAAAATCCCAAAATTCAGCAAAAAAAATATTTTTTTTTAATTTCGACAAAATTTTCTTATCATAAAAATTAAAAAAAAAATTTTTCTAAAAATTGATATAAGCAGCTTATAATATAGCATTTTGCAGAGAAAAAAAATCAGTGTAAAATCTTTATTCGTTATAACTTACTGCGAACTTTTTTACTTAAATATTCTGCTTTTTTATTTTATTCACTTTACTAAGAAGACGCTTGTAACATATGAACAATATCTACGTTTTGTATGGCTTCATCACAATTCTGGTGACTAACGACGGAGAAACATAAAAAATAAAAGTCGTCAAAACTGGCGATATTTTGCGTCGCATTTAAAATACATGGAAAAATACTTCGAGTTGCCACATGTCTATTCACATTGGAAAAACATTTTAACAGGGCGCTCATTTTATCAGGCCGCTTCAAACTATGTGTTTCTTTCTGCAAAAAAAAATTAAAAGTTTCTAAGGATGCTAAACAAACAACAAAAGCACAAAATGCAAAAAAAGTACTTTAGCGTACCTTTTAAAGGGTTATGCAGACAACAGTAAATTGACTAAAAAAAGTACGTGTACTGCTGAAAAAATACGTCTGACTATCCTAATTATTCATTACATAGTATGCGGACTCTACATATTTACCGGTAATAAAAATATTATTTACCGATAATAAAAATATTATTTACCGTTAATAAAAAGGTCACCGAAGCCCTAAGAAATCATATAGTTCAATCTCGAAGAGATAAGCACATGAGAATATACCTGGAAACGAAGAACCGGATAAGCCGGTAGAGATGGGATCATTTATAACAAACATTATACTAGAAAACGCCAAACCACTTCAAGCATTCAAAAACGAATTAAAGCAGGGAAAGGCAAATGCAGGGCGCGGCGCCTTTTCATTTACTCTTCTGTTACGTACGCGTGTACACTGTACACGCATTGTAGAGCTGTAAACAACTTTAATCAGTCTAGCTTCAGCATTCAAACAGGCAGGTTGTGTTTATCGCATACTTTAAGAATCAGCGTTGCCAGAAAGCAATGTGAGTCCAATCACAGTTGAGAAATCTTTATGAAAAAAATGTTTGCTGATTCTAGTACAGGGAAAGGCAAATGCTTTGGCGAAAAGTATGAAGAGATGCGGAAAATTATGAATGACATTCCCTTATGACCACCTGGTGTTTTGTTAACAATTTGAACCACAATTCATTGTGTTCATTACATTCAAACTTTTTGCAAATAATGCCTGTTGGTGAATAATGCAATGAAAAATATATATGTACGTATGTGTATTTGAATTACTCTTTGTCAAATGTCCTACAAAACCTTCTTATTTACACACCATCACTGCATACAGAGCCACAAACATCATTTTGCCCCAATGCCATGCCGATACTAATATTCTAATATATTGCAAATACCCATAATAAAATTAAGTTAGTTTTTGGAGATTTTAAAGTTTAAATTAGGGAGAAGTGACGAAAGTTGATTGGCAATACCGATTCGTGGTGAGAGCGCAGAGAGTAATAAGTAATACAATCGCAATATGTAATAGTATAGGTTGCCTTTCCCTGAATTAAAGCAATGGGCTATAGAGCAGATACGGGAGTTTCATAGCACAATTGTGCTGAGATCATTCATACGTATTCTTACCCTCTTTAATTTAGTCGTCGATGAGACAGCGACGAATGAATATCAGGCGGATGCTTACGAATTTTTTTATATTTTTATATTTGTCCAGCAAACAATTTCAGTCATGATGATATGCGAAAAATATTTTGTCATAAACAATGCTTCGATAACATACAATGCCTTTTATACAATTTTCTCCAATAACGGACTATACTAATTCTCCTACTTTAGTAATACTCTTAATCTTATTAATTAGTCTGTGTAAAATTTTATCAGAAATATTTTGAATATGTTCCCCATATGAAAATGATCTTCCATGCCGACAAATATCAAAGCTTATTAAGTTTGATACGTCCAACCGCGTATTTTTTTTTTTTTGGCGAATATTTAGTGTTATGCTCCAGCAAGCAACCATTATTTTATATATATATATTTTTTCTTGAATGGAAAACAACAAATTATTGTCCTATCTTTTTTAACTTTTTTTTCATTTGACTGTTTGCTTAGAAAAAGTTTTATTTTTAACTAATAATTTTACGTAATCAACGTTTTTTTTCAACTTAGAAAATATTGGTACTTATGTGTAAATATATAATGTAACATTATCTTTCAAACGCTTGGCTTTTTGTTTGGTGGTTAGCTCGCAAGCTCAGCACATACACAATTTATCAATACATTGACAGTGCCCACCACTGCTATAGAGCAACAAACAATAGATTAACCGCCGTATTCATAAAATATGTTTTAGGTTTATTACAGATTTATTTGACAAATTTCCCACAGAAATACGTCAAATAAGCGCTTAATAAACCTAAAATATTTTTTATGAATACGGCAGTAACAATATATGAATCATATAGTGCTGTGTTCTATAAATATGCATATGTAAGTACTTAATTCGGGAAATTTAATATATTAGTATAAAAAGCATGTGATTTTAGACTTCTTTTTAATAAAATTAATGCAACAACACGGTATACTCGTATGTAGATGTAATAAAAATTTTTAGACAATATACCTTTTGTATTTACATGATTCAAAAATATACTTAATGAATCCAAATCTGTATTTACAAATATGAAATAAGAGATTTGAATTTTAAAAATCATGTATTTCATATGGAAATATATGTATCTGAACTCATTAGGATATCTTATGTCATTGAGTAAAATACCGAGTATCTAGGTACTCATACTAAAACTTTTAACTGATCTGTGAAAAACAAGCAAAATAAATCAAACGGACAGATTTAGAAAAAAACTAATTTAATTACTCACAGAAGCAGCCAAATTGCAATTAAAATTGGTTTTCTATCGTATATATGCATTTTGTGTTTTAAAAAACTTGTATATTCTTCAATTTACCAATTTTTTCATACCCTCCAAAAAAGAATTGGAGGGTATATTCACTTTGTCATTCCGCTTGTAACGGAGTGAAATAATCATCTGAGACCCCATAAAGTATATATATTCTTGATCAGTGATGAAATCTAAGACGATCTGAGCATGTCCGTCCGTCTGTCTGTGGAAATCACGATTCAGTCCAAACGAAAAGCGACAGGCTCTTGAAATTTAGTATAAATATATCTAGAAGGATAGCACAGGTTAGGTTCGAAGCAAGAGGAAAAAAAATCCCTTAAGAAGAAGTAAACCAACCTCTAATAAACAACATAATTTTTAAAGTTTTTTGTAATTTTGTTAAGCAAATGATATATTTTTATGTCAAAGAAGGTCCAACGCGTTAAACTTGGGGCCATAAAATAAAACATTTTTTGACCATGCCCCCCTAGTGGGCGTTAGGCAAAAATTTGTGGAAAAATTTAACAAATTGTCTTACTTAAGCCTACATTCCTTAAATATAACATTTTTAAGCTTTAATGACGAAGCTGAGACGTAACCTGGTACTGCTCTGCCCTACCCCCTCCTCCCTATTTGCCCCTAAATTACCCTATAAAAAAAATTATAATTTTGTGTTTAATTATCCCAAACATTTATTTTTAGAGCTTTATGACAAAGGTGAAATGTGTGCCCACAGCCCTTGCCAGAGCGACCCCGTCAAAATACAGTTTTAATACCCTCCAAATAGAATTGGACCCCATCAAGTGTAAATATTCTTGATCAGTGATGAAATCCGAGACGATCTAGCAATGCCACTTTAGTGGGCGTTGACGTACGATATTATATGCAAAAATAGTGTATATGTATGTATATTGAAAATTTTTTATTCCTTAAGCCTATAAGAAGCTGAGATGTTCTCTGATCTTGCAGAGGTGAAACGTCTCTCCCACGGCCCTTCCCGGAATGACTCTCTCAAAATAGAGATTTAAAATTGGGTACAGAGATGTCTTAAATTAACTCTGTCCCACGAAATTGCGAATTCTCAGATGGTTTTCAGAAGTATATGCATAAGATAAGAGGTTTTTAGCTTTTCAAAACTGTGGTTAAAGTCTACTGATGATTTGGTAAAGCACCAATGAAATGCATATAGACATTGATTGACCACCAACAAATAAATTTCATTTAAAATAGTATTGTGACAAAAATATGTCAAATAAAAATTTTATAACAGTTTGATTTAGACATTTTTTTCATTTTGCCTCATAAATACAGTTTTTTCAGATGGCTGACGACATTTTGTGAGTCTATTCTGGTTTTGAAGTTTTCCTTGGCAATGAGCTCTATATTCCTATAAAATGTGTTGCAAATTCTTTTTTTTCTTTCAAGTTCAATGTGGCACCGTACAAACAATATTTACCTCAGGAAAATGTGTCTCAATATACAATCATCATCAAAGCTTACAACCAATTTCTAGATAATTGGATTGAATTTTATATTAAATGTTGTTTTCAAATAAAAAAGACAAGACATTTGATTTCAAATGCCTTCTCTAAGCAATTTATATACAATTACTTTACGTGTTGTTTTAAATAAAAACATGCTTGTTTACTTCCTTTGCTAAACTTATTATTTATGGTGAATAGGGAAAAGTACCAATTAATTAGGGTTTTTATTTTGCCGCGGTTAACTTCCCCGGATCTCGGGAATTCCCGCTTTAATAATAATAGTAATAAAACAAAATTTCATATGAAATTTGCTCTATTACATTCTTATAAGCCTCTCATAATTTTTATTAATAAGGGGTAAATATTTAATAATTTAAACAGGCAAATAATCGCTATTAAAATTTTTTTTAATCTATTAAAAATTAGTTATAAATAAAACTTAAAAATCTTAATCAAAATCCCTACAGTGGTTGCAAGTAGGAGTTGATTCAAAAACAAGAGCAGTAATTTCAATGAAAAAATTTTATGTGTTAAACTGTTTGAAAAGATAATAATATGGTGTTTAGACATGCATTTTTAATTGAGTCAATAATAAGTTAATTGAAAAGTGTTCTCACATACTCAATATAGCTAACTCAATTAGCGTTTAACAGCAGCTGACTAAAAGTGTTGCTTACATTGCTGCTTCACAGGCGTCGTTCCATAAAATGCGCTTTCTTTTTGCCTTTGGACCTGTTGTTGTACGAAATAAATTTTTCATTTGTTTTAATTGTTAATTAAAAAATGTTATTTTAAAAACTCACCCTCAACTTGACTCGCGATTTTATTCTGTGAATTTGTTTACATATCAGTAGTCAAATTTCATAAAGTTTGTTCAGTAGGCCTTATTTTCTTTTTTTTTATTCGTTTTATAATTATTTTAAATATACATTAAATAAAATACTTAATTTAAATACAATTTACATCCAAAATACATTAAAACTCCTAGTCGGAGCATAGGGCAGAAACAAAATCAGTCCACTATTGCTTATGGCCATGTGCCTATGGTTCTACATTCCGCATGTGTAGATCTTATCCATGTACTTTTTGGTCTTCCTTGACGTCTCGAACGCTGCGGGTTCCACTCAAATGCCATTTTGGCTATACCATTGTCAGGCTTATGTAGTGTGTGGCCTATTCAACGCCACTTCCTGCGTTTTATTTCAACTTTTATATTTCCGTTATTAGTCCCTCTGAGTAAGTCCACATTGGATATCGAATTAATCAATTAGCTAATTAAAATTTTGTATGGGTAGTTGAGCTCAATAATGCTGTTAATTGCGATAAACTCAATTCTGAACTCCATATAAGAAGAACAGGAGAGTTTCAAATTAAAACAACAAATGTTAAGTGTTGATATTTTCATTTATTCATTATTCTAAGTTGTGAACTTGGTTGTCATTGTGTTTGTGCTTTGTTTTGTACTTGTCAAAGGATCGTTTAGAGTGTAAACTTTAGACAGTACTATTTATACGTAAGACTCTTTTGTATGCTTTCCCAGGATCCCGACACAATTTTACGGGAAATAGTAATAACTAGATTTCTCGGGACGAGAATCCCGAGATAAAAACCCTACAATCAATAGATAATGAAATAGGAAAATTACAAATTTTAAATTTAGATTTGAGAAATCGGGCTTTAACCTTAATACGAAATTGCAATATTGTTTGAATAATATTTTGCAGACTGGGAAGCTTACTCCTATATCTGGACGCAAAATTAACTACCAAAAACCAATTATATTTTTGATTGTTTGTTAATTAAATCTATTTCATACTTTGGGAAGAATGAAATTTGTATTGAAAACTAAAGAAATAAAAATCAGTAGTTAGGAACTGTATGTGCGAGAATAATTAAAATACTGAAATTTCATCAATTAAATTTTAAAATTTTTAACTTATAATTGCCAAATTTGTGTTAATTGGTTTTTTTGTAATTTGATACTTTAATGTTTGTGTGTGTATTTTCCCACGGTTATATAGGGGTGTTCACATTGTTGTTTTTTTTTATAATGTTGGGGTAGGCGTGGGAACTTGGGAGTTTGTGTCTGTCCATATGAGACCGTGGGAATTTCTGTCCGTGCATATGTGAGGGTAGTTTGGTGGAGGGGTGCTGTAGTAACCAAAACCAGTTTGTATATGGGAGCGTGAGACCGTGGGAATTTTCGTCTGTCCATATGAGACCGTGGGAATTTTTGTCTGTTCATATGTGACCTTGGGAATACATGTCCGTCGGTATGTGAACGTGGGAATTTGTGTCTGTCCATATGTGAGCATAGGAATTCTGTCTGTCCATGTGTGCTATGGCCTAATAGAAAATAAGAAATTTTTAGTATCTGACACAACATTTTTTAGGAAGTACAATATTTCAAAAGTGTTGTATAAATGGAAGCCCCTAATGTTTCTGGTTCGTTTCTTCTTGCTGGAGTGAGATTTCTTCTTTTATTTTTTGCTTGTTTTTAATTTTGGTGTGTGTTTACATAAGATATTTTGTCCAGCAATTCAGTTATTTCTTTTTTGTGTGCAATGCTTGAGTGTGGGGGAATAATTTGATTATTCTGATCTTGAAGACGTTATGAAAAAAAATTTACTATTGCATAAATATTGAAACTGATAGATATTTTGTTTATTTTATACATGACGATCATCGATAGATTTTATTTTGGGATCTGGATGGTGGTGCGATTTCTGTATTTTGTAGAATATGAATATTTATGCTATGTTTAAGTGTGTGTGTGTTTTTGTGTTTTGAGTGGCGATTGGAATGTCTGCCTGTCAGACAGGCTGTGTGTGTGACGATTGGTGAGTCTGTATGACAGTCCGCTTTTTTGCTTTCCTGACTTAGCGCAAGTGGGTCAGTATGAAATGTGATGATGTACATATTCATGCGTACATAAATATCTACAAATTTATTTCATTTACGCATAGACATACAAACAAATAATAAGCGTTTATTTTTTGTGCCCAAATATTCCCTTGACCATTTGAATGAATGAACCATTGTTTAAACATATGCATTGTTTTAATTTTTATTAATAAGTAATATGTACCAAATTATGTATACATTTTTATTTATATCTTAATGTAAATTTGCCTCTAGTATGTCCGCTGCCTCTACCAACAATTGATCGTCTCCAAGAGGCATGCATAAGCATGTCCCTGTACTCTGTATATATCACATTCCTTTCAAAACTTTGTAACGTATCTGCATGCACAAGCATGTCTCTGTACTCTGTACATATCACTTATCAAAATGTTTGTTTACATAAATATTGTCCACGTAGCAGTTTCTTTTGCTACAAAATTTTGGAACGTCTCTACATGCGTAAGCATGCCTACGTAGTCTGTGCATATCACTTATCAAAATGTTTGTTTATTTAAATCTTATCTACGTATTTAAACATTTTGTATAAGTTCCATCTCATATACCCGCTGTACTTCTAAAACTACTTTATTAAAATTTTGCAACCAACGATTTTTGTAGCTACAAGTTACTAACTACGCAAATACTGAAAATTACTTTGTTGAAATGTAGCGTACTAGACCATACTAAACATTTTCACGAATTAATTAGAGCTGTGCCAAATCGTTCGTTCAAGTGACCGGTCATTTTCGTTCATTCTTTAAGAAAGAACTCGTTCGTTCATTTCGTTCGTTCGCTCTTTTTATGAAATACGAAATGAAAACAAAGAAACATATGATTCGGTCAATAAAAAGGAAAATAATCAAAACAAACAACACCAAATGCAAAAAAGAAAAAATTAATAAGTGATAATTTTTATAAAATAAAAGTATTTAATTGCATATAAACAAAAATAGAATGTGAGAAAGTTTAAAAAGTTTTTAAGATTTCTTATTTCGATGGTGTGCAGTTCGGGACATAAATATTTAAAGAAATCCGTGGCCAATAAATAAAAAAAGTGAAATGAGCGAACCCAAGTGAATTGAACTTGTTATCAGTACTGCTGAGCCAAAACGGCTCAGTAAAGTAACCGGCTCACTTCGTTCAGTGTACTGATTCGTTCGAATTGACCCGTTCGTTCACGAACGACACAGCTCTAGAATTAATGTAAATTAACTTTTTTAAGTCTGAAGTCAGTACATTTTTGTATCGAAAACCAATAAGTCGTAAATATTTCAAAACTACTTGTGTTTTAAAAAATAGAACTTTTTTATATTACAAACTTAAAACAGTATATAAGTGCATTTATAAAGTTGTTTCAATATATATATATATATATATATATATATATATATATATATATATATATATATATTAAAGTGTTTTTTCAATAAATAAATATAAAAAAAATTAAAAAAATGAGTTTTTCAGTTTTCCGTTGCAATATCTGTAATAAGCAATACAGATATCAAAATTGCTATTTAAAACATTGCAAAAGTCATATTCAACCCCAAGATGTGCAGCAGTCCGTACAACCCCAAGATTTTCAAAAATGACTGACAACTGCAACCTTGAACTTAGATTTTTAGATACAATTCGCTTTATGTCTGATAGCTTAGAATCTTTAGCCAATAATCTTTCAGAGCAAGACTTTCACATTATTAAAAAACAATTCAAAACCAAAACAGAGTTTGATCTTGTGAGAAGAAAAGGTGTTTTCCCTATGATTTTCTAAATTCTTTTGAAAAATTGAATGTTGGTGAACTTCCAGCAAGAGAAGATTTCTTCAACCAGCTCAATAATAAGGAGTGCTCGATTGAAGACTATGATAATGCAAAAGAAGTTTGGAATGCTTTCAGCTGCAAAACCTTGCAAGATTGTATGGAAGTATATTTAAAAACGGATGTCCTCTTACTTGCAGATATATTTGATAGTTTTAGAAAGGTTTGCAAGAACATCTATCACTTAGATCCATGTCAGTATTACACTGCACCAGGACTATCGTGGGGTATGTTGAAGCATACAAATATAAAATTAGAACTTTTGACGGATATAGATATGTACAATTTCTTCAAGAAAGGAATACGTGGTGGGCTTGTACAATGTAGTAATAGCTATTCATAAGCTGGATCTAGATCCGACAACCATAAAGGATAGTTCAAGCGATGGATATGTCTATGAAGTTACTTTAGACTATCCTTCTCATTTGCATTAGACTATCCTCTCACAATGACCTTCCTTTTGTCCAGAAAATAAAAAAATTTTGCAAACAAAGCACATTAAATTACTTGCAGATTTTTCTACAAAACAAACATATGCATGTCATAGATTATAGAGTTCTTAAACAATGTTTGCAGTATGGTCTAGTTCTAAAGAAAGTGCATCGAATTCTCACCTATGTATAAGCAATCAACCTGGTTGAAAAGTTATATAGACTTTAATACCAAACATAGGGCTACTGCAAAAAATGTTTTTGAAAATAATTTCTTTAAATTGTTAAATAATGCTGTATATGGTAAAACTATGGAGAATGTGGAAAAGAGAAATATGTACGAATAGTTACGAACTGGAATAGGACAAATTATAATCAATTAGGAGCTCAAGATTAGATATCTAAACCTAATTTTCATAGTTTGTCAATATTTTCTGAGGATATGGTAGCGATTGAAATGAATAGAGTGAAAACCTATTACAATAAACCTATATATTTAGGATTTTGTGTATTAGAGCTTTCCAAATGGAAAATGTACTATTTCCATTATGGGTACATGCAACCCAAATTCAAGACAAACCTATCATTAAGCTATATGGACACAGACTCTTTCATTTACACAGTAAAAACTGAAGATTTCTATGCTAACATAAAAACTGACGTCGACCATAAGTTTGATACATCAGATTACCCTAAAGACAATGTATATGGATTTCCTCTGGTAAACAAAAAGGTTTTGGGTATGATGAAGGATGAGAATTGTGGAAGGGTAATGAAGGAATTTGGAGGATTGCGATCAAAAATGTACTCTTTTGGTGTGCAATATCAAAATGATATTAAAAAATCGAAATAGAAATTGCTTATTCAATAAGTCTACTGTGTATGATGATATGCTAACATTTAAATCAAAAATTCATAAAATTTACACAAATCAAATAAATAAAGTAGTATTAAATTATGCAGATGACAAAAGAAAAATAAGAAGTGATGATAAGAGTACATATGCGTGGTATCATTTTCGAATCGAGGAAACCAATCCCGATTACGAACTTGATATGTTATTGTGGGAAATTTCAAGATTAGAAGAGGAAGAAGCAATGGAATAACTTCAGCTAATTTTTTAGGTAATAATTTTTATGTGTAAGTAGTTAAATCTAGTAATAAAAGAAAACATGTTTTATTTTTAAGTTAAATATTGTTTTATTGTTAGGAGAGAGAGAGAGAACTAGAATTGTACAAATATATTATATATTAAAAAACATTCAAAATTTTGTTTTATTTTGATTATTTAGTTTTAATGAAATATGCATAATATGAATTAATTAAATGGCTAATTGCCATTTTTCTTAAATAATATACCGAAAACCGGCAGGTGTCTGGTCCCTCCACACAACCCCGATGGCTCCAAGGACAGGACTTGAAATGGCCCTCGTCCTTGTCTTCATCTTCCATTATACCCATTTCTTCGTTTTGATCCAACATGTCTAGGAAATATTTCATCATATCCCGGTGTTCATGTAGTTGGCATCCTTCAAAGTTGATTAGGAATTGCTCAATCTTGTCTCTTATTTGACTCATGTTTTTTTATTTTAAATTTAATCTTTTTATTAACAAAATTTACTTGCGATACGTTTCACTGTTACTTTGCAACTATAATTGCTCATTTCAACGAACCAGTACGAAGCTGCATGTTAAAAAAGTTAAAAAACGAAGCCTGGACGTTTTTAATCCGAACAAGTAAAAGGGCTATATTCGGCTGTGCCGAATCTTAAATACCCTTCACAGATGTAATTCTTTTCGTTTAAATTTTTCGGCTAGGAAGCTATTCCTAATACCTCTGAACGTCTTTTAAAAATATTAAATACGTTTAATTTACAAACAAAAAGAAAAAATCGGTTTCATGTACCTCAAAAAGTTCTAATTGTCCAACCGTAGAATCGTCTTTTAGATTCTTTTGGTTTTTAAAACCAATTTTTTCTTCCTAATATATAAAGTAGGTATAATTCATCATAAAAATCCAAAATAGCAAGTTATATGGTTACTTTAATGAATCAGAAAATGTCGATTTTCCAACCCTGGAACCGAATTTTTATTTTTTAAAATGTTTAATACCAACTTAATTCTTAGCGAAACATAAAAGATGTATAATTCACTGAAAAAAACCCAAAATTGGGAACTTATATGGTCTCTTTTATGTACCAAAAAAAATTTAGATTTTCCCACCCTGGAACCGAATTCCTAATTTAAACATTTTTAATACCAATTTAATTCTTAGCGAAGCATAAAATATGTTTGCATGTCTTGCTGTGACTGGCGCAATGAGATCGGCCTAGAGACAATGCTTGATTTGGCTCCCCTTGAGATATACATCAAGTACGTATCTGGCAGATCTGCCCTCAGACTCATGGAGTCGGGCAGTTTCAGGCATGACCGTACGGGACATGGCATTATCCTACAAAAGGTAGGAGGGCAGGTCCTGGGGGGACGGACTGATTATATGACTCCGGTCATGTGCTTCGACAAATCCTTCTCAGTCGCATTCCCGGAGAGGAAGGACTGGATGGAAAACTCCGCGACTCGTAGTAATGCAACTTATGCCATTACCGAGGCAGCATTAAGGATTGATGGGCTCAATTTGGAGGCAAGAACTATTGACATCTGTATAGATAGTCTGGCAGCAATTAGAGCCCTGGGCTCGGAGATGATAAAGTCGAGATGTGTACTGGCATGCATTCAATCTCTGGCCAGACTTAGGGGGCATGATGTCAATGTGGTGTGGGTTCCAGGGAATGAAGGCATTCAGGGGAATGAGATGGCGGACGAATGCGCGAGAGCGGGTTCGGCCTTGAATGAAGCAGTATCGCGTAGGGACATTGACATTCCCTCAGTTGAGCAGCTGGGCAGATTTCAGAGGTGGGCAAGGAGGGAGGTGACAAGCAGGTGGTCAAGTATTACTACCTGTAGGGTCTCCAAAACTCTATGGACCTCGCTTAGGAGAGCTAGGACTAGGCAACTTCTGTTTTTTGGGAAACAGCCGTTGGCACTCCTGGTAGCGGTCTTGACGGGGCACTGTGCAATTGGGCACATGTCGGAGCGTTTGGGCTTTCCCCATGATGGCCGCTGCAGGAGCTGCTTCGATGAGGAGGAGGAGGAGTCAGTACAGCATTTCCTTTGTGACTGTCTGGCCCTGCAGGAGCGTAGGCTTAGGCATCTAGGCTCTCGTTTCCTGCGGGATCTTGACTGCCTCAGGGATGCACCGCTGGCTGCCCTGGCGGACTTTGTGAGAAGTTCTGGGTGGTTCTCAGGAACCACCACTTCGTCTTGAGAAGAGTGTGTAGGGTGTAGTCCTCTGGTCATCACAATGGGCCTTTTGATGGCCTCCGAGTGTTTTTCTCGCTTACTGCGGGCAGCCCTTTTAACCTAACCTATAAAATATGTTTAATTCCCTGAAAAAGAACCAAAATTGGGAATTTATGTGGGTACTAAATGTATGTACCAAAAAATTTCGAATTTCCAACCCTGGAAGCGAATTTTTAATTTTTTGATACTAATTTAAGTTTTTCTGAAATATAAAATAGGTTTAATTCACTAAAAACACAAAATTTGGAATTTATGTGGGTACTTTTATGTACCAAATATACATATATCGATTTTCCAACTCTGGAAGCGAATTTTTATTTTTTACCAATGCAATTCTTAGTGAGGTGTAACATAGTTTTACATGTACCATAAAATATTTCATTTGTCCAACCCAATAATACTAATTTTCTTCTTACTGAAATATAAAACAGGTTAATTAGCAAAAAAAACAACGTCAATTGCCTTTTTGGTTACTTTTATGCAGAATAAATATTTCAATTTCCCAACCCTGGAAAGGAAATTTATTTTTTTTACCAATGAAACTCTTAATGAGGCATGAAATAGTTTTATTTAAGAAAAACTTAATATTTGTAACCATTTAGGTCATATTTATGTACCACAAAATATTGCAGTTATCCAACTCTGGAATCTAAATTTTGATTTTTTTTAATTTTTGATACCAATTTTGTTTTTCCTGAACTAAAAAATAGTTTTAATTAGTAAAAAACCGACGTTAGTTGCCTTTTTGGTTACTTTTATGTATAAACAAATTTAAATTTCCCAGCCCTGGAAGCGAAATTTTATTTTTTTACCAATCCTAGTATTCATTAGGTATGAACTCATTTTATTTAAGAAAAACTTAAAATTTGTAACCATTTTGGTCACTTTCATGTACTACAAAATATTGCAGTTATCCACCTCTGGAATCTAAATTTTGATTTTTTTTTATTTGTGATACCAATTTCGTTTTTACTGAACTAAAAAGTAGTTTTAATTAGTAAAAAACCGACGTTAGTTGCCTTTTTGGTTACGTTTATGTATAAAAAAATATTTCAATTTCCCAGCCCTGGAAGCGATATTTTAATTTTAAAAATTTTTTTATCAATGCAAATCTACATGAGGTATAAAGTAGTTTTGTTTTAGAAAAACTAAAATTTTGCAACCAATTTGGTTTTTACATGTACTACAAAATATTGCATGTACCGCAAAAAGCTTTAATTTTTCCAACCCTGGAAGGGAAATTTAAATTTTTTTTTATCAGTGCAACGCTTCATGAGGTATAAAGTAATTTTTTTTAAGATAAATTTCAAATTTTTAACCACTTTGGTCACTTTCATGTACTATTAAATATTGCACTTGTCCATCCCTGGGTTCGAAATTTTATTTTTGAATTTTTGATACCTTGTTCTTCCTAAATTATAAGACAGTTTTAGTTAGCAAAAAAAAACTACAACAACATCAGTTGCCTGTTTGAGCACTTTCACGTATAAAAAATTTGCAATTTCCCACCCCTGGAAGTTTTTTAATTAAAATTGTTTTTTTTTTTTGGCCGATGCAAATCTTCATGACGTATAAAGAGGTTTTGTTAAAGAAAAACTTAAAATTTTTTACAAATTTAGGTTCTACATGTTGTTGTTTCACATCCTTGAAAAAAAATTGTTATTTATTTAGTTTTTAACAGACCATTGAGGCTTCCTAAAGCACGAAATAGGTTTAATTTACAAACATTAAGAGAAATAATTGATTTTTGGTATAAATTTTGCGTCGAGAAATAGGTGTAAGTTTTCCAGTTCTGAAACCAAACTTCGGATCTTTCTGAATTTCAATAGCCCTCTATTTAAGTTCATTTCGAATCCAACGGTCCAAGAACGAAGTCTCTAGTTCTTCTGGGGGCTTGGGAAACCCGATTTCACGTACAGACGGACGGACGGACATCGCTATTCATAAGGATCCAGAATATATATACTTTATGGAGTCCCATGTGCATATCGAGAAATTACACATGGAATGACAAACCTATATATACCCTTTCACTTTTTTGTGAAGGGTATAAAAATAATTTAAAATTTTGGGTGAACGACTCAAAAAAATTTATAAATATTTATATCATCTCTCTATCTTTTTTCAACTACTTAGTTTTAAATACTTATATAGATTTCAAGCTAAAATCGAGATTAGTTTGCAATAAAAGTTCAAAGCTATAAGTTGTGAGAAATTTCTACCGCAATGGATCTAGTGAAAAAATTTAATTCGTACAATACAAAAACCTTAATACATATAGAGGATCTAGATCATTCAATCAAATCCAACATCCTACGTGCAAAGCGGGTAACAACAAAGTACGGAGAAATAGTTCAACTTGAGCTAGAAAACAATATAATGTTTCTCCCGAACCGATACAATGCATTAACCAATGTAGAATTAGAAGATCTTTCGAATGATAAATATCGACTACAAAGAGAAGGAGAGCGAAGCCTGTTCTGAAAGCGAGATGCACTAGTTTTTAATACCAAACTCCCAGTACCCTGTTTGGCAGTAAAAATAAAAATTGTTATGTATATTTTGTAACTAATACAATAAAACAACGAAAGAATTTTTTTAAATATACAAATATATGTTTGTTTTTTTTTAAACTCTTTAGTTGCTTCATAAAGAAATTTTAAACATAAATGACCACAATTAAATGTATTAAAGTTTTGATATTGATTGTAGTTGTATTCAATATTTCTACCTAGATATTTGATTAATTCTAAAGGAGGTTGTAAATTTCCAAAGCTGTCGAAATATTGTTTTTCGTCCTAGTTTCTATAGTATGCTACCCAATGAGTACCTGGTCCTGTTGATAAATCTAAATTAATCATTCCACATTCTGCTGTCCTTGGCCGTTTTGGTAGAGAGTCCAACATATAAATTCCTCTAAAGTGTGGTATTACAACGCGTGTCTTTTTCCCCTTAAGTGATCTGTTGATAACTTTACGAGCGATTTTAATGGCCGAGTTAATGTCTTGTGGTTTTTCCTTCCGTAATGTTTTTGTTGCTGCTCTAATTGAACTATTGAACAGCTTTTTGTCATTTAAATGAGTTCGTGGCGATAGTCTTTGCCTATTTCTGCTCTTCTTCTCCATACCCATACGAAATTTAGTTTTTGCTTTCATTGCTTTGGTCACCATATATGCAAATGTTTTCTGCAAGATTGCTATCGTTTGAAAGAACTCTTTCCCAAGCTTTATTTTCAAGAATATTATCAGCTTGGTGTCTACTGTTTAATTCTTTGTTTTTGGAGTAAGCTATATCGTGATTTTTGCAAGCAGCATCCAATAAATTAATTCCTTTATCTCCTCTAGCTAAACGCTATTGTAATCTTGTGCCAGGTCCACAGTACTGATATCCAGGAAGATGTAACTTAAAAGGTAGAGAATTTATTGTTT
The DNA here is from genome assembly GCA_951800035.1 of Linnaemya tessellans. NCBI lineage: Eukaryota > Metazoa > Arthropoda > Insecta > Diptera > Tachinidae > Linnaemya > Linnaemya tessellans. The sequence continues at coordinate 39,584,451 of OX637533.1, read as the reverse complement.
TATTTAGTAAACCTTCTCCAACGATAGTTTTCTCATGACTGAATGTTTTTTTATAAAACGTAACCATATTATTTTATTCTAGAATAAAAGATATTGTTTTATGAATTTTACAAGTAGTTATTGAAATGCGCTTAGTAAAACAACACAAAAATATTTTAGTTCGTAATGTGGATGTATCTTCAAATGACAGTACAAAAATAAGACATATGTTCCTTGCTACCAAATTCTATGCGAGTATTAATAGTTGGTCCCTCCAATTGTGGAAAAACTAATGTAATGATCAGTTTGCTAGAAAGTCCTAATGGTCTCAAGTTTGAAAATATCTATTTGTACTGAAAATCTCTGTATCAACCTAAATATGAATACCTAAAGAATTTAATTTCGCCAATTAAAGGAATGGGATACTACACATTCGCAGACAATGAGTCCGTTGTTCCTCCTAGCGAAGCTAAAAGCAATTCAATTATGATTTTCGATGATGTTGCATGTGAAAACCAAAACAATATACATACGTGCATATTTTTGTATGGGCCGTCATAAGAATGTAGATTCATTTTACTTGTGTCAAACCTACACAAGAATTCCAAAACGTTTAATAAGAGATAATGCCAATTCAATTATAATGTTTAAACAAGATGCGAAAAATATGAGACATGTATACGATGAACATGTTGCCAGCGACTGGAAAGTTTCAGTATATATGTATGTCAAGAATGTTGGAAGGATAAATATGGATTTTTGATGATAAGTAAAGATAATGAACTAAACAATGGTCGCTATAGAAAATCAGTTGATTACTTCATCATAATATAAATTGCTGTTCATCAAGGGTATCGCTTAGTACATAATATGGCTTTAAACATTGTACATGTGATTGTTATAACTGGTCATCTAAGCAAAACTTGATCTGATACCTAATAAGCTGATCCGATAACCTCATCTGATACGTGATAAGCTGATCTGATACCTAATCTGATAACCTGATCTGACATCTGATAAACTGATCTGATACCTGATAAGCTGATCTGATGACCTAATAAGCTGATCTGATACCTGATAAACTGATCTGATACCTGATCTGATAAACTGATCTGATACCTGATCTGATACGTGATAAGCTGATCTGAAACCTGATCTGATACCTGATCAGATAACCTGATCTGATACATGATAAGCTGATCTGATACCTGATAAGCTGATATGATACCTGATAAACTGATCTGATACCTGATCTGATAACCTGATATGATACTTGATAAGCTGATCTGATACCTAATAGCTAAAATGAATGAAAAAATTCTAAAAGATAAGAAAACTTTGTGACAACAAGAAATATATTGAAGAAAAAGCTTCGTAGTATAAAAACTGGTGAAATAGATACACATCAGCAATTAAAAGATACATTCAAGCCCATAACAGAACCTTTAAAAGAATTTATAAATAGCTCTAAACATATTGATTGTACCGAATAAAAAAGAAAAGAATGATAAGAAAACTGAATATGAGGACAGTGTCAGTTTTCATCCTCAGAACTCAACAATGAAGTTGGAAACAAGTTCCCCTAAGAAAATAATAGAAGAATCAATGTTTAAACAGTCTAATAGTAAAAGTAACAGTGATTTTGATGAAGATGACTTTTATTCACAACATTCTAATGATGACGAGAACGAGACTTATCCTGACTTATCACTATTGCAATCGGGGAATGAACTAGATACTAACTATGGTCCACATAAAGATTATAATAACGAATGGAAATTTGGTAGTAGCAACATCGAGTTAAATCAAGATAAAATACAAGTTGGTGGTCAAATATGGGCTCTCACCCCAGGACTGTTTTCTTTAATGTTTCATAAAACACCAAAAAACTATGATAAATTCGAGCTTGAAATCTATAAAAAAATATTACTTACTACCAATGCACACGGAAGAGATTATAAGTCCGATGGCCAAACATATTATTGGAAAACTTTTTAAAGAGAAAAATCATAAGAGCTCATCGGAATTAACAAAGGCTAATTATTTAGGTAAGGGTTTGATGCAGGCAAATCCTCATAAATCAAACTATATATAGTGTGATGATCCAAACGAGTTGGTAGATCGACTTATACTACTGCTTGTATCACAGTCTGCAGGTCATACAAATCATAACGAGATTGTCCCAATTATTGAAGAACTACGTGAAGCTAATATAATAGTATAAACTATATAAACGCATACACATTTTAAATATAAATTATGCCTGTTGATAAATTCGGACATTATCTAAACGACCTAAATTGTTGCGGTTCTTTTTGGATGCGAACAACAACATTGATGTCCAAAACAAGAGAATCACAAATGATGCAAAAGCTTTGGAGAAAAACGATGCTATCAATAAATTGTTTTTCCAAACTCAAATCGATGAAGTAGAACACAAAATATTAAAAGAATTTAGAGAAGATAACAATAAAATGCACAATACTCTAAAAAATCAAATCGAAATGCAACAACATGAAATAATATTACAGTTGGAAGAGAAGAAAAAAGTGCAAGAAAGCATTTCAAAGATCAGAGCATCCTTCGAAAGAAATTGAATTAAAGAAATCGAAAATATTAAATGAAAAAATGTATAGATTTAAAAATTACATGTTTGTATCAATTGCTGAAAGCGCATCAGATAGATCACAACACACCCCAAAAACTTCTTAAAGCTTAGACATGGATACAGAAAGAAATCTAGTGAACGAGCTCCATAAGGAAGCTCGAAAAATGTTTGGACGCCGTAGAGCTGTTATGAAAGGAATAGACGATCTTTGGCAAGCGGATTTAGTTGAAATGGGGAATTATTCTACATGCAATAAAAATTATAGATTTTTGTTAACTGTAATTGATACATTCTCCAAATATTCTTGGGAGGTACCTCTGAGAAGAAAGTTGTTGACACAACGCAGGCAATGGAGACAATTTTTCAATTGGGGCGTGTGCCAAAAAACTTACAAACAGACTATGTTAAAGAATTCTCCAACAAACACTTTAATCAATTGATGGATATATACAACGTCAATGACTACCCAACCTATAGCATCATGAAAGCATCAATAGTAGAAAGATTCAATACAACATTAAAAGGAATGATGTGGAAAGAGTTTGGTTTTAATGGTTCCTACAACTGGCTTGATATACCTATACAAAGATTTAATTAATGCATACAATAGAAAAGTTCATCACACTATTAAAATGCCACCGATTAAATTCAACTTAAAAAATTAAAAACAGCTTCTAAATACAGTATACAGTCGTTTAAAGATGTACAAAATGTCAAAATTTAATGCAGGGGACCATGTACGTATTAGCAAATATAAAAATATTTTTGAGAAAGGCTATACTCCGAATTGGACAACAGAAATTTGCACAATCAAAAGAGTTCAAAATACATATCCTACAACATACATATTAGAAGATTATCTTGGAAATCCTCTTAAAGGTGGCTTCTACACGGAAGAACTAGATTTCCAAATACATATCTAGTTGAAAAGGTGATTAGACTGAAAGGAGACAAAGGATTAGTTAAATGGTTGGGATTTTCTAATCAACACAATTCCTGGATAAGCAAAGATGAAATACTATAGTTGGAAAACGAAATAAATCGCCATCCGCAATGATAACAACGACAATAACATCAATATTTTTAATAACTAAAGTTAATTTTAAAATAAGATTATGAAATATAGCAGAATCATTCTTATAAACCATGCTGTGTAGTAAACTTTATTTATTTGTGAACAGGTTGTTATAATGTCAATAACACTTATGCTGCATTTAGACTACTGCCGAAGTTGGCAATTTTTTTGTCAGTTCTTGGCAGTTACGTGTAAACGTCAGTAAAAGTATGCAATTTTTATTGCATTATAAAATGCCATTTGAAATGACAGTTGGTAATGCCACAAAAACTGTCATCGTGTAAACACCCTAAATTTGCATGTTTGCAGTTAATGACAACCCTGGCGAAAAAATGAAAATTTTCATTTTAAACTGACAAGCTTGGCAGCACAAAAGGCGTTTTTTGCAAAATGGAAATGTAAGTTTTACTTTATTTATATTATGTATAATTATTAACTGTTACATTTACTGTAGCAGTTTATTTGTTTAAACAAACAATAAAATATTTTATTTAATAATTATTATAAACTTATTTATTTTCAGCTTACCAAGTACACAAAAGCGGCAACGCAAAATTGAAAAAAAATGGTTATCTGAGGAGGTAAATCTCCTCATATCGATGATGGAGGAGCGCGAAGCGCTTTGGAATTATGGTACGCAGGAGTACCGTAATCGGGACTTAAGAGAGTCCAAGTGGCTGGAAATATCCCAGGCAACCACTCGCAGCATTGCCGACTGTAAAGCTCAGTGGAACACTGTGAAAAGTCGGTACAACGTAAGTATTTTGTTTAAAAAGAGCATAAACTTTTGACTTAAAATAAATTCTATATATTTATTAGACTGAACGTCGCAAAGAGTGTTCGACAAAGAGTGGTCAAAGTGGAGAACGCTACTCATCACGATATGAGTTTTTCAATGCCCTATCTTTTTTGAATAGCGTTTGTGAGCGACCAGCTGGTTCTACACAAACCAATATGGTAAGTTCAGTGTAAATAATTGTTATTTTAGGATTATTATTAATTGTCGTCATTTTAAATTAGATATCATCAGAAATTGAGGTGCTGGACAGCCCCATCACTATTGAGTATGTGTCCGATGGAAATAGCGATGAACTAGAGAGTTTGTCTACTCCATAATTCGGGATCTTGCGCCGCTAGCTTATTGCGAAATGAATGATAAAAACCACTTCCTTCTAAAAACAGTGGGCGCATCCACTGTGAACGCCGTTTTCTCGATCGCTTCTGGTTCGCAGCTTCTTCCTCTTCTAAGAGGAGTAGGGCACCAGCACAAATGATAATATCGTCTTCACAATCCATTACATAAGCAATTATTAAATTTATTAATAAGCACATAACAATCAAAATAAACTTTGTGAATAATTTTTGTGATAGCTGCTGTCAGTTGTGTAAACAGGGTTGGCAGTACACTTGTCAAAAAAAAAAACAGCTGTTCTATAAAATTACTGCCACCTACTGACAATTAAATTTGATGTCATTTTCTACAACGTGTAAACACTTGGCAGTATTGCAATGACAATTAACTGACAAACCTGTCAGTAGCCGGCAGTAGTCTAAACGCAACTTTACTCTGAGCTCTAACTAATCAGCGCTATATGCTAATTATTTTCCTCCCATTGACTTAAACTATACATATGAGTGTGCGCTAACTGATTCAAAAGTTTTCTCAAGTCTGAATTTCAAACTGAAAACAAAATGAGCTCAAAAATGAACGTATTGGATAAGCCATTGTCTGACGAAAATATAATAAAAAAGGACTATCATACCTACATACAATATCTACAATCGAACAACAATAATGATGAGATTCGAATCTCAATACAAAATCAAGATTTGTACGTGTTACCTAGTGAGAGCTATATATATATATATATATATATATATATATATATATATATATATATATATATATATGTGTGTGTGGAAGGTTTCGTTGTAGATGAAAAAAGTGGAAAATTTTCCGAGTATTTTAAATTGAAAACCAACCTTGTTGCACATCTATGTATTTGATGAAATCCGCTACGAGCTTAATGGCATTGAAATCGATCATACAAGGTATTTAGGAACAACAACCACAATAAAAAATTTGGTATCTCTATGACCAACCGAAAGCGTTGTAATGCAAAATGGTGGATGGCATAAAACTGATGATTTGAATCTTAAGAATGGATATTTTAATTTTTATGTACCACTAAAAATGCTTTTGGGATTTGCTGAAGACTACAATAAAGTTATACTTAATGGAAAGCATGAATTGATACTCTTGCGCAATAAAAATGATGAAGCTCTTGTACACTCGAGCGTTTCTACTGAAAAATCTAAACTTACAATTTCATTCATCTCCTGGAGAATTCCACACGTACAATTATCTGATCAGAGCAAGTTGAATATGATTAATATTATTATGATGTTTTGAGTATGAGAGTTAAACAAGAAGTGTTTATTACTTAATTCCTTTTACTTTACATTCCTTTTTCTTACAACTAATTTAACAAGATAGTTATGGAACACGACAACTAGATGGCATTATTCCAAAACTCCCACCTATAGTATAGTAAAACGTATAGAAAATAATTCCTTTTTTTCTTATTTCGAACTTCAAATTAGTTATTTTTTTTACTTATGATTTTACTAATTATTCTTTATAATTTCGACGCTACAAAGATCTTAATTTACGCGTCTGAAAGTCGGTTTGACCCAGATTAATATTATTCTGTACATTTTCCTCCACTCTATCTGCAGGAGCAGGCACACCCCCTTCCAAAACTTCAATTGAAGGGGGACTATTTTGCTCATCAGTGGAGTTAGAGCAAGATATTGTAGAGTTTTCATCAATGGTAATACTTGGCGCCGTGTGTTCTTCTTTTTCGAAATTATCTTCCTTGCCATGAATCATTTGATTAATGTGTCTCTTAATTATTTTTCTATTGCGCGATAAAACAACATTGTAAGACTGGTGCCCAATACGCTCTTTGACCGTTGCTTCTTGCCTTGACGCTTTATTCGGATTTGAATAGTCTCTCACAAATACATTTTCACCGGACTCAAATGAAGTATTACGATTTCCATTATAATTTTTTATGTTTATTAATTGCTTTTCCTTTATTCTGTTTTTTTACTAAAGGTGGACAAAGCATACTAAAACGAGTTTTTAATTCTCTGCCCAACAACAATTTTGCTGGGGTTTCCCCTGTAGTACAATGTTTGGTTGATCTGTAGTCGAAAAGAAAGGTGTTTATAATATCATCAATATTTTCGCCTTCACGCAAATTTGCATAAATAGACTTTTTGAAGGTTTTTACGAAATTTTCAGCCTGGCCATTGGTCACCGGATGACCCGGGGCGCTCAAAATATGTCTGATATTATTTTGCCTCACAAAAACCTTAAATTCTTCGGACGTAAATTGCCGGCCGTTATCGCTGATCAACGTGTCGATAAGACCGAATCTTCCAAAAATATCGCGTAATTTGGCTATAGTAAAACTATTGGTTATAGACATTGTTTTAAGTACCTCTACCCACTTAGAAAACGAGTCTATTATAATAAGAAAATAAAATTCTTTAATGAGCCCTGCAAAGTCTAAGCGAAGTCTTGACCAGGGGGAATCTGTAGGAGCCCAGGGTGTAAGAGGGCTCTTTGGTGGCCTTGGTTGCCCGACCCTACACAAAACGCAGTTAGAAATTAATCTTTCCAGATCAGCATCCATTTTAGGCCACCACACATATGATCTAGCCAAAGCTTTCGTCTTAACTATTCCAAAATGGGAATAATGAAGTTGTCTTAAAACATGGCCACGCAACTTCGTAGGTATTATAAACCTATGGCCCCATAAAATACAACCGTATTCCACAGAAAGCTCGTATTTACGAGTGGTGAAAGGAGCAAAAATTCGTCTCCTTCGAGTGCCTCAATCTTCACACTCTGAATTACGTCTCTTAATTTTCATATGATCGGATCACGCCCAGTTTCTCTCGAAATATCTTTGAAATTCAAATGTAAAGTATTATCATTAGAAATGTGGTTAACAAAACCGAAATCTTCACGTTCCATCCCATTTTCCATCTGGGGCATTCTTGACAAATGATCGGCAGAATTTTCTGAGAAGCCCGTAGATCGGAGCCATCTTGTTTGCAAAATTAGGGATAAATTTTGAATAATAATTAAGCATGCCTACAATTGCTCGTACTTCCGAAATATTTCGGGGAATAGGAGCATCTACAACTGAAGAAATGCGATCTTTATTTAAACTCAAACCATTCCGATCAATATCAAAACCTAAGTAAGAAACCTTGTCTTTGAAAAATTCACACTTACTCTCATTAAGCCGTAACCCCACAGATTCTAATTTAGTAAGCACCGATTCTATCGTTTTAACGTGATCAGAAAAATTGCTACCAGTGATGATAATATCATCCAAATAGTTTATAACATTTGGAAATCCACGCAAAACATTTTCGATGTTTTTTTTTAAAAACGGCTTTACGCCGAACGGCAGGCGAGTCATTTTAAAAATTCCCAAATGAGTACTCCAGGCAAATATCATTTGTGATTCTTCATCTAATACCAATTGATTAGAAGCATTCGAAAGATCCAACTTGGTATATAATTGACCTTGTAATGACGCAAATAATTCGTCTATTAGCGGAAGGGGATATTTCACATCCTCTAAATATTTATTTATTGTGGATTTGTAGTCCCCACATAAACGAATTTGCCCATTAGGTTTAATAATGTGAACCAATGGTGTGATCCATTCCGAGTTGTCCACTGGTATTAAGACCCCTTTTTCCACCAAGTCCTGCAACTGAAATTCAATCCTAGATCTCCAGGCTAATGCCACAGGTCTTGGCTTGAAAAAAATTGGCTTAACGTTCTCTGTCAAATTAAGCTTCACAATGCAACCGGAATATTTACCTAAGTCTTTTTTAAACACATTTAAAAAACGTTTTCGTATGCCTTGTACACACTCATTCGTGCTACTAACCGCGTTTTCATTTGAATGCCCAATTCCGAACAAAGCCATAAAATCGCGGCCTAAAAACGACGGACTATACGTATTTGTAATGACAAAACGCAAGTTCTTACTTTGTTGACGAAATCTTACAATAGCATTAAACTCACCAATAACATTAATTCTTTTTCCATCATATGCACAAAATTTATCCATACAGGGACTCAAATTTTTCATCTCAAAACAATTATTAAATGTTTCCTTCGACATTAAGCTCTAAACACATAGACGACAGCAGACAGCAAGCAGCAATATGTCAAAAATAAAATCCATGTGTATAAATGAAAATGATTATTTTGAGGGCAGCACAGCAGCAGGACTGCACAACAGCATTTGCTGCTGCTGCCAACTTTGGCTATTTTCTATTTTGACGGGCATCAATGAACAAATATAGTGTTGCCGTTATATATATATATATATATATATATATATATATATATATATATATATATATATAAATTGGAAAAATATGAACAACAACGTTTTTTTTAATATTAAACATAAAAGAACATTACAAATATATAATCTGCCTTATTACCGTTCTCGAATCGACTCGAGCGTTTGTAATAGATTAAAGAAAAATCTTGTATTTTTCTTTAATCTATTACATATTTTCGAGTCGAATCGAGAACCGTAATAAGGCCCAATATAAAAATAAATTTATGTGTTTTTATAGTTTTTCGTGATATTATTACATTTGCGGCATCCCTGTTGTTATGTTGTTGCTGTCTTCAAAATAATTATGAAGCTGACTTCATAGCAGCATTTGAAGTTGGCAGCATTTGAAGCCGTGAAGTTGTAAAGTCTGCTGTCGTCTATGTGTTTAAAACTTTAAAGAACACGCGGCTCCAGTATCCACAATAAAAACCATAACTTTTTTATTTACTTCTACAGACAACGTGAATGGCACAGAAGAATATTCATCCATAATGCTATATATAGAAAAACTCGAATCATTACTTTCATTACATGAATTATTCAAAACATTATTTTCTGATACTTGAACTGTGTTAATCTGATTACTGTTGCATACACTTGCAAGATGTCCGATTTTGTGACATTTACTGTTTTCATATCTACATTTTTCGCTAACGTAGTTCTTCCATCCACAATGTGTACATTTCTTCTTTGCTCTCTGTCCGTTATTTTGCTGTTTGCTGTTGTTATTTTTGCCTCCGCATGATGTATCTTCTTTGGTGTAAAAATGTTTGGACAAACGTGGAAACTTTTTAAATAATTAACCTCACTTTCTTGACCTTCCTTTATAAACCATTTTGCCTCCAACGTTAATGCTTTTTTATACGCCATTGCTAGAGTCAAACTCTCATCCTCCTCACAAAGTCTTTCATATATTTTGCCTTCAAAGCCGGTAACGAATTTATTCAGTAAAAATTGTTGAAGTTGCGCTCCAAATTTGCACTCTCCCGAAAAATGATCACGGGAGGTGAATAATGCTGGCTTAGCATTAAACAAAGGTTGTTATGTGTATTTTTTATTGGTAACTATGGAAAACACAGACAACCCATAGGCATCTAATCCGACAGCTTTTAATAAAATTGACACTTTCACCTTGTCCTCTTCTATTGCCGCGTCCACAAAATGAGAGTCTAAGACTTCTTGCCAGTTGCGCCACTTATCGTACTCTGGACGAAACTCCCTTAGGCCAGTGGTTAAGGAAGGCGCAAAAATACTTTCATTATTAGACGCTGTTGTATTCTCCACCTTCGCCATTTCTTTTTATTCAGGCCACTCTCAAAAACTTGCATAAATTATTTTGTTGAATCAACAAATTTTTACCAAAAATATATGTATATTATAAATTTTAATTATACAAATCTATGTATATTGCTTCATGTCTCTTTTTTTACACTCGTCGCCACTATGATGTTTTGAGTATGAGAGTTAAACAAGAAGTGTTTATTATTCTTTTTTTTTTTTTATTTTTTTTAGGAGTAGGACCGGCACTCAGGGGATGCCCCCTACATATGCAATGCATGGCGCCGGAACTGAAAACGAGGCGATAGATAGTGTTGAGGGGACAGATTTCTAATTCCTTTTACTTTACTGTCCTTTTTCTTACAATTTAAGCTCTAAACACATAGACGACAGCAAGCAGCAATATGTTAAAAATAAACTCCATGTGTTTAAATGAAAGCGATTATTTTGAGGGCAGCACAGCAGCAGGGCTGCACAACAGCATTTGCTGCTGCTGCCAAGTTAGGCTATTTTCTATTTTGACGGGCAGCAATAAACAAATATAATGTTACCATTATATATATAAATTGGAAAAATTAGAACAACAACGTTTTTTTTTAATATTAAACATAAAAGAACATTACAAATATACAATATAGAAATAAATGTATGTGTTTTTATAGTTTTTCGTGGTATTATTACATTTTTCATCAATAACTTTAATTTTGTTTATTATAAAATATATACGCGGCATCCCTGTTGTTATGTTGTTGTTGTCTTCAAAATAATTATGAAGCTGACTTCATAGCAGCATTTGAAGTCGGCAGCATTTGAAGCCGTGAAGTTGTGAAGTCTGCTGTCGTCTATGTGTTTAGAACTTAATTTAACAAGATAGTTATGTTACACGACGACTAGATGGCATTATTCCACAATTATTAACAATGGTGCTTCTATACCGATGGCATTTCGTAGCTGGGATTGTCATATGAATCCACAATTGAATACAGGGACAAGTCATATTTGGAATGCTAAATTAGCTGCAAGTAAAGAGCGACCACGTTTTGTATTGGTTGTATGATATGCATGTAAGATTTCAACAAAGCTAATATATTGTTACAAAGTTTAAAAATAGATTCAAATATAACGACAATGTGGATATATGTAGTTGGCAGCACTGCCAAATCATCTCAAGTTGTCACAATGTTACAACCCTGGTCAACACAAAGCAGATAATATTTGAATTAACGGAAGTAGAATATTCCGGATACATCTTCGAGAATATACAAGATCATTTGAGGCTGTGCAATAACAAGTGTAAATAACAACAACGAAAAACCTAGCAACATCAATGCTAAGAGATGATGCTGTTATTCTTAATGATCTCGTACGCAAGTATTTGCTGCTAACAAAAGCTAAACATGTAGTACACCAACATACACACAAATATACACATAAACATACCCACATAGCACAAGAAGAAACAAAACTACGCAACACACAGAACACTCATACATACAACCACACATAGTTACAATAAACAAAACACACAAGACAGCATTGTCATATAAACAAACACACGTATATAGCTACATGTTAAGTAAAGCACAACCAACAACAACCATGACCAGATGCTTCGCGAAGTTACCAGACGATGTCATTTTGCTGTATAAAGTCGCTGCCAGTAATCAGCGGGATCAGTGTGATTTTAAATCTAGACGTGTTTACATCGCTAAGTGTTTAGTAGTACAAATACTCGTGTTAATAAAGTAGTAAATAAAGTGTTGCCGCATTATATTTCTAAAGTTAATTGTCTGTGTTTTTAATTTGATGCAATTAAACGAATCCTTAAAGGTTAAGTAAAAAGCGTTTTTACGAAAAGGTCTAAAAACGTAACAATATGAAAGAGCCTCAGCCATTGTTAACTGCCCAGGAGTTTAAAGACGACGCTTCAATTATTGTAGTAGATGTAAGTTATCAGAAAAAATCAGTCAATACCGGACCGATTGATATAAAAATTGAATTTGAAACAGCAAAAAATATTCCAGCAACGACATCAGCTTACTGCGTTCTTATCCATGACCGCGGAATGGAATACATACCAATAAAAGGTTAAGTCCGGAAGGTCTTATAAATTAAATAACATGGATGTTGATATTTTTTTTGTAGACTTGCAAGGTTTCAAAAATAATTCAAATGACTTCATCGCAAAAGAACTAGCTGTAGTTTTCAGCAACAACGAATGCCTCAATTTCATCATAGAACCTCCTTTTGATTTCGCATGTTTATCAGCCAAAAAATAGAGAGAAGCAGTTTGGTTAACAAAAAACTATCATCATATTAACTAAAAAGATGGATCAGTCTCATTTCAAAGCGTGAAAAGTTTTTTAAATCCAATATAAGAAATTCAGATATATATGTTAAGGGGGGAGAGAAGGAAAAATGGCTAGAAAAAATGATTCATCAAACAGTTTATAACATTGAAGACATTGGCTGCATTAATTTTAAGCAAAGCATTCAAAATATCTCTATTGTAGCTATCACGACTATGGTGTTTGTGCCTTAAGGAATGCAATTTTACTTAAAAATGAAAATGTTAACAAACTTTTAAATAAATGCTTATAAAAATTAAAATAAATGTGTTTTTATTTCAAACTAAAACCTACATACATATTTATTTCAGAGAACACACAACAAACAAACAAACACAATGGTACATTCATTCAAATGGTCAAGGAAATATTTGGGCACAAAGATTAAACGCTTATTATTTGTTTGTATGTATATGCGTACATAAATATCCACAAATTTATTTCATTTCATACTGACCACTTGCGCTAAGACCAGGAAAGCAAAAAAGCGGACTGTCATACAGACTCACCAATCGTCACACACACAGCCTGTCTGACAGGCAGACATTCCAATCGCCACTCAGAACACAAAAACACACACACACTTAAACATAACATAAATATTCATATTCTACAAAATACAGAAATTGCACCACCATCCAGATCGTCATGTATAAAATAAACAAAATATCAGTTTCAATATTTATGCAATAGTAAATTTTTTTTCACAACGTCTTCAAGATCAGAATAATCAAATTATTCCCCCACACTCAAGCATTGCACACAAAATAGAAATAACTGAATTGCTGGACAAAATATCTTAAGTAAACACACACCAAAATTAAAAACAAGCAAAAAATAAAAGAAGAAATCTCACTCCAGCAAGAAGAAACGAACCACGAACATTACAACACTTTTGAAATATAGTACTTCCTAAAAAATTTTGTGTCAGATACTAAAAATTTCTTATTTTCTATTAGACCATAGCACACATGGACAGACAGAATTCCTACGCTCACATACCGACGGACATGTATTCCCAAGGTCACATATGGACAGACAAAAATTCCCACGGTCTCATATGGACAGACGAAAATTCCCACGGTCTCACGCTCACATATACAAACTCGTTTTGGTTACTACAGCACCCCTCCACCAAACTACCCTTACATATGGACGGACAGAAATTCCCACGGGCTCATATGGACAGACACAAATTCCCAAGGTCTCATATGGACAGACAAAAATTCCCACGCCTACCCCAACATTATAAAAAAAAACAACAACAATGTGAACCCCCTATTTAACCGAGGGAAATACACACACAAACATTAAAGTATCAAATTACAAAAAAAAAACAATTATCACAAATTTGGCAATTAAAATTTAAAAATTTAATTGCTGAAATTTGAGTATTTTAATTGTTCTCGCACATTCCTATCTATTAAAATCGCTTTCCAGGGATGGGAATTTCCAAATTTTCATTTATAATTTTTTTTTTGTTACATGCAATATTTTGTAATACATACATGAAACTGACCAAAATGATTACACATTTTTAGTTTTTCTAAAATAAAACTACTTTATAACTCATTAATAGTTGCATCGGTGAAAAAATCAAGATTTCGTTTCCAAGGTTGGTAACCAACAACGCAACCGACTTTTTTTTTGCTAATTAAAATTGTTTTATAATTCAGAAAGAACAAAAATAGTATAAAAAATTTAAAAAATTAAAATTTCGAATACAGGGTTGGACAATTGCAATATATTGAAGTACGTGAACTAAAAAATAAAACTACTACATACCTCATTAAGAGTTTCATTTGTAAAAAGAGAAAAAAATTTTAAATTTCGCTTCCAGGGTTGAGAACTATAATTTTTCTTATACATGTAAGTAACCAAAAATTTTTTTTTTTGCTAGTTAAAACTATTTTATAATTCAGGAAGGACAAAATTTAAAAAAATCAAAACGACGCCAGTGTTGGATAACTGCAATGCTTTGTAGTACAAGTGACTAAAATGGTTAAAAATTTATCGATGTGAAGAAAACATACTCTAGCAGCATACCGTACCGAACAGTTTTATGTAAAAGTAAAAAAGTAGTAAGGGCCTTTAACATGTACTGAGGTGCAAAAAGTCCTAAATAAGAATATTTCCAACCAAAAATTCAAATAATCATGGCGGTTTAAGGATACACTTATATATATACGTATATATCTATATATATACGTATATATGTATATATATATATATATATATATATATATATATATATATTTATATATATATATATATATATATATATATATATATATATAAATATATATATATATATATATATAAATATATATATATATATATATATATATATATATATTTATATATATATATATATATATATACATATATATATATATATATATATATATATATATATATATATATATATATATACACATATATATATATATATATATATATATATATATATATATATATGTATATGTATATATGTATGTATAAATATATATACATATATATGTATATATACATATATATATATATATATATATATATATATATATATGTACATGAACACTTACATATATGTATATAAATAAATATGCATATATATATGACATATATGTATATATATATATATATATATATATATGTGTGTGTATTTATACATATATATATATATATATATATATATATATATATATATATATATATATATATATATAGATATATACATAAATTTGCCGTGTATGGTCTGGTAAGGTCTTTGTTTCATTCCACTTGTTATTTCAAAACGTATGGCAGCACAATATACTTTAAAAAGTTATTTGTCGCCGGAAGTTAAACACAACGTGGTAGGCACTAAACGCATTTCACATTTATCACCGAGATTTTGCCGCTGCGTCTTGTAAAAATTTTTTCTATTTGCTAGATTTATTAATATCATGTTATAGTTGTATATCTAAATAACAAAAAATAAAATTTCTAACTCTCGAGAACTACAAGTTGAGCTGTGATCAAACGCTGCTGGGAGAGGTCAGGTGATTCTTTCAGGTTCCAGAGATAAAACAACGAAATTATGGAAACCTTTAGAAGACTGCTACATTGAGGCGGTTACACTACAGGACCATAAGAATTTTGTTTCTTGCGTTTATTATTATGAACGTGAAGGCTGGTTGTGCACGGGTAGTAATGATGCTACTGTTTGTGTATATCTGAAAAATGGTTTGCTACCTATTCTTACCTTAAAAGGGCATGGGTCTACTGTTTGCAGTGATGGTAAAGTAAGAGTTTTTACAAGAGATTCCTAACGTATGGCCGGTGAAGGCGTATTGCAAACTTATCAATTGGCTGTAGAGAGAAGAAAATAGCAAATGACAGAGGATTTAGGAGGCGTAAATAAGACTTGAGTATAAATAAATTATAACAATTAATACACCCCTGCTAAAAAAATGTGTCTTCCAGGACATGAAGCTCTGCTTACAAATGATACACGAGAAGGCCAAACTAAAATGATTATACATCCTGATGCTTCCGTGAAGTGCTACATGTGGGCACTGGGTAAATGGAATTTGGTAAGCCATGTTACTGGACCGTCGGAGTTTAAACAAAAGTCGATCCCGTGAACGAAGCTCTAAACACCAAGTGCCATTTATGGGCACAGAAGTGCCTAGAAAATGGCATACGGAATCCCAGGTTTGACGATCAAGCTGGAGAGCATGATACAATAACTTTTAAACAAAACTATCAGCTTGTCAACGAAATTAGAGAAAAAGAAGTACATCATTTAGAAAGATATTTAAATAGAGTGACGGGTGTAGAGCAAAAAGCTGAATTAAAGAAAACCATTCAGAGATTAATTAATAAAAATGTGGAACAAATGGCACAAGCAACAGCAAACCTTGAAATAAAAAAATGCAGATGCTGCCGGCACACAAACACATTATATGACCAAAAATATTCTTATTAGAGGAAAGAAGAGCCAAACAGTTAAGTGCCCAGTTTGAAGAACTAAAAGAGAAAGGCAAGGTCAGTCAGAAATTCCCCAACCCTGACGATTAATATTCCCAATATTCCATGTATCTCTTTCGCTTTTTCCAGAGCCATCGGCTGCTGATAAAATTAACAATTTACATAAGAAAGTTCGACTAATAAAAATTCATACATAATTTAAATCATTGCGGGGGCACGCGCACTTGTTCATTGTAAATTGACAACTAAATTCAATTACTTGAACATAAATAACAAAGAAGCTTTAGTTATCAGCAGTCGATGGCTCTGGAAAAAGCGAAAGACATACATGGAATATTGGGAATATTTATCGTCAGGGTTGGGGAATTTCGTACTAACCAAAAATGTAATAACTTAAAAATATGAATGTGATAACTTCTCATATTCAATTTTCGTTAAAATATTGGTTAAATAGTTGATATTCCTACTAACTATCACCACTTGCAAAAGTGGAAAAATTGAACAAAGAACGCTGATGAGATGGCGTAGCGGCCTCGAAATCAGTACTGATCCGTTCTGCTGGTTTGATGATTATTGAAAAATATTCTTAATATTCCAATCTTAATAAAAATTAATAAAATAGAATTTGAACAAATTCATTTATTAATAAAATAATAAAAAATGGTTTGCAGTCTTGCAGATTCGAACTTAAGCCCTTTGATAAAATTAACAGAAGATATTTTTTTAAATATACACATCACTTAAACAGACAATACGTACTACATCAATTATTATAATTAGCACTTATTAACCAACAATCACCCACCAACCATGCCCTAAAACATACTAATTTTTACGAAATCCTTTAATACAAATTGGGTTCAATAATTTTATAACCTTTTTGTAGTATCAGTTAAAGGTAAAATTTGAGATTTCTAATCATATTTTTTTCTTTACATAATCATTTATGATGGAAATCGACCGATTTCAAAAGAGATGCATTAATAACGAACTTAAAAATAAGTTTTCATTCAATATCAATTTAACTATGCATACTATACATTGTATATGTATTGTAACATAGAACTGATGGTTTATGCAGACAATAATGTTCATAACATAAATTTAGTCTGAGAATTTATTCTGTAGCTTAAATAAATTAATAGTAATAAATACATGCAAATTGTAACAGAATTTCGAAATGAAATACCAAAAGTCATTAAAGAAAATATTAAACATATGCTTTGTTTGTTGTGAGATTGTAGCTAAAAAAAATTTTATTACAAATAAATTTATTATTCTTATTAACCTTATCAGTTTATTGCAATATTAATCAAGCTTGTGGTCGTTTTTTTAAATTTTATTTTGTATAATTTTTATTCAATATTTCGTTAACAGCTTGAAATAAAAATTATTAAATTTTTTAAAATAATTTGTTTAAATTATTAAACATTAAAATAAAATTTTAATAACTTTTATTTCCTGAAGATGTTAATAAGCTGTTAACGAAATATTGAATAAAAATTAGACGAAATAAAATTTTATAAAAAACGACCACAAGCTTGATTAATATTACAATAATTTTATTATAAACGAAACGCATGAGATGTTTTTTCGGATCTAAATCTTTTCTTTTAAATCGTTTTCCATTGTGTTGCTTGGAAATTATATTAATGCACTTTGTTTTAATTAAATAATAAGGGACCATCCCACCTTATGTTGGTTTGAGGTAGGATTTTCACAAAAAAATATAACAAATGCATTGCACTAGATACAATGTTTGGGTCAGTACAAGACCAAATAATTAAAAAAAGCTCTTTTTAGGGCTACTAAATATTTGAAAGGAAAAAGATAAACTTAAGTAAAGACAAAATATTAAAAAAAGATCTTTTTAGGGCTACAAAATATTTGAAAAAGAGATAAATTTAAGTACACAATTATTTGTTTAATTTTTGATGTAGAAAATGCATTAAGAACTTTACGAATACAATAATATAAAATAATATATATTACAAATAATTGATTAAATCGGTCAGTTAAATAAATGTCACAATTATCTTAAAACTGCTAGGGAATTTTTTCAGGTGTATTGTGGAATAGTGGCACGTTTGGTAACAACTTCGCTAGGTCTGGTAACGAAAGCTCGGGACAACGAAAATGGGTTAACGGTATTTAAAAATATAAGCTTTTAAAGTTAAATTTAGAAAACAATGTCCATTCCATATTACATAAAAAGTGAAATTGTGAAATTATTATATATATTTGATTTGTAAGTAAATTACAAAAACCAAATACTCAAGGTTTTACTAAAATAATATATACATTTCAAGTGTTTCATTTAATTTATGTAATTAATTTAATCGAGCCCATTGGGCCATATATGATTATGTTATTTCAACAGTGTTCTCTTAAGCTGAATTACAATTCCAGTTGTGTTAATAAAATCAAAATTTTTTTAAGTGTTATCCTCGCTGGAAAAACTCTTAACAAGTTTTTTGGGTTGGTAGATCCCAAAATCTATCGTCTTTCGTCAATCAAAAATGTGAAGTTGTTATATGTTTCAATACAAATAAAATAAATGTTTATGTTATTGTATTGAAAGTGAAAAAATATACGTTTAAATATTCTCATTGAAAAGTGAATATAAGTATTGCTCAGTATATTGTAATAGTATCTATATGAAACAATGTATTTATAACATTAACTTCCTATATTTGATTTTATGTTATCATAAATAAGATTATTATATATAAGATTACTTTATTTCATTAAATAAGATTCCCTTTGTATATCGTTACACAAAAGGCAAAACGCTCAAAAATATTATGAAATCGTTTTTATAAGATTTCTTTTATATTAATTTACAGTAAATTAAACTATTTTTAAGTAAATAGAATTTAAATAAATTAATTTGTTAAAAAAAAATAATTTGCAGTTTCGCAGATTTGAACTTATAGCCTGTTGGAAAAAATTAACATCCTGTAATTAATTTACAATATTCATTTTGTTGTACATATAGTTACATAACAGGCGAAACGAATTATTCGAAAAATAATTTTCTATTCTTAATAAATTATATTTCGAAATGATTTACGACAACAAAAAGTTAAATTCTATTTTGGAGGAAGCTATTCTGGAAGCCTTAAATACCGGAAAAGTTGTCCAGTGTTTGAAAGTATATTAGCGAAGTATAATGAAACTAAACCAACGCGTTTACGGCTCGCAAACAATGAAAAAAATAGAAAAATGCTTTTAAAAAGAATAAAAGTATTCCAGGGAAAACAAGCTTCTGCTGATACTAAGCAACGTTAAAAGATTTCATTGTATTCAGCAGATGAGAGATGCGCTGTAGAAGGTCTACTTTTATTATTTCCACTTGTAGAGTCTGATTTTTCTGAACAGAATGATGCAAGTGATCAAACACTTTTTTGTGCAAAGGAAAAATTTACTTACTCGACAGATGAGAGATGTGCCGCAGATGGTCTGCTATTATTATATCTAGCTACAGATCTGGACAAAACACATTTTTCTGAAGAGGGGGAGGTTATTGCTGTAAGCGATGAAATAACCAAAAACAAGAATTCGTTTCTGCAAGAGATTATTAATAATAATGACTCTGTGTCCTTTTATAAAGAAATGAAGTAGAATAACAAAATTCAAGATTCAATTTATCCAAAACTACGACAAATTTAAATGAAGAATCAATGAAATTAATGTTAGAAGGGGTGTTAAAGAACTTCTTAGAAGAATTAAAATTAATACTACATAGCAATGTAATTGAAATTAAAAAAAATTTAGATATAAATAGAGATGAAGAAATAACTAATCGTCTTGAAAAAGATGATAATACCTGCAACGACGCAGATGAGTTTATAGAAAAACATAACCAGATTCTAGGAAACGGAAGATAGGGCCATTGACGTGTCTCAGTTCGAAAGTTATAAAAAAAAGTTAATCCAAAAGAAAAAATCCTTAAACAGGTCCTTCGCATGCCAGGGACAGCTTTAAAACAAACGCGGCGTTTTAAAGCTAAAGTTTCCGATAGTTCTTTCAAAGTTAATCCTAATTTGATTTTCGAGTCAAAGGATCATGAAAAACTTAAATTAAAAAGGAATAAAATTGTTATAGATGTAATCAGGCAGGAATACTTGAAGATAAACAATGTTTGTATTATATCGTTCTTTAATTTAAAATTTTTAGCATCTGGTTTGTAAGCATATTGATACTGTACATTCCCAGACTGTTAGAAATATCGTTTTAAGGTATCTTTAGATGGTGCAGTTGCCGTTTATAGAACGGGAGAGATATTTCACGTAAAGGGACAGAAACGTGTTGCACAAATTCGTGGCGTTACACGTGCTATCGTTAAAAAATCTTTGAAAGATAAGATTACCTATATATATATATATATATATATATATATATATATATATATAAAGACTTGCATTTGCTATTTCATCAGCAGCTTCAAGAATTTGTTCTTTTCTATATATATATATATATATATATATATATATATATATATATATATATGTATATATATAGAAAAGAACAAATTCTTGAAGCTGCTGATGAAATAGCACAAAGTGAAAATTTCCAAAATATTCAAAATTTAAACACCTTACGCAAATGCAAGTCGGAACTAAATTTTGATAGTTTTTCTGACCCAGACGCTTTTATTGATGTTTATAATATGCAGCGTGGATGCTATGCTAGTTATGTCCAGTATGTAGCATCACCATTAGTCATACATTGCTGAGCAGATAAAACTTTCGAAACGTTTAATAAGAATCCAGAAATTTTAAAAGACGCAAATCACACAATTCATTTTGACGCAACTGGTCAAAGTGTCCGTCAAATTGAGTGTGCAAAGAAAAGAATTTTAATATATAAGATTGTTATTAGAATTAAAAAGTTAAAAATGATTATTCCAATTGTGACTGGTATCTTATCAGGACACACTATAAATTATATTTATTATATAAACTGGAGCTCTATTGCAAAGAGCATAAATATAAGTGGCCATTTTTCCAAAGAGTATGCATAGATGTAAGCTGTGCCCTATTAGAAGGCATTTTGAAATCTTGTAGTGATCAATTCTGAATATCTAAATGATTGCTTTAATTATACTGAAAACCCTCAGATATTTCCAAGACCTAAAATTATATTACAATGGTGCTAGGCCCACTACGTTCATATTATATCTAAGGATTTAAATAGCAAGATTGGTAAAACCAATGCACTAAGACATTTATTAAAAAATGCCTTAACGCTAGCTTTTGATTTGAAAACAATCGATGAGTGTAAATTCTGGTTTAAGAATATTTTTACTGTTCTCTTGAGTCGACAAAAGAATTATGAATTTAAAAATTGTCTTGCAGTTTTAAAGAAAAACATAATAGATGTAAATGAGAATGATTTTGAAAACTTAAACGTATTCGATGAAGATCCAGTAAACAGCTTGAAATCAATTGCTTCTCGTAGTCCATTCAAAAAATTATTTGAAAATATATATAGTATCGTGAGCAGTGTTGCCAAATGTGCAGATTTATCTGCATTTGACAGTTTTTCTAAGCATTGAGCAGTTTTGCAGTTTTTTTCTTTAAAAACCAGTTTTTCTGTAAATTGTGCAGATTTTGCAGTTTTTACATTTTACTTTTTTACTCTTAATTTTGTTATTTTAATTCCAATTTCTGAAACCATCATTTTACCCCATTTGCTTAATATAACAGTGGCAAGGTTTAACTATACTTTTTTATACGAGTATGTAATTATCACATACATCTTTTTGCACCCCTGACCACAAAGCGATTTGAATTTTACCAAGGTGTATATTGCAGGTGGGAGCACGAGCTCACTTGCCTAACCTGATAAAACGTCAAACTTAGTAGTGTCGTTTAACGATTTTTGCAACTGTTAAGGTAGTTTCTACAATAAGTGTTCTATTTTTGTAGAAATGGTTGTACCTGTTAGATAGATATGCCTTGTGTTTTTCTATGTACATACAAACAAATTTAAATTTTTAATTATTGGTTTCAATATAAATATGAGAACGACATCGACTTGTCGACATTCTGGAACAGGCAGTATTATATCTGAATAATAATGAACTCTTTTTTATTAAAATGCATTGCTTTGTTATATGTAGATGTATATCATATTTAATATGTTGTGTTCTGTTT
The DNA here is from genome assembly GCA_951800035.1 of Linnaemya tessellans. Lineage (NCBI taxonomy): Eukaryota > Metazoa > Arthropoda > Insecta > Diptera > Tachinidae > Linnaemya > Linnaemya tessellans. The sequence continues at coordinate 39,561,583 of OX637533.1, read as the reverse complement.
TTGTTTTAATAAAAAAATATGAAAAATAACTATATATTTTTGTGAATTTTTTATGTGCAGTTTTTTTACGTGAAAGCCAGTTTTTTTTTCTAAAGTTGCAGTTTTTTTTGAAAATGTTATGGCAACGCTGATCGTGAGTGCTAATATTAGTGATAAAGTAATACACAATATCACTAATGAATTTTATAATGAAGACATTTGTATGTTTATTATTAAAAAGTATTGCTCTTTTGTTCCTATGTGGACAAACATTATGGGCATCCTAGTTGATCCTTCAGGCGACCATTTAAGCAATGCTGCAGTAGAATTTAATTTTTATTTGCTAAAACATATTCTACTTAACAATCGATCAGTTAGACCCGGCGATTTTATAAAAATTGATAGAAAAGACAGTATGAGCTCTTTAAAAGAACTTCGATACAAATATGAAATGTTTGATTCACAAACAAATGATGAAGAATTGCATCATAAGACAAATAAAAACGTCAATTTATTGCAAATAGCTAAAGAACATGATTACGATTTAATAGCATATTTAGAGCCTGAAGAAAATTGGAAAAAGAAAAATTTAAAGAAATAAAAATCTATTAAATCTAAACAGCTTCTTAATGCGAAAAAACCAAAGAAATTTGTATCTGTGTCTGAATGTGTGCAAAAAACATCATTAAACTTGATGATGATACTCCAAACGGTTTCAAATACGACTCCAGAATTAAAAAGGAGCACACATATTTTGAGCACAAAATGGACGAATGTACCTAAGCCCCATAGTGTTGAAAAATACATGCTCTTTAGGTATAACAATTTATTTAAAGTTATGTATCCAACTCTTAAGTAGTCAGATATCGGATTCTGGAACATTTTAGCTATTCAAGATTTTAAATCCTTAGCGACTGAAAAGCAATTAACCAATTTCATATTGGACTTTGCACTTCTATCGATTATTAAAGAAAATTTCAAAAATACTTTCAGCTTACCGTGCCAAATTGATAAAATTGGTTTTGCAAAAGTAAACAAGCTTTTACCATATAAGCCTAACTTTATAATTATACCAATTTTGAGCAGTGCTCATTTTTACGTTTGCATTTTAAATTTTATGTCTCGTGAATTTGTTTTTATTGATTCTTTTCGCAAATGTGCTGGACGGGAGCATTACGACAGTTTTCGATCATATTTTTGCAAACATGATACTTGGAAATTTTTAGAAATAAAAGATAGAACTCAACAGCCAGATAGTGTGAGCTGTGGAGTGTATGTTATAATGTTTTCATTATACTACTTAAATGGAAAATCTTTATTGACTGTACCTCATCCTGACATCTTCAGGAATCGCATAAAATCAATTTTGATTCAGAACGCTGATGACAGTTCGCAATTTTGCTGCCATTGCGGAAATACTAAAATGTCGAAAAATAAATGTAAATCTTGTAAATATGTAGTTTGTAGAAAATGTATAAAAGAACTGTACAACAGTTCTTTTAGTACTTGCAAAGTATGCATAAACAACATTTTAGATTGAAATATCTAAAACAATTGCATGTAAACAGTTTCGTACTGTATAAAGAAATAGTTGAAAAACTATATATATATATATACATACATGTGTATAATATAACACATTAGTAACAAGTAAAAACGTTATATATGACCGGGTCGAATCTTAAATGCCCTCCAAATATTTAGTAAGTGAATTTAAAATGTTTAACATGGTGGAACAGTGTTCCTTGAACCCCCACTAAAGGGGGCGGGGTTCAAAAATAGACAATATCATGTTTGCCACAGACGAACGTATGGGTATTGCTAGACCGTCTTATACTTCATCACTAATCAAGAATATACATATATACATTATAGGGTCAAATTCTCTTTGGAGGGTATAAAAACTGTATTTTGGCGGGGTCGTTCTGGCAAGGGCTGTGGGGGAAACATTTCATCTTTGTCATAAAACTCTAAAAATAAATGCTTGGGATAATTACATAAATACAAAATAAAATTTTATATATATTTTTTATAGGGTCATTTAGGTGGCAAAGGGGAAGGAGGTGTACGGCAGAAACAAGTAGTCATAAAACTCTAAAAATAAACGCATGAGATAATTAAAAATAAAAGTTTATATAGTTTTTATAGGGTCATTTAGCGGGCAAAGGGGGAGGAGGGGGTAGGGCAGAAACATTCAGTCATAAATTTGAATTAAGATTCTATAGGCTAATTGTTCGAAATTTTAATTTAAATCTCAGAAAGACATGATAAATATTCCAAGGCACAAAGGCAAGTCAACATCAGTTTTTATTCAACTTACACAGCAGAGCAGAACAGCTGTTTTCGAAAGACGCAACCCTTTCATCATCAGTGCTCATGTGTATTGTGTTTGTCACCACTTATTAGGTGGCTTAGTTGAATGTGATAACAGTTCCTATTTACACAAATTTTATTGTGAAAAAGAATACGGGAACTGTATCAACCTGATGTTAACATGTTATTGTTATAATACCCGTGTTACCGTTTGATTATTTTTCTTCATGTCCCATTTTTCTGAATTTTTTTTTTTTTTGTTCCATCATACCTAAGTCAAACTTTTTTGGTTTGAATTTTATACTTAAGTACATGTGAACGTTTTTCCAATATTTATTATTGGGTAGCTCAAGCCATAGCTTAAATTTGTATGTAGTAATAATTTTAACGAACATTTTTTATATTGCTATATTAAATTTGAATTAAGATTCTATAGGCTAATTGTTCGAAATTTTAATTTAAATCTCAGAAAGACATGATAAATATTCCAAGGCACAAAGGCAAGTCAACATCAGTTTTTATTCAACTTACACAGCAGAGCAGAACAGCTGTTTTCGAAAGACGCAACCCTTTCATCATCAGTGCTCATGTGTATTGTGTTTGTCACCACTTATTAGGTGGCTTAGTTGAATGTGATAACAGTTCCTATTTACACAAATTTTATTGTGAAAAAGAATACGGGAACTGTATCAACCTGATGTTAACATGTTATTGTTATAATACCCGTGTTACCGTTTGATTATTTTTCTTCATGTCCCATTTTTCTGAATTTTTTTTTTTGTTCCATCATACCTAAGTCAAACTTTTTTGGTTTGAATTTTATACTTAAGTACATGTGAACGTTTTTCCAATTTTTATTATTGGGTAGCTCAAGCCATAGCTTAAATTTGTATGTAGTAATAATTTTAACGAACATTTTTTATATTGCTATATTAAATTTGAATTAAGATTCTATAGGCTAATTGTTCGAAATTTCAATTTAAATCTCAGAAAGACATGATAAATATTCCAAGGCACAAAGGCAAGTCAACATCAGTTTTTATTCAACTTACACAGCAGAGCAGAACAGCTGTTTTCGAAAGACGCAACCCTTTCATCATCAGTGCTCATGTGTATTGTGTTTGTCACCACTTATTAGGTGGCTTAGTTGAATGTGATAACAGTTCCTATTTACACAAATTTTATTGTGAAAAAGAATACGGGAACTGTATCAACCTGATGTTAACATGTTATTGTTATAATACCCGTGTTACCGTTTGATTATTTTTCTTCATGTCCCATTTTTCTGAATTTTTTTTTTTTTTGTTCCATCATACCTAAGTCAAACTTTTTTGGTTTGAATTTTATACTTAAGTACATGTGAACGTTTTTCCAATTTTTATTATTGGGTAGCTCAAGCCATAGCTTAAATTTGTATGTAGTAATAATTTTAACGAACATTTTTTATATTGCTATATTAAGTTTGAATTAAGATTCTATAGGCTAATTGTTCGAAATTTTAATTTAAATCTCAGAAAGACATGATAAATATTCCAAGGCACAAAGGCAAGTCAACATCAGTTTTTATTCAACTTACACAGCAGAGCAGAACAGCTGTTTTCGAAAGACGCAACCCTTTCATCATCAGTGCTCATGTGTATTGTGTTTGTCACCACTTATTAGGTGGCTTAGTTGAATGTGATAACAGTTCCTATTTACACAAATTTTATTGTGAAAAAGAATACGGGAACTGTATCAACCTGATGTTAACATGTTATTGTTATAATACCCGTGTTACCGTTTGATTATTTTTCTTCATGTCCCATTTTTCTGAATTTTTTTTTGTTCCATCATACCTAAGTCAAACTTTTTTGGTTTGAATTTTATACTTAAGTACATGTGAACGTTTTTCCAATTTTTATTATTGGGTAGCTCAAGCCATAGCTTAAATTTGTATGTAGTAATAATTTTAACGAACATTTTTTATATTGCTATATTAAATTTGAATTAAGATTCTATAGGCTAATTGTTCGAAATTTTAATTTAAATCTCAGAAAGACATGATAAATATTCCAAGGCACAAAGGCAAGTCAACATCAGTTTTTATTCAACTTATACAGCAGAGCAGAACAGCTGTTTTCGAAAGACGCAACCCTTTCATCATCAGTGCTCATGTGTATTGTGTTTGTCACCACTTATTAGGTGGCTTAGTTGAATGTGATAACAGTTCCTATTTACACAAATTTTATTGTGAAAAAGAATACGGGAACTGTATCAACCTGATGTTAACATGTTATTGTTATAATACCCGTGTTACCGTTGGATTATTTTTCTTCATGTCCCATTTTTCTGAATTTTTTTTTTTTGTTCCATCATACCTAAGTCAAACTTTTTTGGTTTGAATTTTATACTTAAGTACATGTGAACGTTTTTCCAATTTTTATTATACAAAAAAGTTTGACTTAGGTATGATGGAACAAAAAAAAATTCAGAAAAATGGGACATGAAGAAAAATAATCAAACGGTAACACGGGTATTATAACAATAACATGTTAACATCAGGTTGATACAGTTCCCGTATTCTTTTTCACAATAAAATTTGTGTAAATAGGAACTGTTATCACATTCAACTAAGCCACCTAATAAGTGGTGACAAACACAATACACATGAGCACTGATGATGAAAGGGTTGCGTCTTTCGAAAACAGCTGTTCTGCTCTGCTGTGTAAGTTGAATAAAAACTGATGTTGACTTGCCTTTGTGCCTTGGAATATTTATCATGTCTTTCTGAGATTTAAATTAAAATTTCGAACAATTAGCCTATAGAATCTTAATTCAAATTTAATATAGCAATATAAAAAATGTTCGTTAAAATTATTACTACATTCAGTCATAAAATTCTAAAAATAAATGCTTGGCATGATTATATACAAAATAAAAATGTCTTTTTTTGATAGGGTCATTTAGGGGCAAAGGGGGAGGAGGGGGTAGGGCAGATACAGGTAGTCATAAAATTCTAAAAATAAATGCTTGGGATGATTATATACAAAATTTAAAAAAAAAAAATTTTTTTGATAGGGTTATTTAAGGGGCAGAGGGAGAGGAGGGGGTAGGGCAGAAATCGGCAGTCATAAAGCTCTTAAAATAAATGCTTGGGATGCTTATATACAAAATTTAATTTTTTTTTTTTTGTAGGGTCATGTAGAGGGTGAAGGCGGAGGAGGGGGTAGGGCAGAGTAGCACCAGGTTACGTCTCAGCTTCGTCATTAAGGCTTAAATATGTTATTTTTAAAGAATGTAAGCTTAAGTAAAACAATTTGTTAAACTTTTACACTATTTTTGCATATAATAACGCCCACTAAAGTGGGTGGGGTCCAAACAATTTTTTTATTTATTTTATGGCTCCAAGTTTAAGGCGTTGGACCGTATTTGACATAAAAATATATCATTTGCTTAACAAAATAACCAAAAAACTTTAAAATTATGTTGTTTTTTCTGGGTTGGTATAGTTCTTCTTAGGGGAACTTTTTTCCCTCTTGCCCGATTCAGCCCATCTTCGAACTTAACCTGCTCTAAGCTTCAAAATATATTTGTACCAAATTTAAAGGATCTAGCTCTTTTCGTTTGGACTGAATCGTGATTTCCACAGACGGATGGACATGCTCAGCTCGTCTTAGATTTCATCACTGATCAAGATTATATATATTTTATGGGGTCTGAGATGGATATTTCGATGCGTTACAAACGGAATGACAAAGTGAATAAAAAAGAATTTGGAGGGTATAAAAATACCATCAAACTCGATAAAACAGTAGATGCAAATATGTACATATGTAGACATACATGGTGCGTAGTACAGTTCGTAGCCTTAAAAAACTTAGTTAATATATTATATATTGTAGTGTGTAGAAAATTTAGCTAAAAATGTATATGTGCATATATAAAATGGTGTAGGCCTATTGGGGAGCCAACCATTCAAAATAACTGGCAACGCACTGAGTGTAGTACCTCAATGGTAGTGTGGAAACCTATACATAAGTCACAATTTGTACACTGAGTAAGTATATACAGTAGTATGGTACAAAATAGGCTTAGTCCACTAAAAACACAAAATTTGGAACTTATGTGGGTACTTACAATTCAAGTAATCTACTAATGACATAATTATCTTTTCAGCTTCTCTTATGTTCTCTCTACTTTCAGTTTTTTATCTTTTCATCAGTCAGAATATATGAAGTATGTATGTCTCGGTTCGCACTATGAAATTTTCTTTCATGAAATTTCTGAAATTCTCTTTTAAAATTTCACTCGTGTCTGCACAATGAAAGTTAATTTCATGAAACTTAACATTTTTGTTTGTTTACTTTCACATAAAGAATATAAAAATAAAGTAAAATCAATTACGAATTACAATACAAAACAGAATTTCAGTGAACATGAAAGTGTGTATCCGACACCATTCTTCTTTCCCCTCTCACCAACAAACTGCCACTTTCATGAAATAAAATTTCATAGTGCGAACCGAGACTATAATTCATCAGAAAAATCAAAAATAGCAAATTATATGGTTACTTTTGTGAATTAAAAAATGTCGATATTCAAATCAAAATTAGGAAATTATATGCCTACTTTATGCACTAAAAAATTTCGATTTTCCTACCCTTGAACCGAATTTTAATACCAAGTTAATCAGGTATGTGATGGAAATCGTTTTCGATTTAAAATCGACTGAAAACCGTACAAAGTTGTGATGTACACAATTATTTCGATTTCATTTTGGTTTTTTTTAAATCGAAATCGATTTCGTTTCCCATCTTGTTTTGTAACACTTTGAGAAAAAAACGATGAAAAACGAATTTTGTTTTTTTTTTGCGTTTTTAAATCGAGTAAGCGGAAGTTCAAGATTTAAAAACATATGTACATATACTTAAAAAAATAAAATTTAAGTAAAATTCTTTAAAATAATTAAGAGCTATTTTTCTATAGTATATGTATATGAATGTACATATTAATACTTATAGGGGAAATCAACGAAATAACCAACTGAAAATGAAACAACATTTGAATATGAAATCGATTCGTTTTTTGTCACACCTCATACAATATTATACGTTTTGAGCTTACGATTTCATTTCAAATCGAAACGATTTCCATCACATACCTGAATTTTAGATATAAAGAAAATTCAAAATTTCTAACCAATAGTTTTTTTTTATTTATTTAATAAAAATAAAAAAATTCAAGATTTTTCTTTAATCTATTACAAACACTCGAGTCGATTCGAGAACGGTAATAAGGCAGATTACCTAAGCTACGGTCACACTTATCAAATATTTGCCAAAAGAGCATAAAAATAATAAGATAGTTTTCTAGAATTTAATATTGAATTGAAGTTTGAATTAGTATTTAGTGGTTACGCTTTTTTGGGCAAATATTTCATAAGTGTGATTGTACCTTAACATACAACACTCAAGAACAAAATATAAAAATATGTATGTATTACTTATATCTCGAGGTAGTTTTTATGTAAAATTATTTCAATTTCATTTAACTTGACAATATGCCAATAAAATTTTTTTTCCATTCTTTCAAAACTAATAAAACAAACAAAAAAGTTAATTAGTACAATTATATAATAATATATTATAAGAATTCAACAACAAAAAAGAAAACAATATATATATATATATATATATATATATATATATATATATATACATATATATATATATATATATATATATATATATATATATATATATATATATATACATATATATATATATATATATATATATATATATATATATATATATACATATATATGTATGTATATATATATATATATATATGTATATATGTATATGTATATATATATATATATATATATATATATATATGTATATATAGTATATATATATATTACGTAATTATAATTCGAGGTCCTTTTTTATATAAAATTATTTCAATTTAATAAAAAAAAAACAATATATACATATCAATTTCTAATCCTATGGTTTCGCCTGTATGATTTTCAATCCATTTTCGGCAGTTTATGTATAACCTGAGAGGTTTCGTTATTTTGGAATTAAGTGACTTGGTTTAAAAACCAATTAAATGCGGACTTACTTGACCACATAACAAACAAAAAGCATCAATACATTGTATATATATATATATATATATATATATATATATATATATATATACGGGGAAATATGGAAGAAATTATTCTTTGCAAAAAAGTTTACAATCAGATTCAGAATGAATTTGTTAGCATTAACCGTAGGAAATTATTAATTGCAAAAAAGTTTACAATAAGATTCAGAATGAATTTATTAGCATTAGTTTGATTTTATTGCTCTGCAGAGTGTGAAAACAAAAATTTGGAGTTTGTAAGTGCTTTAGATACTGTTTTCAAAACATGAATATACATAAGGATTCGTTGTTCTTAAAGGCTTTAGACTGAAAATACATATACATATATATATATATATATATATATATATATATATATATATATATACACATATATATATATATATATATATATATATATATATATATATATATATATATATATATATATGTATATATGTATATATGTATATATATATATATATATATATATATATATATACTATGTATTGATGTGTTTTGTTTGTTATGTAGTCAATTATGTCTTATATGCCTGCATTTAATTGGTTCTCCCACCAAATTATCAGTAAACTTTAACCTAATTCGAAAATAAAATCTCTCAACTTACACATAAAATCCGAAAAATGGATTGAGAATTATACAAGGAAAACCAAACTTACAATCAGTAATTTGCCAATCGTATATTAGTGCTGCTGTTGTGGAAGCTGCTGTTGTGGAAGCAGTTGTTGTGTAATCAGCTGTTGTGCAGCCTGCTGCTGGGGAGCCTGCTGGTATTGCGGCTGCTACTGCGGCTGGTACTGATGCTGGTATTGCGGCTGTGCCTCCTGCGACTGATACTGCGGGTGGTACTGCATTGTGTCAGCTACTGGCGGTACTTCGTTTGGTTTACATTTGATTGTTGTTGCAATATTAATGTTTTGACTTTTGTAACCACCCGCAGTCTCTCGTTGCAGTGAGGACACCGCCATTGTTCCTAAATATACATAAAAACTTCAATTAAAAAGATTTATAATTATATATAAAAAATTAATTTCGTGAAGAAGTCATACATATGTATATCTACGTATATATATATATATATATATATATATATATATATATATATATATATACATATATATATATATATATATATATATATATATATATATACATATATATATATATATATATATATATATATATATATATATATATATACATATATATATATATATATATATATATATATATATATGTACCAATATAATCTATAAATAAAACAAACTTACCATTATTAGTCTGCTTTTACACACATCAGTTTTTCTTGAAGCAGTTCTCTTTTAAAACTGCCCGTTTGTTTACACACAGACAGTCTGTGTTCAATTCCTTAATATGACGCCATTAATGAGAATAAAATAACAAAAGAGAATTGAAGTAACTTTCCGGTACAATCAAGTATGTACCCCTCTTCTTGCTTCTTTCCTCTCTCTCCCATAAACTCAGACTTGCTTCAAGAAAAACTGATGTGTGTAAAAGCAGACTTAAAGTTGGGTAAATGAATATTAAATAGCGTGATGCAAGTACGGTGTAATAAGCAGAAAAAAACCTGTGAAAAGAAAAAATGCTACAGCGCAAGATAAAAGAAAATATTTTATATACTTACCTTTTATACACATACATTTTACACCTTTATACGTTTCTAATTTTTGTTTTAATTAATGGATTTGGTCTTATAGAATTTATAACATTTTAAGTTCTTTAAGCTTCTTCACATCGACTCTTTAAAAATTATCACGCAGGACGCCACGCCAATAAAAATGGCGATTTGAAGTGCTACCAAATTCACGAAAGCAACTTATGGCAACTAGTTGTGCTGCCATAGGTTTAAAAAAACAAGCGGAATTGAAACGATTTATGTATACTGTAAATATATTTACGCATTGAAAACAAACTTATTTCTAGTATAATATTTTTTACTAAATATGTATATATTCAATATATTAAGCTGCTACGTACAACAGTTTCCCTTAATTACAAGTTTCAAACTCGAATTTACTTGTATTACCTATATTTTCACATTGTAAATTAACGAATTTTACCACAGCGTATGCTATGTACATAGATTCATATACAAATTTAATACATTTATATTCACATATAAAGATTTTAGTATATATATCAAATAACCATATCTTCTACATTATTCAAACTTTTTATTATAAGTAATATCTCGTTTTATACATTTCACATCTGCATATTAAGAATTTAAAAAAAAAATTTATATTTATTTTTTAATAACGATATAAGGCGATGTAACGACTTTTCATCTTTGGGGGGTATACCCCCCTAAACTTTTAAATAGGATGTAATGACAACCGGCCAGTCTTTTTAAGAGCACCTCCCTCTGTCAAACCCAATTTACAGATCCTTGGCACTTCTATTCAACAAACAATATTGGGTGCAATCTGACGACTACATCTTTGGGGGGTATACCCCTAAACTTTTAAATAGGATTTAATTACAACCGGCCAGTCTTTTTAAGAGCAACTCCCTCCGTCAAACCCAATTTACAGATCCTTGGCACTTTTATATTTGACGGTTTTATTCATCAAACAATATGAAGTGCAATCAAAAGGCATGCACTTTGTGCTCGGTAACATACTAATTCTATTGATCTGGGGTAACCTTTTTCATGTGAACGGAATGGAATTGAAATAACATTCTTCTATAATCAAAACAAACAATGCCGGCAGAGTTGTAAAATATGGTATTTTGGTATTTTTTGTCATGTTTTGGTACTTTTTCGTATTAGTATGGTTTTTTTCAACTGTGCAAAAAAGTATGTTACTCACACTGTATTTGGGGTATGTTAAGTTCACGCGAGTTATAAATTTTAAGTTTTTCTTAAATAACACTATTTTATACCTCATTAAAGTAACCAAATAAGTTCCTTTTTTTGTGAATTAAACGTTTTGTATACTTCAATAAGAATTACATTCGTGTAAAGAACCAAAAAAGTAAAAATTTTTTAGTACAAAATAAATCGTTAATATTGATATTTGTAGTGAATTAAACCCTTTTTATACCTTAGGAAGAAATATCTTTGTATAAAAAAACCCAAAAAGCAAGATATTCTATTCCAGGGTTGGAAAATCGAAATTTTTTAAGCCATATATAATTACGAGTTTTTTTTAGTGAATTATACCTATTTTATATTTCAGGAAGAACTAAATTGATCTTAAAAACCAAAAAAAAAAAACAAAATAAAACTTCGATTTCAAGGTTGGAAAATCAAAATTTTTTGTACGTAAAATTAACCAAATAAGTTACTAATTTTGTGTTTTTCTGCACATAAAATAATGAAAAGAGTGAGTAGGTTTACTTTTTTGGTACATTTAATTTTTTTTACGCTTAATCAAGAATTAAATTTGTATTAAAAACAAAAAAATTTTAAATTCGATTCCACTGTGTTGAAAAATCTAAATATATATGTATATAAATGTAGCCGTATAAGTTCCTAATTTTGAGTTAAACCTATTTTTTATACATCGCGAAGAATTAAATTGGTAATTAAAACCAAAAATGTTGATGATTCAATATCATGGTTGGAAATTAAAAATTTTTTGGTACGTAAAAGTAATCAAATAAGTTCCTAATTTTAGTTTTAATTTTATTGTCTTCCTATTTGTGTAAAAAATTAGGGACTGGAATCGATATAATTTTGTTACATAAAAAGAGCTATATAAGTTCCTGATTTTTTGTGTGAACTAAATCTATTTTATACTATAGAAAAAATTAAATTGGTATTAAAAACCAAAACAATTGGACATTCGATTCGATTTTGAATAATCAATAGAGTCATTAGTTTTGGATTTTTAGTACATTTAGCCTTTTTTACGCTTAAGTAAGAACTAAATTTGTATTCAAAACCAAAAAAAAAATTAAATTTGGTTCCAGGGTTGGAAAATCTAAATATATTTGGTACATAAAAGTAGCCGTATAAGTTCCTAATTTAGGGTTTCTCAGTAAATTAAACCTATTTTAAACTTCGCGTGGAATTAAATTTAAGATTCGACACAGCCGAATATAGCACTTTTACTTGTTATATCAAGGATATCGAAATATTGAAAACAAATAAATAGTTTTAAAGTTATTATTTTATAAAAATAAGCCTCAAGCTCAATATTATTACTTAAAATAAAAAATCAAAGCCTGAAAAATTAGAACAATATACTACTTTATACCTCATGAAAAGTTGCATTGGTAAGAAAAATATATAAAAAAATACAACTTCGCTTCCAGGGTTGCAAAATTGATTTTTTCTTATACATAAAAGTAACCAAAAAGGCAACTGACGTTGTGTTTTTATACCCTCCAAAAAAGAATATGGAGGGTATATTCACTTTGTCATTCCGTTTGTATCGCCGCGAAATATCCCTCTGAGACCCCATAAAGTATATATATTCCTGATCAGTAATGAAATCTAAGACGAACTGAGCATGTCCGTCCGTCCGTCTGTGGAAATCACGATTCAGTCCAAACCAAAAGAGCTAGACTCTTGAAATTTGTTGTAAATATGTCTTGAAGAACAGCACAGGTTAAGTTCGGAGGTGGGCTAAGTTGGGCAAGAGGGAAAAAAGTTCCCCTAAGAAGAACTAAACCAACCTCTAAAAAACAACATGATTATTAAAGTTTTTTTGTAATTTTGTTAAGCAAATGAGATATTTATACCCTTCACAAAAAATTTAAAGGATATATATAGGTATGTGTAATTTCTTCGATATTCACATGGGACCCCATAAAGCATATATATTCCGTCTTTCCGTCTCTCTGTACGTCATATTACGTACGGTTTTCCCAAGCCTCCAGAAGAGCTAGTTCGTTCTTGGACCGTTGGATTGGAAATGAACTTAAATAGAGTGGTATTGAAATTCAGAAAAATCCGTAATACGGTTCTAGAGCTGGGAAGCTTACACCTATTTCTCGACGCAAAATTAACACCAAAAATCAAATATTTTTTGGATTGTTTGTAAATTAACCTCATTTCATTCTTTGGGAAGCCTTAATAGTCTATTAAAAACTAAAAAAATAAAATAAATTTTCCAGGGATGGGAATGTAAAATTTTTGTATGGCACATTTCGTATTTTGTAGTACATGTACTAAACTAAAATGGTTAAAAAGTTTAAGTTTTCCTTAAATAAAACCTCTGTATACATCATGAAGATTTGCATTGGTAAAAAAAAATTTTTTAATTAAAATTTCGCTTCCACGGATGGGAAATTGGAATTTATTTTATACATAAAAGTAACCAAGAAGGCAATTGACGTTGTTTTTTTTTTTGATAACTAAAACTATTTTATATTTTAGGAAGAACAAAATTGGTATTAAAAATTCAAAAATAAAACTTCGAATCCAGGGTTGGGCAAGTGCAATATTTTATAGTACATGAAAGTGCCAAAAATGGTTACAAATATTAAGTTGTTCTTAAATAAAACTATTTCATGCATCATTAAGAGTTGCATTGGTAAAAAAAAAAATAAATTTCGTTTTCAGGGTTGGGAAATTGAAATATTGACGCTGTTTTTTTTCTAATCAAAAAGCATCATTTTTTGTTATTCAACTTACACAGCAGACAGATGAAAGGGTTGTGCCTTTCGAAAACAGCTGTTCTGATCTGCTGTGCAAGTTGAATAACAAAAGATGATGTTGACTTGCCTCTGCGCCTTGGAATATTTATCATGTCTTTCTGAGATTTAAATTAAAAATTTCGAACAAATAGCCTATAAATTCAATTTAATATTTAAAAATTTAAATTTTTTTATAGTAAAACTAAGTTACACCTCACTAAGAACTGCATTGGTAAAAAAAATAAAAATTCGCTTCCAGAGTTGGAAAATCGAAATAGTTTTGTTAAATAAAAGTAGATACATAAATTCCAAATTTTGTGTTTTTAGTGAATTAAACATATTTGATACATATATCAGAAGAAATTATATTAGTATCAAAAAATTAAAAATTCGGTTCCAGGGTTGGAAAATAGAAATTTTTCGGTACATACATTTAGTACCCAAATAAATTCCCAACTATGGTTTTTTTCAGTGAATTAAACATATTTTATACTTCGCTAAGAATTAAATTGGTATTAAAAATTTTTCCAGGGTTGGAAATCAACATTTTCTGATTCATAAAAGTAAACATATTATTTGTTCTTTTTGATTTTTATGATGAATTATACCAACATTGAATATTAGGAAGAAATAAATTGGTATTAAAAACCAAAAAAATCTAAAAGACGATTCTACGGTTGGACAATTAGAACTTTTTGGAGTACATGAAACGGATTTTACTTTTTGTTTGTAAATTACACATATTTAATATTTTTGAAAGACGTTCAGAGGTATTAGGAATTAGAAAAGCCAAACATTTAGCTTTCTAGCCGAAAAACTTAAACGAAGGGTATTTAAGATTCGGCATAGCCGAATATAGCACTTTTAGTTGTTTTATATTAGAGAAGGTCCAACAAGTTAAGCTTGAAGCCATAAAACAAAAATAAAAATTTTGAACCCCGCCCCCTTTAGTGGGCGTTATTATATGCAAAAATAGTGTAACAATTTAACAAATTATTTTACTTAACCTTACATTCCTTAAAAATAACATTTTTAAACTTCAATAACGAAGCTGAGAAGTAAGCTGATACTACACTGCCCTACCCCCTCCTCCCCCTTTGACCCCTCAATGACCCTATCAAAAAAAATTTTTTTTAAATTTTGTATATAATTATCCCAAACATTTATTTTTAGAGTTTTATGCCAAAGGTGAAATATCTCCCCCACAGCGACCTCGCCAAAATACAGTTTTATTACCCTCCAAAGAGAATTGGACCCCATAAAGTACATACATTCTTGATCATTGATGAAGTCTAAGACGGTCTAGCAATGCCCATACGTTCGTCTGTAGAAAACATGATATTGTCTATTTTTGAACCACGCCCCTCTTAGTAGTTGTTGACTTGCGATATTATATAAAGGAACTCTGTTAAACATTTTAAATTTACTTACTAAATATTTGGAGGGTATTTAAGATTCGACCCGGTCGAATATAACGTTTTTACTTGTTGCTAATTAAAACTATTTTATAATTCAGGAAGAACAAAATTGGTATCAAAAATGTAAAAAAAAATTAAAAATTTCGATTCCAGGGTTGAACAAATGAAATATTTTGTGGTACATGAAAATGACCAAAAACCTTAAAAATTTTAATTTTTTCAACGGGCTTATGTTCGAATCTGCATGACTGCTAATGATCTTTTATTATTTTATTAATAAATGAATTTGTTCAAATTCTATTTATTATTTTTTTTTATATTAATATTGGAATATTAAGAATATTTTCAATAATCATCAAACCAGCAGAACGGATCAGTACTGATTTCGAGGCCGCCACGACATCTCATCAGCGTTCTTTGTTCAATTTTTCCACTTTTGCAAGTGGTGCTAGTTAGTAGGAATATCAACTATTTAACCAATATTTTAACGAAAATTGAATATGAGAAGTTCCCACATTCATATTTTCGAGATATTACTATTCAAACCAAATAAGTTTGACTTAGGTATGATGGGACAAAAAATTCAGAAAAATGGGACATGAAGAAAAATAATCAAATGGTAACACGGGTATTATAACAATAACATGTTAACATCAGGTTGATACAGTTCTCGTATTCTTTTTCACAATAAAATTTGTGTAAATAGGAACTGTTATCAAAATTCAACTAAGCCACCTAATAAGTGGTGACAAACACAATACACATGAGCACTGATGATGAAAGGGTTGCGTCTTTCGAAAACAGCTGTTCTGCTCTGCTGTGTAAGTTGAATAAAACTGATGTTGACTTTCCTTTGTGCCTTGGAATATTTATCATGTCTTTCTGAGATTTAAAAACAAATTTCGAACAATTAGCCTATGAATCTTAATTCAATTTAATATAGCAATATAAATGTTCGTTAAAATTCTTACTACATACAAAATTTAAGCTATGGCTTGAGCTACCAATAATAAAAAAATATTGGAAAAACGTTCACATGTACTTAAGTATAAAATTCAAACCAAATAAGTTTGACTTAGGTATGATGGGACAAAAAATTCAGAAAAATGGGACATGAAGAAAAATAATCAAATGGTAACACGGGTATTATAACAATAACATGTTAACATCAGGTTGATACAGTTCTCGTATTCTTTTTCACAATAAAATTTGTGTAAATAGGAACTGTTATCAAAATTCAACTAAGCCACCTAATAAGTGGTGACAAACACAATACACATGAGCACTGATGATGAAAGGGTTGCGTCTTTCAAAAACAGCTGTTCTGCTCTGCTGTGTAAGTTGAATAAAACTGATGTTGACTTTCCTTTGTGCCTTGGAATATTTATCATGTCTTTCTGAGATTTAAAAACAAATTTCGAACAATTAGCCTATGAATCTTAATTCAATTTAATATAGCAATATAAATGTTCGTTAAAATTCTTACTTTACTATTTTGGTTAGTACGAAATTTCCCAACCCTAACGATTAATATTCCCAATACTCCATGTATCTCTTTCGCTTTTTCCAGAGCCATCGGCTGCTGATAGCTAAAGCTTCTTTGTTATTTATGTTCAAGTAATTGAATTTAGTTGTCAATTTACAATGAAGAATTCACATAAGAACAATTTACATAAGAAAGTTCGACTAATAAAAATTCATACATAAGTTAAAAATTTAAATTTTTTGTCAATTAAAACTATGTTATAATACCTCACTAAGAATTGCATTGGTAAAATTAGTACATAAAATTAGCCATATAAGTTCCTAATTTTGGTTTTTTGTGAATGAAATCTCTTTTATATTTCGGGAACAATTAAATTGGTATTAAAAACTAAAGAAATTAAAAATCCAATTTCAGGGTTGGAATATCGAAATTTCTTGATACGTGAAAGTAATCATATAATTTGCTACTTTTGATTTTTATGATGAATTATACCTACTTTATATATCAGGAAGAAGTAAATTGGTATTACAAACCAAAAATATATAAAAGACGATTCGAAGGTTGGACAGTTAGAACTTTTTTTTTTTTTTTTTGGCGTAGGACCAGCACTCAGGGGATGCGTGATTGTGTTAGTTGATGTCGGCCTGTTTCAGCGACGAAGGCACAAAACTGGCCACTAAACATTACTGGCAACGATTCACACAATAATGTATTAAAGAGCAGAGAAATTCATATGAATAGTATTGAATCCGTACAAAAACAATTTTTAATTTTCTGTCTCCTTGGTCTTGGTTGAAATTCCTATGTCCTGCCACCATATCATAGTAGACTTGCTTTAATAAAATTGCCTATTCTAAACAGTCGCCGATCGATGCTGAGCTCTTTATTTGTTCTGGGCCTGATTCATGGCGATGCCTAACAAATAAACTTCAACGTTCCTGCAAGACCTACCCGCAATTTCGAACTATTGTCATTAAAATATTACCGTTCTGTATATGCTAATAATGATTTTTTCGTCGTGCATGTGTCAACTTTAATAAATGTTATCACATTATTAACTTATCTGAGAGTAATAACATACTGAAAAGAAATCTTACTTTATATCTAAATTCTTAAACGAATTATTTTTATATGTATGACTGGTAGTCAGATATAAAAAGAGGGTAATCAAGATATGTCATGATTTTTTTAGTTGCAACCGCACTGATCAGGGTACTAATTTCTCGGGATTTAGTTTTAATCGGTTAATCACTGGAATAATTAATCGAGGTTTCCTTTTAATCCGTTAATTTTGAATTAATCGGTTAACCGATTAATAATAGATGTTGAAGAACGAGACAGCTATCTAAATGGAAGTTTGCATTATGATTATCGGACCCATACTGACTAACTTCAGTACTGAACATTCTACAAAATAATTTGAAAAAAAATTTAAAATAAAAAGTATTACTTGATGGAAATGTAATGAGTAATAATAAAATACTTAAACATATATAAAAATAGTTACACATATATAAAATATATTCAAACTGTGGCTGAAGTTTATACTTAGTTTAATGTAGTCTGAAACTCCGGCGAAATGTGATTGTACTTGAATTATTTCATTGAAGACCAACATTTTAAACAAAACTAAGCTGTTCCGTACGTATTTTGAACACACACTTGGTAGTGGCGGAACACATCTATTTTCAGATTAGCTAAACCTGGTTTAATTCAGACCTCAAATACAAATATACGTTTTCTGATTTTACATTGAAACCAAAAAAAATTTAATTTTTTTATTGTTGTTTTAATACAAATACCCAAAAGAAATATTGTTATGAAATTTTTATTTGACATATTGCTGTCACAATTCTATCTTATTTATTTGTTGGTGGTCAAGCAACAATTAAATTTCATTTATCAAAAGATATATTTATTTTACTTAACCCTGCAACCATAACCTTCGTCGAATCGACGAACACGAAATAGAAATATCGCTTTTTCTTTTCAACAGGTGCGATGATCACTGCAATATTGCTTGTCAACTCAGTACTCAATAAGCTTTCTTGAGAGACGAGTGTGTTTTGCGTGCAAGTGCGTAGGATTTTGAGATTTTTGAATATTGTGCGTCGATTCGACGAATGGTTAGTATTTGTGTTAGTATTTTACACAAGTGTGGATATGTTTTTGATTTCGGTGTTTTTTCTTTTATGAAGTTTTTTAATGGATTCGCGAAGATTGTTGTCTGAAAAATCTATTCTTCGTTACTTATTGGAAGAAGAAGAAGAAGATATTAGTACATTGGAGGACTTATCTGATGGCGAACAAAAAGACTTCGTGGAGTTTGATGATGTAGAAAGTGATGCTATAGATGAACACTCTGACCAGGAAAATAACCCTTTGAGTACTCAAGAGCGCTCTTCTCTTGTCCCACTGGATGATGCATTAGAGGTACAGCCCCTATCAGTTCAACCTCTAGCGAACTCAAGCAGTAGTCCATATATTTTAAGCTTTTCACGAAGCTTATTCGTAGTCGCTCGCGGCATGTTTGGGCTACAAGTAAAGGGAGTAGTTCAAAAAGAACAGCTTCAATTAATATTGTACATGTGTCAAGAGGTCCAGGTCGTTCCGTTAAAAATATAACTGATCCACTAGAATTATTTGATCATTTCATGACTGATCAAATATTTGAAGAAATTGTTAAGTGGACAAACTCGGAGATATCCGTCAAGAAGCAAAATTTTGAGCAAAATAAATTTACTCAAATTGAAACCACCAAAGCTGAAATTAGAGCCCTAATTGGTATTTTAGTATTAGCAGCAGCTTTAAAAGATAATCACTTGACACTGGAAGAGTTATTTAACGTAGAATATTCCGGGATCAGATATATATCATGCATGAGTAAAGAACGTTGCGAATTTCTTCTTCGATGTTTACATTTTGATGATAGAATCCTGCGATTACAAAAGCAAAGAGACGATCCGTTTTCACCAATTAGAGACATTTGGGAATTACTCATAACCCAGTGCCGTCAAAACTATACACCTGGAACAAATGTCACAATTGATGAACAATTATTGGCATTTCGTGGAAGATGTAAATTTCGCATGTATATTCCCAATAAGCCAGCCAAATATGGCATAAAACTGGTTATGATGTGTGACAGTGGCACCATATATATGATGGATTGTATGCCATACCTTGGAAAGGGAACAGATACAGGAGGTCTGCCTTTAGGAGAGTACTTCGTCAAGAAACTTACTCGTAGCATACATGGTACGAATAGAAACGTAACCACTGATAACTGATTTACTTCAATACCATTAGCGAAGCAATTACTTCAGCAGCCATATAAGTTGACGATTGTAGGAACATTGCGTGCCAACAAGAAGGAAATCCCGGAAGAAGTAAAGAATAATCGAACTAGAAATGTCAATACATCGATGTTTTGTTACGATGGTCCTCTTACTCTTTTGTCGTACAAACCTAAACCCTCAAAAATGGTTTATCTATTATCATCTTGTGATGAGGAGGGATCAGTCAATTTTGAAACAAAGAAACCATCTATGGTCGAGTTCTATAACAATACCAAAGGTGGTGTAGACACATTTGACCAGATGTGCTCAGTAATGTCATGCAGCAGAAAAACCAATCGGTGGCCAATGTGTGTCTTCTATGGCATGTTAAATATAGCATGTATCAATAGCTATATATTGTATTGCCATAATGCTTCTGTACTAGGACAGCAAAGAATTTCTCGGCGTGAATTTATGAAGCAGCTGCATTCAAAACTTGTCGAACCCTGGCTTAAAACTCGCTATGAAATGCCTACAATGCAGCGGCACGTGAAAGACAATATCGCACACATATTACAAAAAAATAAGGATCATGGTTGCCGTAAAGGTCAGTCTTCGTCCAGCAATAATCTGCAATCCGTTGCAGAACAAAATATAAAAAAGAGGAGAATTTGTAATATCTGCCCATATAAAAAAAGACGCATGACAAAGTCTTCATGTTCGCAGTGCAAGATTGCAATTTGTGGTGAACATAAAGTTGATTTTTGCACTGAATGCGCTTCAAAAAATCAGTAATTACTTTTTTATTTAAAGAATAGTATGTAGTTTAGAATTCCCAAAGAAAAATTGCTGTTTTTGTTGTATTTTTTCGTTTTTTATTAATTTTTATGTATGTATATGTTATTTATCAGTGATCTCAAAAATACTGTTTTTTGTTTAAATGAATTAATAAAAATATATTTGTTAAAAAATAAAATACAATGTTTGTTTTACTTTATAAACCTTTGCTAAATGTAAGTACGTGTTAAAATTTTAAAAAATATATTTACAGCCGATTTTATATATCCGAAATATATTGCTCGTCGTAACGACGAAGGGTTATGGTTTAACGGGTATACAAAAAGTTTAGTAAATTAGGGTTAAAAAAATAGGCAGTAAATTTTGTTTAAAACATTTAAGCAACCGAAAATAATCGGTTTAACCGTTAAGCGGGAAACAGATGAGGTAAGATGATAATATAGTGAATTTCTACTAGCCATTTTATTCTTTAGTTCGGCAGTAAATTTTCGCTACAATACAGACGAAGGGACTCCTTAGTATTCCGTCAATCGCTGTCGACAATGTTCAGCAATCGGTTCTAACTTTCGTCATTGAAACAAGTCAGCAACCACTAACACAACCATGCACGAATGCAGATCAGAAAAAATAACCTATTAACTATTTCAGCCGGCATTTTCATTCCATTTTCTTAAAAAACTTAAAAACAGGGAAAAGTTTAATCAGTTACAATAACAAGAAAAATGTTGTATTTCAACATAAAAATAGCTTCAAGAAATAATAAAGATTCAAATAACAATTTTAGTTAAAATGCACGATTCGGTGATTTTAGCTCATAGTTTCAAAACCCAAGACCTTTACTATCTACCAGCCGCACCCAAACCGAATATCGAAGCAAATCAAGTTAAAAAAAAACGGAAATCATATGACGATGCAATCCAAGACAACGTAAGCCGAGTCAACGTAAATCGGAGGATGACTGCAAATATATGGCACTTATTTAAAAATATGTAAACACACGATAACTGCAGTTGGATTTGGCAATTTTTGATAACATCGTATTTTATACATAAATTCCAGTTGCTCTTATATGGAGCGTACGGCCTCTCGTGGTATTTTGCTTGATTGAAAACCTATTTTTATTTCTATTATTGCATTGTCTTGTCAATGCAAATGTTGGTTATAGTGTGAATTTGTTATAAGTGAATTTATCATCTTATTCTGATATAATTTCCTTATCAAGCTTGAGCTCTAGAAAGTCGTAAAAGTGGTGTGCTGGTCTTTTATTATCAACAGAACTATTGCTGACGCAATTTCCGATTTCCCAATCAACAATATTATAACGTTCAATGACCCCGAACGCCGTTCATGTCATTGTGCGGCGTTATCTGTTTAATTTTTAGAGCAAATTATACTACAACTGACCTCTGATTAATTAAACTTATGATTTTTATTTTTGTACTATTTACAAGTTTAAAGTAGTATTTGAAAATACAATTTCAGACAAATATTCCTCAAACAAAAATTATTTGTGATAGTGCTTATATTTTTAATGCTTATATTGTAAATACAAAAAATTTCTGAATTTAAATTGCATTAAACTATTAATTAGGCTCAATTTAGCATAAATTTTAATTTTACTTTAAAGTTTAATTCAGTGGGCGTTATTTTAGAATATATTGTTGTTGTTATTGATTTGGTAGGAGAATATTACTTGTGACCAAGGTTATATTTGTTCGCAATTATGATTAAAAATACCATGCGTTATTTAACTCTCACGTTTCATGAATGCTCTTATGAACTAAAATAATCTATTTTTGCATAGTTCGTATCCGAAGTCATTAAATGACGAAGTCAGCGAAGGCATACGTGCGTAAAAAAATAACTCTTACTGGCTATTCAATAATTATTTCGTATGGGGTTGCCCATCCCCCTTCCTATACCACCAAAAAATTGGTGGAAATTCCAATTTCTTCACATCTAGTTCACTGAGGCTTACATATTTTATTTGTTACTGATCATTCCTGATGGATATATCCATCATCGCTGACATATGTACATACAATGTAGAAGACTTTCATTTTCTAATTTTTTTGTAAAAAATAGAAGAAAAAATATGGGAAACAATTCACCAATTTTAACCACTACAAAATATAATTATCTTCGAGCCCTATAGGAGGAACGGGAACACTAATTGATCAAATATATAAATACAACTTTTCTAAACATATCACCATTTTGGAATTTTTCGTTCACGATAGCTTACATATGCATCAACCGATTTTGAGCCGGTTAGTGGAGTGGAGACGTGATTTTTCAATGTCAAAAGCTGATTAACTTTTGAAATCGACCGGTAAAGCTGTTCAAAAGCTAATTTAAAAAATTACATTTGAAAAAAATTATTTGTCGGTTCCAATTCACCGGAAATCTAAGTTTGTCCAACTCATTGAAACATCACTAGTTGAAGCCGTTGAAAAGTTATAAGCGGTTCACATACTTACACATACACACAAACAGCCAGGGAACTTCCTAGGAACTCAGAACATCGAGAGCTGGTGGAAACTCGATATTTTCAAAATGGGGTAAAACCAGTAACTTCCCGATTTTTTCGAAAATTATCAATTTTCTTAGCTGGAAGTTAAAAATAATGCTAAATAAATCAATGAATATATAAACATAGTTCAAGTTAATTGTCATATAAATTTAAACCGTGTTCAAATACACTTTCAATTTTTCAGTTTAAAATTACATTTAATATTTAAACTATTAAATTCGTACGGCAATATGAAAATCTTAAATAGAATTTAAATAGATCTGGTAAGAGACTTAAATTGTATTTATATATGATCTATAAAATTTTGTTTTTAAAAAGATGTTGAAAATAAATGACGTTTAATTATCCACTGAATTATTGGGCATAAGTATTAACATTTCCCAAAATATTTAACTCTTGACTATTGCTACTTATTAGAATGAAACTTACAGCTAATAATTTGATGCACCCTGTTTTAATTCCAGATTTTTTTTCTTCAAAAGCAGGTAACAGCTCCAAACAAAGTGTTTGTTACTATCTTTCCTAAAATTAGACCAACCATACTCAACCTGCGGCCCGGTAAGCTTATTTGTTCGACCCGGCAAGGACATTTATTATCAGGGACATGATATATAAAATCTGTCATATTATTTTTTCCCAAAAAAACAAATAACTGAGTGGCCAAACCGCTGGGTATTAAATCTAATTTTAATTTCTATCTATTTAAAACAAACAAAACAAAGCTGGCGTCGCCAGCCGCCAAATGTATTCATTGTGTATTGACGGCTGACGACGAAAGGCCTAGAACTCCAACCTTAAGTATGAACGCCGTTCTCGATCACCCACGATCGGCGTGGGCTTGCATTATTGCAAATTAAATTATTCTCAGCGAGCCCTTTAAAGCGATTAGTCACGGTATTATAAATAAAACAGTTAACATAAGAAACACGAAGTGTTTTATTTGTGCTTCCTCAGTGCTTCCATCGTATTATTTGATAAATTTAGTAATAAAAATCAAATAATATCTCAGACCAAAAGTATGCAGCTCTCTGATTCTACCTTTGCTAGACGAATTGAAGATATTGCAAAACACATATTTAATCACATCATAGAAGATATGAAGAAATGCAAATATTTTAGTTTGGCTTTTGATTCTAGCACCGATATTTCAGCAACATCACAATGTTGCGTTTTTGTTAGATATTGTACCGGAAGAAATTCAGTTCATGAAGATTTTTTGAAATTTCTTCCTATGAAAAATCAAACCAGAGGCACGGAGTATCTCAATACTATCAGTACATTTCTGGAAAATAATGATATTGATATTAAAAAATTGGTTTGTGTATGCACGGGTGGATGTCCTTCAATGATCGGATCCGAAAAAGTATTTGTTACTTTATTGAAAAAGATATATAATTTAACAAATCTCTTATCTTTCCACTGTATCATACACCAAGAGAACTTAGCAGCACGTATAACCATTGCCGAAATAGACGCCGTGATGAAGACTACAATAAGTATACATAGTTAATTATGTTAGAGCACAAGAACTGAACCACAGGAAATTTAAAAGTCTTTTGGAAGAATTAAACAATAACTATAGTGACGTTCTTTTACATACCTCGGTGGGATGACTAAGCCGAGGGAAAGTTCTGGAACGGTTTTATTCTTTGAGGCATGAAATTATTTTGTTTTTACGTCAAAATAATAAAATTTACAGCGAACTTAATAATGATGGATGGTGGTGTCTTTTGGCTTTTCTGTGCGATATCACAGAAAAACTTAATGAACTCAATCGTGGCTTACAGGGCGAAATTAAAATCATTTCACAGATGGCGAATAAAGTATTTGCTTTTGACGAGAAATTAAACATCTACCATGAAGAAATAGAGAACCAAGTATTGCATAACTTTCCAACTATAATAAAAGCTAAACAAGATGGTATACATATTTCTGAAGTAAACTACACGATATTTTTTAATTATTTAGCTGCCTTAGCTAAAGAATTTAAGACCAGATTTCAGGACTTACGATGTATCAAGAATTGTTTGTTACTCTTAGAAAATCCCTGGCACTTAGAAACAGCCACTATAACAAATTTAGCTGCACTGGGATATGATTATGCAGAGCTTTTTGACGAATTTATCGAATTTAAGAACGATACTAATCTGAAAGCTATTTTTGAAGAAAAAGAGAGGGAAAGGAGTACATCCATTTTTGGGAATAAGTTCCTAAAAAATACAAGACTGTAGTAAGTTGCGCTTTCCTGCTCCTCACATTGTTTGCATCAACATATCTTTGTGAATCATCATATTCCAAAATGAAATATCCAAAAAACTGCAGTTAATGTTTAGTTTAATACTGCAATTTATTTTATATTGAAAGTTATTTATTCATTTGAATAAAGTTAACTTTTGAAAGAAACTCACTTTTCTGAGAACCTGCTAATTCACTTTTGAATTTTTAATGAAATCGCAGCAAGGATACGGTTGCCCTTTTGAAAAACTTTTTAACTTTTTAAAAATCTCTCAACATGACATTTGATTTAAGTTAAAATTCTAATTGAAATTGCAGCCCCATATATGCTCTTTCGTATCCCACTTTATATAATATTACGAATATTAGGGTAAATGTTTAGCAAAATGAGGACACGCATCCTGTTTACTTTCATTGTTAAATAAAAGTAAAATTTCAATTGAATGGCCATATATAACAAAAAAAATTTTGATCTCAGAAACCGATGGCTCTGAAAAAAGCGATGCAGAATGATCTATTTAGAATAATAATCGCCAGGGTTGGAAAATGTAGTGCTAACCAAAATCGAGTTAAAGAGTATAAGAAGTTAAACAGCTGATATCCTACTGACGACTACCACTGTGGAAAGTGGAAAAAGTTGATCAGTTAGTTTGATGATAATAAAAATATTCTGCTCTTAATAAAATAACTTGAATTTGCAGTTTGCAGATTTGAACTTGAGTCTGAATAAAAAGTTCTTATCTTAATAGTATTTTTGTGTTCTTAATTATTTGTTTCGTCTCATATACAAAAGGTGTATGTTTAGAAAATATTTTTTCATACAAACAATGAATGTTCTCTTTAATAAAAAAATTTATACCCAAATATCAGGGACTATATATATAATTTTATATGTTTTTTTATGCCTGCACCCAAAAACAATTTTAAATCAATAAGAAACAATGTCATTTTAACAACCTCTATGAAATAAAACTAATATGTCTTGTTGAATTAAATTATTAACTCACTTGTTATTATTAATTGAAATGTAGGGCAGGCCAAATAACATTCATACCTGCATACATATGTATGTACATAATATATATTGAATATTTTTTATGACTTTGTATTTATTCATATGTAGGTATGTGTTAAACGCTATCATAACCTTTAAGTACACATCCATCCATACGTACACACATAAGTATATACACATCCCTTCGTGTATGCATATGATAATTTCCAAAAAAGTTTTTCTAAATGCATACTTATGATCTAAAATATATTTCAATTAATAATAACAAGTGAGTTAATAATTTAATTCAACAAGACATTCAATTTTTTAACTTCCGAAAAAAACTTTAGGCATCAATTGAAGTGTTCTTTGCCAATATCTGTACAATTGCAACTTGCTTTTATTAAAATACTCGTACTAGTTTAATAAGAGAAATATATTGTATTAGACTTTAATATAAAGATGTTTATATGCCAGATGTCCAAAGCTGCCGAAGTCATAGCAGTAATTTATAATATAAGGTACGTTGCACTGCCCATGGTCATGATAAGATTTTACTAAGAAAGTTAAAGTAAAAAAAATTTTAAAATGTAATATTAATTTTAATATACTTATGTATATAATACTATAAATTTGTCCTATTACCAATGGACGTTGAATCGTTTCAATGTATTAAACCCTGCTACTAAATTAGAGCATTCGACATGTAACCAAAATACCAAAACCAAATTTTAACAATAATTCAACATATCACTATTCTACAATTGCACAAAGTAGATTACACGTGTTCTTATTTTATTCATTTCCATATGCATGCTGTACGTTAATCAAAATCTACATTCAACACACTATCATTTCCATGCTCATGTACATATTAAATAAATTTTTTTTATTCATGTACAATCCAACGCTGTAGAATTTTTTATTCGCGAACATTTGTATACTAAATTCTGATATTCATGTACATTAAAAGCTGTAGCAATTTGTATTCGTGAATATTTTCAACTTATATTCTGTTATTCATGTACATCCAGCTTGATGGAATTTATTTACTCTTCTTTTTTGAGTGGTAATGCAAAATAAAATTTAATGCTCTCATCATATGTGTATGAACAGAAATTCTTGCTTATGTTCACATTACATTTACATTCTCTTTGGAGGGTATAAAAACTGTATTTTGACGGGGTCGCTCTGGCAATGGCTGTGGGGGAAACATTTCTCCTTTGTCATAAAACTCTAAAAATAAATGCTTGGGATAATTATATACAAAAATAAAATTTCTTTTTTTTGATAGAGTCATTTAGAGGGCAAAGGGGGAGAGGGGGTAGGGCAGAAACAGTTAGACATAAAGCTCTAAAAATAAATGCTTGGGATGATTATATACAAAATTAAAAAAATTTTTTTTTTGGAATTGTCATTTAGGGGGCAAAGAAAGAGGAGGGGGTAGGGCAGAATAGTACCAGGTTTCGTCTCAGCTTCGTCATTAAAGCTTAAAAATGTTGGTTTTAAGGAATGTAGGCTTAAGTAAAACAATTTGTTAAATTTTTATGCTATTTTTTCCTATAATAACGCCCACTAAAGTGGGCGGGGTCAAAAAATATTTTATTTTATGGCTCCAAGTTTAAGGCGTTGGACCGTATTTGACATAAAAATATATCATTTGCTTAACAAAATAACCAAAAAATTTTAAAAATTATGTTGTTTTTTCTGGGTTGGTTTAGTTCTTCTTAGGGGAACTTTTTTCCCTCTTGCCCGATTTAGCCCATCTTCAAACCTAACCTGCTCTAAGCTTCAAAATATATTTGTGCCAAATTTCAAGAGTCTAGCTCTTTTCGTTTGGACTGAATCGTGATTTCCACAGACGGACGGACGGACGGACATGCTTAGTTCGTCTTAGATTTCATCACTGATCAAGAATATATATACTTTATGGGGTCTGAGATGGATATTTCGATGCGTTACAAACGGAATGACAAAGTGAATATACCCTCCAAATTCTTTTTTGGGGGGTATAAAAATATATCTATTCTTATTCACGAATATGAGTGATAAATGAATGAATATTTGGAACCCATGATTAAAGCATTGTTTTTAAAATAGTTTCGAAACTAAAAAGAACTTTTATTGTTTTGAATTTGAAAATGCTTTGTTACAAATATAACAATGTTGTATATTAATATTATAAGAAATATGTTTATTTAAAAAGCACGGCATTTCGAGAAATGGCATGAGCTAAAGCAAAAGGTACAATTTCCTAACAAAAACTAGCAAAAATACTCATAATAAATACATAGTTATTTTTCTTTTACCAATACTGTTTTTGGAAACTCCACCGTTTTCGTGCAACATGTTCAGTTTGGTCTGTAATTTACCCATAAATCGATTTACAAACCAAATACGATTGCAGGTTATTGAATTTTATTATTGAAATTCATGCTCATTTAAGAGAGTGCATCGTGCTCGTATGTCGTTGAATGGCTACTCATTTCCAGATG
The DNA here is from genome assembly GCA_951800035.1 of Linnaemya tessellans. Classification (NCBI taxonomy): domain Eukaryota; kingdom Metazoa; phylum Arthropoda; class Insecta; order Diptera; family Tachinidae; genus Linnaemya; species Linnaemya tessellans. Next base: position 39,532,306 of record OX637533.1, on the reverse strand, counting down.
AATGCATACGTAAAGAGTCATAATTGCCGTATTTAGTGTGAAAAACAATGCAGCCTGAAAAATGGGCTGTTTGGTGTGACTTATGGGCTGGTGGCAGTGTTGTCATATTATATTTTCTAACATCTTTAAATTTCTGGAAAAAAAAAGTTTTTTTTTTCAACTAAACAAAACTTAATTCAATTAATATAGCAATATAAATTTAATTCAATTAAATTAATTCAATTTAATATAGCTTTAAGCTGTGGCTTGAGCTAGCAATAAAAATTGGAAAACGTGCACATGTACTTAAGTATAAAATTCAAACCAAAAAAGTTTGACTTAGGTATGATGGAACAAAAAATTCAGAAAAATGGGACATGAAGAAAATAATCAAACGGTAACACGGGTATTAAAACAATAATATGTTAACATCAGGTTGATACAGTTCTCGGATTCTATTTCCTAATAGAATTTGTTTAAATAAGAATTATCACATTCAACTAAGCCACCTAATAAGTGGTGACAAGCACAATGCACTTGAGCACTGATGATGAAAGTGTTGCGGCTTTCGAAAACAGTTTTTCTGCTCTGTTATGTAAGTTGAATAACTAAAAACTGATGTTAACTTTCCTTTGTGCCTTGGAATATTTATCATGTCTTTCTGAGATTTAAAACAAATTTCGAACAATAAGCCTAGAAATCTTAATTCAATTTAATAAACAAAACTTGTTTTTAACAAATTGTTAAAAAAAGCCATGTTTAATTTCTGCTTATAAAAAAAACAATACTATTTCGGGGGAAAACTTTTACATTCATTGTCCAACGTTTTATAATTTTCATTATATTCAATTGTCGCCAATGCACTATAGGTAAAATGACCACATTTTCTGGCCAAAACTATAAGGAATCACTGAATAAGGATGAAAATCGGTATACGGGGGTTTTGAAGGTTGCTGATTTCGAATCTGAGGTAAAATTTTTCAAATTCAAAATGGCGGATCCAATATGGCGGCCTAAATTTTTAAATTTCTTCAGATTTACATGAAAATCGGTATACAGGGGTTTTCAAGGTTGCTGACTTCGAATCTGAGATAAAATTTTTCAAATTCAAAATGGCGGATCCAATATGGCGGCCTAAATTTTTAAATTTCTTCAGATTTACATGAAAATCGGTATACAGGGGTTTCCAAGGTTTCTGATTTCGAATCTGAGATCAAATTTTTCAAATTCAAAATGGCGGATCCACTATGGCGGCCTAAATTTTTAAATTTCTTCAGATTTACATGAAAATCGGTATACAGGGGTTTTCAAGGTTGCTGATTTCGAATCTGAGATACAATTTTTCAAATTCAAAATGGCGGATCCAATATGGCGGCCTAAATTTTTAAATTTCTTCAGATTTACATGAAAATCGGTATACAGGGGTTTTCAAGGTTGCTGACTTCGAATCTGAAATAAAATTTTTCAAATTCAAAATGGCGGATCCAATATGGCGGCCTAAATTTTTAAATTTCTTCAGATTTACATGAAAATTTTTACAAAAAAATCGCACTTTCTCCTTCACATAAGCAGATTCCTCATTAAAAACATTCCCGCATTCAGCTTTACTAACAATAAAATTGTAAACAGCAGCATTCTTCTCCTCTTTCTTCTGCTTATCCAACCAAACTTCCGCAAGTTCGCTATTTTGCTAGCGGAGGCTGCCTACAAAAAATGATATTTCTCAATAAAAGCAACAAATCGCAACATGAAATTGACAAAAATAAACTCAAAATACTTCATTTAATACGTTTTTGATTGTTTTAACACGGCCGAATTGGGCCATTTTTTTAAAAGCTTATCCAAAATTCAATTTTGAGAAAACATACTTTTATTAAAGGTTATGTCCGAAGTATGAGTTTTTTCGTAAAAATAAAAATTTTTTAACAAAATCTTTCTCTTAAACTTTTAACCACTTACTATCACTTTTGTTTTCCATATTTGATTTAAATTTATGTTTGTTTTATAACTATTTAAAGAAACTTAAAAATTATACCAAATCGCACTTTATATACTGCATACAACACTTTGCTCACAAACAATGATTTTGACCACCTGCTAAGCAGTCGTCGTTAATTTTTTACAAAAACAAAACATGCCGTTATTAGCTTTGATGTGTTCTTTATCAAATACCAACAAAAAAAATGCATTCTTGAAAGTTAGAAAAATTACTTTTTGCCACAAAAATGAGTCAAATTACCTATAGTGCAATGCTATAAATGAAATACGTATGTAATAAATCACATCCAGTAAAAATCCCTATACTATAGACAATGGAATACTGTGTTATATATTATACATATATGAAGAACCAAAAAGGAAACATTAATTTTAACAGGAAACATTTGTGCACACACTGGAAATGAAACATTCTCGTGATCTAATAATGTTCCTTAGTGTGTACGCAAAGAAAAACCTCTGCTTACTTTTAACAGAGGTGGAAATGTTTCTGGAATTACTTTCTCTTTATCAAAAAAACTGAAGACAGAAATCTACAAATTGTATTAAATTTTTGGTACCACATATAATTGTGAAACAGCATTTTCTACCATGAAAATAGTTTGAAGCAAAGCACGCAAGAACAAAATAGTACCCAGGCCATATAGATCTGGATGAGCTAATATATATTTATTTGAAATAGACATTTATTATAAACGAGTTTACAAAATATATACCATTTTCATCAGTCAGATGCTAATAAATAAAAATATTGTGTTATATACAATAAATACAATTATAAATGCAAAACATACGAATAGTAGCAACAAGCACGGTTGCCACTGAGTAAAAAAATTTTCTACCAAAATTTTCCGAAAATGTTACCAAAAAGTTACCAAAATTTTTTTTTTATAAAAACAGAAATTTTTTTTTATTATGATAAAAACAACAACTTTTATTAATAAAAAACATAACATAAAACGTTTTAATTCATTTTAGAACATAAATAAATATTTATATAAACGCATATAGACATTGCTTGACCACCAACAAATAAATTTTATTTATAAATAAATATTTCAATTCATTATACCTACGAATTCCGTATTTAATTTAAATAAATTATTAAATATTGCAGTCATTTAAAATAATCTTTCGCTGACCAAACATAATGACATTTGCATATTACGCCGTTGAACAATTTGGCGCAAATTCACACAGTTGTTTTTAATGATTTTTTTTCTCAGTTTTGAGTAATGCGGAAAAATTATAAAAGAAAAGCAATAATTTGATAGCTTGTCAAGCCTTAAAAACAAAGTTACCAAGTTACCAACCCTAAAAAAAAATTACCAATTTTGGTAGAATGTTACCAACTATGGCAACTGTGGCAACAAGCCCTTCAACTCAAAATATAGATAAAATTGAAAAGTACTTGTTATCCATCCCTGCTGTATGATAAAGAGGAGCCAAAACCTAAGGAGAGCGAGAGAAACAAAATTTTTTCTTTCGTATACATATTTGTTTGCTGCGCAAGCAGAATTTGTTTTTTTCTTGCTTTCCTATAACGCGTTATAGGGCAAGAGAAGCTTGATCATCTATGATTTAAGAGGAATTTGGTAATAAGCTAAACCGAGTGAAGCTTAATTTCAAACAAACTTCATACATACAAAAAAACTTTCAAAAACTGATAAATCTGTCGATATGACAACACTGGCAGGTGGTATCATATTTTAAAGACCACGAGGACAGGAACGTTACCATGAGTGGCGTGCACTGCTTTGAGATGATTAAAATTTTGTTTGCCTAAAATGGAAGAACAGGACTTGACAGACTTGTGGTTGCAACAAGACGGTGCCACATGCAGTACATAATGCGAGACAATGGCCCCATTGACAGTCGAGTTCGGTGAACAGTTTATTTCACGTTTGAGGTCGGTCACTTATGAACCATTGAGTCGTAGCCGCGGTCAGTATTTCCTTAAACATTGAATTATATAGATAAGTCTATCGACTCAAATAAAGATTTCATACATTTCTTTATATTTAAGGTGTTTTTTAATCAAACCTGAAAGCTCTTGAAAAATCACCTATAACCTCTGAAACCTAAAGCTGAAATGGGTGGGACAACAAAAAGCATTAAAGTTAAATTTATATGCATACATAGAAATTGTTATTTAACAATTAACTTTTAATTTTAATAGTACTGATTCTTTTTTTCCCCAAATTGACAAAAAATATGAAAATTGTTGTTCAGCAGTCTCGTTGTGTCTCACTTTATTGCTACAGAAGCAAGAGACTAAAACAAGTACGAACACATTCTGTTCTTATTTTCATGCTCCAATTCATATTTAAGTAATGATTTGAGCTAAATTAAATAATCAGTTTAATTTATAATTAAATATTTAAATGTTTTTAATATTTTCTAAACTGAACAAATTCCATAAATGCAAAAACAATATCAGTTTTCAAATCTGTTTTAAAATAAAAATTTATTTGAAAAGTCATGCTTACGATTAAACTGTTAATTCTAAAAATATTTGGCATTAATGTTTTCTTTATATTTATTCATTTTATATGTATAAAAAACACGTGTCTAAAATAAGTTGGTTATTGGAATATACAGGATGTACCGTAAATCAACGTCAAAGTTATTGTCATACAAAAAGTACCTGAATTTTGATAACTTGAAATGTTCCATATGTTCCAGTGGTTACCTGTTGTTATTTTTATTGGTTAACAGGACATCGGAATTTTTTAAAAATTAGAAATACATAGCTAATTTGTTGGTATGAAGCTTTGCGATATACGAAACAAGAGCCGCTTTTATCTTAATTCAACTAGATAATGTACAGAAAATCTACCTTTCACCCGTGATCATTTAAGCAAGGATCGCAATACCATTTCTTCATAAACATTGTACTAAATTTTTTGAAGACTAACTTAAAGACTGAGATGTATCTTGAATAAATTCAGTGGTTTGTTTCCGAAAGTTATATAATTATATTAAAAAAGATATTTTAATTTAGAACTCATACAATGAAATTGAAAATCAAACAAAATAATAATCAATTTTAGGCATAACAAATTTTTACAGTCTAACAAAATAGACATTTTTAATTCCCATTAGAAACGTCATCTGTTAAGATCGCCGTCAACGCGATTGAATGTGATAATAATTTTAAGTGTACTAAAGAGCCCATTACAACACCCTTCTTTTACGGCACTACATTAGAAATTCTCTACATTTTTGCATTTCTCGATCTGTCCTCTCAACCGCATCCCCTCCATTTAATAATTCTGGCACAATGCATTGCACGGTCCCTGAATGCTGGTCCTACTTCAGATTAATATGGAAATCGACTGACTCTAAAATCCACTCCTGAAACTTCCTGCTAACTTTAACCCCACATTTATAGTAGCGTGATTTACTGTGGCGTTCTATGCTTTTAAGCTCTTCGTACTCAAAAATCTAATAAGTCTAAATCTATTGATAAAACGCTGTTATTCAAATTTTTAAACTGCTATAACTTTTGAATGAGTCAACCGGCTCCCATGTCATTGGCGGTGATTTATGTAGTTTTTTGAGCCCTATAAAAGAATCGAGAACACTAACTGATCACATATATATATATATATATATATATATATATATATATATATATATATGTATATATATGTATATAATTTTGGAGCTTTTTTAAGAAAAAAAAATTACCTACTTCGAATTTTTTCGTTCACTATATCTCACGAACGCATCAACCGGTTTTGATCCGGTTAGTGGCCAGATTCTTAGCTTGTGGAATCGATCAGTAAAGTCATTTAAAAGTTAAACAAGACCACATTTGAATGAAATTGCTTTTTTTAGATTTATCGAAGTGTATGAGTCGGCACCGGTACCAATTCTCATAGAGCTATTTGCAACGCCACCAATTTGGTTCAATTCGGTCAAGCCGGACAAAAGTTATAAACGGATCACATATTGACACACAAGCGCATACATATTGAAATAGCGATACCCTCTTAGAAGTAGTCAGGGAACCTTCCTCGGAACTCAAAACGTCGAGATCTGGTAAAAACTAAATTTTTGCAAAACGATGTATAACTAATAACTTTCCAATTTTTATTATACCCTTCACAAAGAAGTGAAAGGGTATATCTAGGTTTGTCACTCCGTGTGTAATTTCTTCGATATTCACATGGGACCCCTAAAATATATATATTCTGGGTCCTTATGAATAGCGATGGCGATTGGGTGATGTCCGTCTGTCTGTACGTGAAATCGGGATTCCCAAGCCCCAGAAGAGCTAGAGACTTCGTTCTTGGACAGTTGGATTGGAAATGAGCTTAGAGTGGTATTGCAATTCAAAAAAATCCGAAGTACGGTTCCAGAGCTGGGAAGCTTACACATATTTCACGACGCAAAATTAATACCAAAAACCAATTATTTTTTGGATTGTTTGTAAATTAAACCTATTGCATGCTTTAGGAAACCTCAATGGTCTATTAAAAAATATAAAAAATATTTTTACAGGGATAGGAATGTAAAAGTTTGTTTTGGCACATGCAGTATTTTGTAGTACATGTAATAACTAAACTGGTTTAAAATTGTAAGTTTTTCTTAAATAAAACCGCTTTATACATCATTAAGATTTGCATGGGCCAAAAAAAATTTTAAAATTAAAATTTTGCTTCCAGGGGTGGGAAATTGAAATTTTTTTTATACCTAAAAACAACCAAAAAGGCAACTGACGTTGTTTTTTTTTTGCTAATTAAAACTATTTTAGAACTTCGGGGTAGCATTTTTAAATTTTTTGTCATATCGTCGATATTTATGGTCGGATCTTAAGGTCTGATCAAGAATACATATGAGTTAAAACACCATCACGAAAAAATTGCATTTTCGGCATCATCACCTCCGATTTCAATGAAATTCAACACAAATGTCATACACTATAAGAATATTATTAAACAAAAAAAATTTGGCCCCAGATCCATTCGGGCTCCAAAATATGACGTCATAAAAGTTGTAAAAAATTTTGAAAAATCGCAAAACTCTCCTTACAAAAAGCAATAGAACTTCTGAACTAGGCAAGATAATTTAGTTTTTTTGATATCGTTTTAAAGGTGAAAGTGCACCCTTTAAAATGATATGCATATTTTTAAGGAATGGGCAAAGGTTATTTTTTGGGATCTTGAGTTCAAAGGTCTATATCTGAAAAAGTATATTTTTTTAAATTCTTAAAAAAATATATGTCAACAATTTTTTAATTCAGGAAAACCAAAATAATTTATATTAAAACAAAATAAAAATTTCGACTCCAAGGTTGGAGAACTGAAATATTTTGTTGTACATGAAAGTGACCAAAATAAAACTATTTCATGCCTTATTAAGAGTTACATTGGTAAAAAAAAATTAAAATTTCGTTTCTAGGGTTGGGAAATTGAAATGTCGTTTATGCATAAAAGTAACCAAAGAGGCAATTGACGTTGCTGTTTTTGCTAATTAAAACTATTTTATAATTCAGGAAGAACAAAATTGGTATTAAAATCTAAAAAAACCAAAATTTCGACTCCAGTGTTGGACAAATTATATATTTTATAGTACGTGAAAGTGACCAAAAAGTTTAAAAATTTTAATTCTTTTGTCAAGTAAAACTATGTTACACCTCACCAAGAATTGCATTGGTAAAAAAATAAAAATTCGCTTCCAGAGTTGGAAAATCGAAATATTTCTGGTACATAAAAGAACCCACATAAATTCCAAATTTTGTGTTTTTAGTGAATTAAACCTATTTTATACTTCAGGAAAAATTAAATTAGTATTGCTAAATTAAAAATTCGGTTCCAGGATTTTAACATCGAAATTCTTTGGTACATAACAGTATCCATATTAGTTCCCAATTTTAGTTTTTTGTGAATGAAATCTTTTTTATACTTCAGGAAAAATTAAATTAGTATTGAAAAATTAAAAATTCGATTCCAGGGTTGGAAAATCGAAATTCTTTGGTACATGAAAGTAACCATATAAATTCCCAATTTTGGTGTTTTGTGAATGAAATTTTTTTATACTTCGGGAAGAGTTAAATTGGCATTAAAAACCAAACAAATTAAAAATCCAATTTCAGGGTTGGAATATCGACATTTTGTTATTCATACAAGTAACCATATAGTTTGCAATTTTTGATTCTTATGATGAATTATACCTACTTTATATATATATATATATATATATATATATATATATATATATATATATATATATATATATATATATATATATATATATATATCAGGATGAAATAACTTGGTATTAAAAACCAAAACATCTAAAAGACTATTCAACGGTTGGACAATTAGAACTTTTTGGGGTACATGAAACGGATTTTCACTTTTTGTTTTTAAAATAAACATATATAATTTTTTTTTGAAATACGTTCAGAGGTATTAGAAGTAATTAAAGCCAAACATTTAGCTTCCTAGCCAAAAAATTTTAACGTTTTCTTAAATATCAAAGTAAGTGATAACATAATTTTGTTTTTTTTTTTAATTAAACCTACTTTCTGTTTTAGCAAAGAAAGAAAGAAGAATTACATCTACGAAGAGTATTTAAGATTCGGCACAGCCGAATATATTGAAATTGTGATTGTAACTATAGACTGAAGGTGTCTATAGCTCATTAAAATTGCCGTTAACTTAGTTTTTTTAAAAAGTGTATACCACTTTCAAAAAAACCAGCTCATATTAAACTGGCCTGTATAGTCGGCTTCCAAAACCAAGTATCTGTTTAAATCTTTTTGACCCAACAATGAAATTTGGTTATAGATTTCCGGAATAAGTCTAGTTCGAAAATATATATCATTTTTCTTTTTATATTTGTGAAATTTTTGCGGATCGTGAAAAGTAAGTTTTTTAAATATAGTTCCCTCAACAAAATTGTATGCTAGCATATCGAATAATATTAAATCCATCATAGATTTCTCAATATTTTTTCAAACTTTGAAAACTTTCGGCTACATTTCTCTTCCTTTTATAGCCTGACTGAAAATATTTTTACTATACTATACATTAAATTTTTTAATAAAACAACTAAAAGTGCTATATTCTAAAATATAAAATAGCTTTAATTACAAAACAAGGAAACAAAATTGTGTTATTTAGTTTAAGGAATAGTTTAAATTTTTCAGTTCTAAAGCTGTATTTTTGGCTTTTCTGATTGCTAACACTAAAGATCTTCTTTTACGAATATTAAATATGTTTAATTTATAACCAAAAAGTAAAAATACGTTTCTGTTGGTTACGAAGAAGGATTAGTAGCCGTTTTGCTTTTTCTTATGTACCGGATGTAATTTTTCCTGAAATATAAAAAATGTTTAATTCTTTTAAAAAAAACCAAAAGTAGTGGCTATTTTAATTACTTTTATGTACCTAAAAAAATGTAAGTTCTCCAACACTGGATTAAATTGTTTCCTTATATTTTTATTTTTAAAGCAATTCCATTCTTAGTGAAGTATAAAACAGTCCGACTTGAAAAAAAATCAAAGTTGGTAAACGTTTTGGTCACATGTATGCACCAAAAAATAATTGAATTGTCCAGCCCTGGAACCGAAATTTAAATTTTTTTAAAACTTTTAAAGCCCATTTTATTCTTCCTTCGAACTTCTAAAATAGTTTTAATTACCAAATATAAATATACTTTTGTGTACCAAACAAAAAAATCAATTACCCATCCTTGGATACAAAATTTTAATTTTTTAGTTTTCAATTCAAATTTAATTCTTCCCGAAGTATAAAATAGGTTTAATTAACAACAAATAATTGTTCTTTGGTTAATTTTGTTAATTTTAGTTCCCAGTTTTGGATTTTTCTGAATTTCAATACCACTATATGTAAGTTCATTTCCATCAGTTCAAGAATGAAGTCTCCAGCTCTTCTGGGGGCTTCGGAAAATCTTACAGACAGACGGATATCGCTATTTCCTCTTCCTATTTATAGGGATCCAGAATATGTAGATATTGAGGAAATTACACACGGAATGGAAAACCGTATATAAATTTTTCCATCAATATTTCCTGCTAAAACAAATCAGGAAAGAAAAACATATTAAAAAAAAGAATTTTTTTGGAGAAATGTCTTAAAAGGGTGATTTTTGAGCAACTTCGTTTTTGGCAACACTTATGAATGTCCTTCTGTCGGTGCGTGAAATCGGTTTTCCGAAGCCCACAGAAGAGCTAGAGACTTCGTTCTTGGACCGTTGGAGTGGAAATGAACTTAAATAGAGTGGTATTGAAAAAGTCCGAAGTAAGGTTCCAGAGATGGGAAGCTTACACCTATTTCTCAACGCAAAATTAATACCAAAAACCAATTATTTTTTTGGGTTTTTGTAAATTAAACCTATTGCATGCTTTGGGAAGCCTCAGTGGTCTATTACAAACTAAAAAAGTACACATTTCTTTTCCAGAGATGGGAAATAAAAAGTTTTTTTGCCCATTCAGCATTTTGTAGTACATCTAATAACTAAAATGGTTAAAAATTTTAAGTTTTTCTTAAATAAAACCGCTTTTATATGTCATGAAGACTTGCATGGGTCAAAAAAAATTTCAGGGCCAATTTCTCTTCGTCGAATGAATTCTTTCTTTCACATAAATACATTTGAAACAAAAATAATTTATAAAATTCTGTTTATGTTTAAAGTGTATTTGTACGCAAGAAAGAATGAGAAATAGGCCCTTAAAAATTAAAACTTTGCTTCCAGGGGTGGGAAATTTAAATTTTTTTACATATAAATGTAGCCAAAAATGCAACTGACGTTGTTTTTTTTCTAGCTAGAACCATTTTATAATTTAGGAAGAACAGAGTTGCTATCAAAAATTAAAAATAAAATCAAAATTTCGAATCCAGGGTTGGACAGGTGCAATATTTTATGGTACATAAAAGTGACCGAAATGGTTAAAAATATAAAATTTTTCTTATATAAAACTACTTGATACCTCATGAAGAGTTGCATTGATAAAAAACAAAAACAATTAAAACTTCGCTTCCAGAGTTGGAAAAATAAAAGTTTTTTTTTTAACCAAAATGGTTGCAAATTTAAAATTTTTCTTAAATAAAATGACTTTACACCTAATGAAGACTAGCATTGCTAAAAACAAGAAACAAAAACTTTAAATTTCGCATCCAGGGATGGGAAATTAAAATTTTGTTATACATAAATGTAACCAAAAAGGCAATTAACTTAGGGTTTTTACTAATTAAAACTATTTTTTGATTCAGGAAAAATCAAATTGGTATCAAAAATTTTCAAAATGTCAAAACTTCGACTCCAGAGTGACCAAAATGGCTAGAAAGTGTAAGTTTTTCTTAAATAAAATTACTTCATGCCTCATTAAGAGTTAAAAAAAAGCAAAATAAATTGAAGCTTTGTTTCCAGGGTTGGGAAATTGAAATTTTTTTTAACATAAAAGTCACGAAAAAGGCAATTAACGTTGTTGTTTTTATATATAGGTTTGCCATTCCGTGTGTCATTTCTTCGATATCAATATAGGACCCCATAAAATATATATATTCTGGATCCTTATGAATAGCGATGACGATTGAGCGATGTCCGTCTGTCTGTACGTGAAATCGGTTTTCCCAAGCCCCCAAAAGAGCTAGAAACTTCGTTCTTGGACCGTTGGATTAGAAATGTACTTAAAGAGAATGGTGTTGAAATTCAGAAGGATCCGATGTACGGTTCCAGAGGTGGGAAGCTTACACCTATTTCTTGACGCAAAATTTATACCAAAAATCAATTCTTTTTTAATGTTTGTAAATTAAACCTATTTCGTGCTTTGGGAAGCCTCAATGGTCTATTAACAACTAAAAAAATAAAAAAAAATTTCCAGGGATGGGAAACACAAATTTTTTTTAGGCCCATTCCGTATTTTGTAGTACATGTAGTAACTGAAATTGTTATAAATTTCAAGTTTTTCTTTAACAAAACCTCTTTATTCGTCATGAAGATTTGCATTGACCAAAAAAAATGTTTTTCAATTTAAATTTTGCTTCCAGGGATGGGAAATTGCATTTTTTTTATACGTGAAAGTAATCAAACAGGCAGCTGGTGTTGTTTTTTTTTTTTTTGCTAACTAAAAATGTCTTATAATTTAGGAGGAACAAAATTGGTATCAAAAATTAAAAAAAAATCAAAATTGCGAATCCGGGGTTGGACAAGTGTCATATTTTGTAGTACATGAAAGTGGCAAAAATGATTAAAAAACTTGAATTTTTCTTAAATAAAACTACTTTATGCCTCAAGAAGACTTGCACTGATAAAAAATAAAAAATTAAAAAATTTAATTTCGCTTCCGGGGTTGGGAAAATGAAAGTTTTTTTGGTACATGCAATATTTTGTAGTACATGTAATAACCAAAATTGTTATAAATTTTGAGTTTTTCTTAAATTAAATCACTTTATACTTTATGAAGATTTGCATTGATAAAAAAAATTTTTTTAAATTAAAATTTCGGTTCCAGGGTTGGGAAATTGAAATGTTTTATACATAAAAGTAACCAAAATGGTTAAAAATTTAATATTTTTTTCAATAAAACTACTTTATATCTCATGAAGGGTCGCATTTATAAAAAAGAAAAAAAATTAAATTTCATTTCCACGGCTGGGAAAATGAAAGTTTTTTTGGTACATGCAATATATTGTAGAACGTGAAAGTGACTAAAATGGTTGCTAATTTTAAGATTTTTGTAAATAAAACTACTTTATAAGTAATGGAAACTAGCATTGATATAAAAAGAAGACAAAAATTAAAATTTCGTTCCCAGGGATGCGAAATTGAAATTTTTTTTATACATAAAAGTAACCAAAAAGCTAACTAACGTCGGTTTTTCACTAATTAAAACTATTTTTTAGTTCAGGAAAAACTAAATTGGTATCATATATTAAAACAAACCAAAATTTCGATTCCACGGTTGGATAACTGCAATATTTTGTGGTACATGAAAGTGACCAAAATGGTTACAAATTTTAAGTTTTTCTTAAATAAACCTCATTATTAAGAGTTGTATGAACCTCATTATTAAAATATTTTATGGTACATGAAAGTGTCCAAAAATTTTAAAAATTCACTAAGAATTGCATTGGTAAAAAAATAAAAATTCGCTTCCAGAGTTGGAAAATCGAAATATTTCTGGTACATAAAAGTACCCACATAAATTCCAAATTCTGTTTTTTTAGTGAATTAAAAATATTCTATACTTCAGGAAGAATTAATTTGGTATTAAAAATTCGGTTCCAGGGTTGGAAAATCGAAATTTTTTAGTACATAAAAGTTCCTTATTTTGGTTGTGTGTGAATGAAATATTTTTTATACTTCGGGAAGGGTTGAATTGGTATTAAAAACCAAAAAAATAAAAATCCAATTTCAAGGTTGGAATATCGGCATTTTCTGATTCATAAAAGTAACCATATTATTTGTTATTTTTGATTTTTATAATGAATTATACCTACTTTATATATCAGGAAGAAATAAATTGGTATTAAAAACCAAAAAAATCTAAAAACTATTCTAAGGTTGGACAATTAGGAGTTTTTGGGGTACATAAAACGAATTTTTTTCTTTTTGTTTGTAAATTAAACATATTTAATATTTTTGAAAGACGTGCAGCAATAGTAGAAGTAAGAAGAATGTGACCAAAAAGTTTAAAATGTTAATTTTTTCTCTTGTAAAACTATGTTAAGCGTCACTAAGGATTGCATTGATAAAATAAAAATTCGCTTCCAGAGTTGGAAAATCGAAATTTTTTGGTACATAAAAGTACCCACATAAATTCCAAATGTTGTGTTTTTAGTGAATTAAACCTATTTTATACTTCAGGAAGGATTAAATTGATATTAAAATAATAAAAATTATTAAAATTAAAAATTCGGTTCCAGGGTTGGAAAATCGAAATTTTTTTCTACATAAAAGTAGCCATATAAGTTCCTTATTTTAATGATGAATATACCTACATTATATATCCAGAAGAAATAAATTGTTATTAAAAACCAAACATGTCTAAAAAACTATTCTAGAGAACTTTTTGGGGTACATGGAAGGGATTTTTACTTTTTGTTTTTAAATTAAACATATTTAATATTTTTGAAAGACGTTTAGAGGTATTAGAAATAATAAAAGACAAACATTTAGCTTCTAAGCCGAAAAATTTAAACGTTTTCTTCAATATAAAAGTAACCGATAACATCATTTTGATTTTTTAATTAAACCTACTTTCTCTTTTAGCATGAAAGAAAGAAAGAAAGAAAGAAGAATTACATCTGTGAAGGGTATTTATGATTCGGCACAGCCGAATATAGCACTTTTACTTGTTTTCAGAAGAAAAGAACGCGCCAAACGTCTTTCTGTATCATAGTTTAGAAAATGTATGTATGTAGTGCAAAAAAGATACATTTTTAATCCCTGAAGATATATTTATTAAAAATAGAACCAAACACCTTTCGAATTATTTTCGACTATTATTTGCCTGCTTTGCAGTTCTATATATCTATCATAGTTTCCGAGATATAAAGATACCGATTTAACCTTTTTGAACCATTTCTAACCCCTTTGCAATCGAATTTCCTTCTTAGTGAAAAAATTAGGGACCTACCCTCCAAATACCTGTACTCGTCTAGGCTGGATGATAATATATCATTCAGTTAATATGTAGCGTTACTCTTTTATGCATACACATGAGGTGCTGAAATGAATAGATTAAAAGTGGGCTGGAAAGATTCTCCTGAACACTTTTGCACAGTGTATCAAATATTGATAACCTTAGACAATCGAACATCGGCTTGTGTGAAGCCCTTAAGAATAATATTGATGATGTGAATCCAACTACGTATAGACATACTGTACGTAAACTAAATGCACCAAACGTACAATTGCGCATATATATGTACATCCACACAGACATATATATGTACATGCTTAATCATGTATTAAATTAAAATGGTTTTTATAACATCGATTTTGTTCTTTTATTTAAGTGCATACGTTACTCGTTTTGTGTTATCTGCTGGACTTCATTTTAGAATTTATTTTCCATTAAACGTACAATGCGGACTTACTTACGTAGATGTAGTTTGCGTTCTACGAATAGAAGAGATTAAATCTGCCGATCTGAATAAAAAAACGGATTTAAATTAATTTTTTTATGTTTCGCTTAGTCGGAGGTATCAGTACTACTTGAGCCGTAGAAGTGAACTAAAGTGTGTAACGTTTTGAAAAAGGAAACTTATAAAGATCGAAATTTAAAAATATAACTTTCTGATATCGAAGGCCTGAAAACTTTGTTACATAACGCGATTTTTAATTTTCGTTACAAAAGAAAACTTGTGTATTTTTTGAGGGGGTTGTCTAAGAACAGTATGCATATATTATATTTCGTTTATTCCCTCATTGTTTTTAGTGGTATTTGCACAACCGGGTAAAAATATTTTCAATTTCACGTAATCAACAGTTGAATTTTGAACCCAAAGAAACAAAAGCACCAAACAAACGCAAAAGTGTAAGTTTTACATTGCAGTTTAACACAATAGTAGTTCTATTCTAACTTAATCGTTTTATTCGTTCGGCTAAATGTCAAAGTTGTATAAATGATCTTAGATCAGTGTGCGGAATGGAGGCAGGAATGTGGGGTATTTTTTAAAAGCAATTTGCTTATTGTGATATTTATATTGTACAGTAGAAAATATGTTTTCAATAAGTTTTTCGCCAAATAAGTGTTCTTAAAATGAAATTTATTTTACAAAATCTTGAAGAAAAGCAAATTATTGTAGATTAAAATTATGTAAATATGTACATATGTAGTGTTATAAGATAAAAATTGTGTAGAAAGAAGGTGCACTTTCATTTATCTCAAAAAAATATTTATTCATCAATTTCTATTTTGCACCCAAAGTAGTCCTTCTCAAGTATAAAATATTGGTGTGTTTCTTTTTTAGTTGGATCAGCACTCAGGGGATGACCCATACAGTGCATATGTAGAGATCATCCCTGAGTGCTGGTCCAGCTTAAAAAATATAACAATTTTCTAAATTTTCCCAAAATTTTCACCGTATGCTGATATTCTGGGAAGCCCAGGACGAACACGTCATTCAAATCTTTTCGAACTTCCTTAAAAAGATTGTATGACTTCTAAACAAAGTTAGTTCCTTCAACGTATTTTCTGAAGCCTTTCCAATTCGAAACTCTAAGAAATTCTATATCTGGTATGATTTCAGAATTATATATTTGTCTCCTAGTTTGACTGAAAGCAGAACAGTGGCACAAGTAATAATCAAATGTTTGTCCTCTTGCGGGCAGGATATACATATGTAGATATAACATTATCAACAATATCCATGCGAGCCAGGTGATTCCTTAACTCGGTATATCTTGTTATTATGTTAACCAATTTGCAAAGCGTGGCCTGCTTAATCTTAAAATTTCTTTTCTCTTACTGTTATTTGGGTTTCCCCTGAGAATTTCGGCCACTCCACAAATAATAGCATATTTGAAATGGTTTGACGTTTTCTAAGTTTTTACACAAAATTTTCTACTAAGTTCTAGTCCAGTTTTTTTTATAGCACTAAATCGCTATATAACATTAATCGAATATACATAGCCCACGAAATTTGCAAATTTACTTTATTTTTTAATAGACCCCGTAGAAGCTACGATATTTTACTCGTATATGTACATATGCATTTCTCGTTTCAAAAGTCAGACAAATACTTTAATAAGATGCCATAGAATAGTATAAGAAAATCCTTAATTAGTTATGAGTTTTTCATGAAATTTTATTTTTGCAACTGGTTTTATTTGAGGAGAAAATTGGGTTAAAGTTGCCAGCACTTTTCCTTAAATTTCATTGCAAATATACGAATATTTCATAGTGAAGCTTGTTGCTTCATAGGAGTCATAGAGTAAATACGGTATTATTAATGTATATATGTATAGTATAAATGAATGTTTGTCTGTATGTCCTTTATACAATCGTAAACTATGCATTTGATCATGTGATAATTTTTAGCAGAGATGTTGTGCATGTGCCCACGAAATTTCTAAGTAACGAGTTTCATATATTGCCGTGATAGTTCATGCTGATTTGAATTGAAACGAAAACAGTGACCGAATTATGACGTTTTGAGTTGTGGGTGATTTATATAAGCAATATTGTGCGTTTTTGTATATTTGGGAGCTTTTTTAGAATAGTTGTGTGCATTTCATTGTGAGTTAGTTAAACGAAATTTATTAATTATATTGAAAATTGGCGTCATTCTTCTTCGAAACATAAATCCACGACGACTTTGCAATGGAACCAGGCTCCCTGTCAAGAAAATGTTATCAAGGCAACAGTTTTGACTGGAAAATTCAAAGGCGTACTGTTGCCACGTATCCCGCCAGATGTGGCCTGCTCGCGCGTCGAAAACTTTCCCATTTATTCGTTTACGCACGAGATGGAAAACAGGAAATATTGTTTATCCCACAGCACTTCGAATTGAAACGACACGCTTCAATGTCATAATTTTTTCAAAATGAACGAAATCAACCAAATGAATTGCATCTTTGCGGATTTTTTTTTTGTCTTCAAATTTATTTTAGTTGGTGACGTAGCAACGAGTGCAGGGTACTGCTAGTTTACTAATTAAATATAATGATCTAACTTAATTTTGTATTATTCAGGTTTTGTTGTTGCATATTTTCAGTAAACTGATAAAGAAATTATATAATAGTATTACCTAAAAACTGAAAATAGGATGCGCGACCGAGAATTACGTGTATGCAATTATAATTTTGTTTGATTTTCTGGATGTTTTTTTTTCAATTCTTTTTTATAGGAATTGACGTACATAAAATTATTATTATTCTATTATTATTGATTTTGTAGATTGCAATTTTGATAAGTAAAAGTCTAAGTTATTTTTTTCAATATGAACAACAACACCAAATTGCTAGTAAAACTCATACAGGAAACGATTTCAAGTGATTTTGTAATAGCCTTTAATAGTTGATGTAATTTATTTTTAAGTTGTGGGTTCTACTTCTACCTTCGACTCTGATCTGTTTCACTACAACGACTGAATGATTTGTAATATTTAATAAATAAATAAGTATGAAATACAAACTGTGGTACCATAAAGCATTTTCACAAGCTAACGATCAAGTCACTCTCTTAGAATTTTCGATAAACATAAATTTTGTCATTTTATATTTCAATGTTTGGGATTTATCCAAACCGAAATTGTGTAAGAAATTGAAGAAAACTACAGGTTTTGTCTTAAACTATTTTAAAATGTCCAATTGGAGGACAAAAACACCTAACACGAAAAGGCCATTCCTTTATCTCAAACTTCTACACAATTTGACAAAAACAGTTTAAACAAATGTCAAAGTTAAACAAGAACTCAATAATCACTCAACTTTGTTTTTATCACTTTTCCATTCTTCATAGCATGGGAAATAGCGCAATAATTCTGCAATCTTCATTAACTCTTAGTGATAGCGCAGAATTATTGCATAAATTGTTTTGGTGTTCAGCGGTGAGTTAAGAATTTGCAAACTTCAATCAACATTAGTGAATTATGCATGTCTTACACTAAAATGTAATTATTTGAATACAAAAACAACAAATCTTACTTTAAAGCAGGGATTTCCAAAAAATTTTTGGTTGTGTAGTAGTGAGTACCAGAGAGTAAAAGAAATGAGAGAATACATTCATTACAGCCGAAATAAAATGTTAGTAATATATTTTATAAGTTGTATAACACAAAGGTATAAAATTAAAAATTTTTTGTGTTGATAAAAAATTTGTAGCAATTCTTTACCAATTCAATGTCGCTGATTTTAAAACTGCATTTTTTTTAAAGAATTTTATGTTTTTAAAATTCATAAAAAATAAATATTGTACTCAAATCACAGTTGATAGAAAAAAAGTGCAGTTTTAAAATCAGCGACATGAATTGGTAAAGAACTGCTACAAATTTTCTATCAACACAAAAAATGTTTAATTTTGTTCCCTTGTGTTATACAACTTATAAAAAAAAATCTTCTAAATTTATACTCTTATGGAAGTTTCGTAATAGTAGAATGCTTTTCAAATGGGATGAACTTAATTTACGTTGCTTGGAACAAATAAATTTTAAATCCGAAAAAATTTGTTCGTATAGGTAAGTGGTGCCGAATAAAGAGAGGCACTTAAATGAATTTTTTTTAGTTCAGGATGGAACTCGCCATCCAAATCTTTCCAGAACTCTACAATATTATTTTCGTCTGGAGCATTTACTTCGCTTCGTAGTATGATTAGTTCTGATTGAATATCAAATTCATAGTTGCTTACATCGCAACGAAAATGGTTTTCGAAAACTTCTAATAGCGGTTGTAAAATTACAGAATCTTGAAACCTGTTTTGAAAATTATTGAAAAGTGTTTCAAATATTTCGGCATATTAATATCTTTTGTCGATTTCGAGATTTCTATAAACAAGTGAAGTTTTTGGAAAAATCACCAGTTTTAATTTGGGAAAAAATTAGAAAGAGTTTTGTTTTAAAATTGTGAATGATGTAGTGGTATACACAATATTTTTTGAGTGTAAGCTGAAACAAAATAATATAGCATCCGCTAGACATGTACATTTGTCGAAGTCACATCGACGACTGAATTGAAGAGTATAAAAATATGTGTTAGTAGTGGTGTACACAATTGTGCAAAGAAATGGAAATCCCTGCTTTAAAGCAGTGATGTCAGTCCCATACACAATTGTGGAAGCAAAACTCACATGTACGTTTACGCTCATTTATTTTGAGAGCGTAAAATATAATTGTTTACTGAAAAACACTCTCATTCAGCGGGAAGTATCGCAAGTCCTGTTTTGAGGCCTCTAAACAGAAATAATATATTTATATAAATATATATACAATATATATAAGAGGTTTGAAATAAGTTGGAGCCACTGTATGTAGGTACATCTTTTCGAAAAATTTCTTAAAGTAGCTTTTAAATTAATTAATAAGTAAGACTTTTTTGTAAAAATTGTTTCTCTTGCATATAAACTAACCAAATTTTCAGCTTAAAAATGGAGAAATATTTTAAAATTAAATATCTGAGCACTTGGCAATTTTCGAAACCCTTTTTTACAACTTATAAAATTAGAAGATATTATTGGTAAATAAAAGGATACTCTTAGAAAAGGCCACTAGATAGGCCTCGCAACCGCACATTTCTCCCGCTGGGAATGTAAGAGATAAGAGTGATCTTACCAACACAATCACATTTGACATCACTGCTTTAAAGCAGTGATGTCAAATGTGATTGTGTTGGTAAGATCACTCTTATCTCTTACATTCCCAGCGGGAGAAATGTGCGGTTGCGAGGCCTATCTAGTGGCCTTTTCTAAGAGTATCCTTTTATTTACCAATAATATCTTCTAATTTTATAAGTTGTAAAAAAGGATTTCGAAAATTGCCAAGTGCTCAAATATTTAATTTTAAAATATTTCTCCATTTTTAAGCTGAACACTTGGTTAGTTTATATACAAGAGAAACAATTTTTACAAAAAGTCTTACTTATAAATTAATTTAAAAGCTACTTTAAAAAATTTTCGAAAAGATGTACCTTCATACAGTGGATCCAACTTATTTCAAACCTCTTATATGTATTGTATATATATATATATATATATATATATATATATATATATATGTATATAAATATATTATTTCTGTTTAGAGGCCTCAAAACAGGACTTGCGATACTTCCCGCTGAATGAGAGTGTTTTTTAGTAAACAATTATATTTTACGCTCTAAAAGTAAAAGAGCGTAAGCGTACATGTGAGTTTTGCTTCCACAATTGTGTATGAGGCTGACATCACTGCTTTAAAGCAGTGATGTCAAATGTGATTGTGTTGGTAAGATCACTCTTATCTCTTACATTCCCAGCGGGAGAAATGTGCGGTTGCGAGGCCTAACTAGTGGCCTTTTCTAAGAGTATCCTTTTATTTACCAATAATATCTTCTAATTTTATAAGTTGTAAAAAAGGGTTTCGAAAATTGCCAAGTGCTCAGATATTTAATTTTAAAATATTTCTCCATTTTTAAGCTGAACATTTGGTTAGTTTATATACAAGAGAAACAATTTTTACAAAAAGTCTTACTTATGAATTAATTTAAAAGCTATTTTAAGGAATTTTCGAAAAGATGTACCTACATACAGTGGATCCAACTTAT
Organism: Linnaemya tessellans; assembly: GCA_951800035.1. NCBI lineage: Eukaryota > Metazoa > Arthropoda > Insecta > Diptera > Tachinidae > Linnaemya > Linnaemya tessellans. The sequence continues at coordinate 39,511,111 of OX637533.1, read as the reverse complement.
TTCAAACCTCTTATATGTATTGTATATATATATATATATATTTATATAAATATATTATTTCTGTTTAGAGGCCTCAAAACAGGACTTGCGATACTTCCCGCTGAATGAGAGTGTTTTTCAGTAAAAAATTATATTTTACGCTCTCAAAATAAAAGAGCGTAAGCGTACATGTGAGTTTTGCTTCCACAATTGTGTATGAGGCTGACATCACTGCTTTAAAGCAGTGATGTCAAATGTGATTGTGTTGGTAAGATCACTCTTATCTCTTACATTCCCAGCGGGAGAAATGTGAGGTTGCGAGGCCTAACTAGTGGCCTTTTCTGAGAGTATCCTTTTATTTACCAATAATATCTTCTAATTTTATAAGTTGTAAAAAAGGTTTATAAGTTGTTTCGAAAATTGCCAAGTGCTCAGATATTTAATTTTAAAATATTTCTCCATTTTTAAGCTGAACATTTGGTTAGTTTATATACAAGAGAAACAATTTTTACAAAAAGTCTTACTTATGAATTAGTTTAAAAGCTACTTTAAGAAATTTTCGGAAAGATGTACCTACATGCAGTGGTTCCAACTTATTACAAACCTTTTTTATATATTGTATATATATATATATTTATATAAATATATTATTTCTGTTTAGAGGCCTCAAAACAGGACTTGCGATACTTCCCGCTGAGTGAGAGTGTTTTTCAGTAAACAATTATATTTTACGCTCTCAAAATAAAAGAGCGTAAGCGTACATGTGAGTTTTGCTTCCACAATTGTGTATGGGGCTGACATCACTGCTTTAAAGCAGTGATGTCAAATGTGATTGTGTTGGTGAGATCACTCTTATCTCTTACATTCCCAGCGGGAGAAATGTGCCGTTGCGAGGCCTAACTAGTGGCCTTTTCTAAGGGTATCCTTTTATTTACCAATAATATCTTCTAATTTTATAAGTTGTAAAAAAGGGTTTCGAAAATTGCCAAGTGCTCAGATATTTAATTTTAAAATGTTTCTCCATTTTTAAGCTGAACATTTGGTTAGTTTATATACAAGAGAAACAATTTTTACAAAAAGTCTTACTTATGAATTAATTTAAAAGCTACTTTAAGAAATTTTCGAAAAGATGTACCTACATACATATGGTGGATCCAACTTATTTCAAACCTCTTATATGTATTGTATATATATATTTATATAAATATATTATTTCTGTTTAGAGGCCTCAAAACAGGACTTGCGATACTTCCCGCTGAATGAGAGTGTTTTTCAGTAAACAATTATATTTTACGCTCTCAAAATAAAAGAGCGTAAGCGTACATGTGAGTTTTGCTTCCACAATTGTGTATGAGGCTGACATCACTGCTTTAAAGCAGTAGGTACATCTTTTCGAAAATTTCTTAAAGAAGCTTTTAAATTAATTCATAAGTAAGACTTTTTGTAAAAATTTTTTCTCTTGTATATAAACTAACCAAGTGTTCAGCTTAAAAATGGAGAAATATTTTAAAATTAAATATCTGAGCACTTGGCAATTTTCGATATCCTTTTTTACAACTTATAAAATTAGAAGATATTATTGGTAAATAAAAGGATACTCTTAGAAAAGGCCACTAGATAGGCCTCGCAACCGCACATTTCTCCCGCTGGGAATGTAAGAGATAAGAGTGATCTTACCAACACAATCACATTTGACATCACTGCTTTAAAGCAGTGATGTCAGTCCCATACACAATTGTGGAAGCAAAACTCACATGTACGCTTACGCTCATTTATTTTGAGAGCGTAAAATATAATTGTTTACTGAAAAACACTCTCATTCAGCGGGAAGTATCGCAAGTCCTGTTTTGAGGCCTCTAAACAGAAATAATATATTTATATAAATATATACAATATATATGAGGTTTGAAATAAGTTGGAGCCACTGTATGTAGGTCTTTTCGAAAATTTGTTAAAGTAGCTTTTAAATTAATTCATAAGTAAGACTTTTTGTAAAAATTGTTTCTCTTGTATATAAACTAACCAAGTGTTCAGCTTAAAAATGGAGAAATATTTTAAAATTAAATATCTGAGCACTTGGCAATTTTCGAAACCCTTTTTAACAACTTATAAAATTAGAAGATATTATTGGTAAATAAAAGGATACTCTTAGAAAAGGCCACTAGTTAGGCCTCGCAACCGCACATTTCTTCAGCTGGGAATGTAAGAGATAAGAGTGATCTCACCAACACAATCATATTTGACATCACTGCTTTAAAGCAGTGATGTCAGCCTCATACACAATTGTGGAAGCAAAACTCACATGTACGCTTACGCTCTTTTATTTTGAGAGCGTAAAATATAATTGGTTACTGAAAAACACTCTCATTCAGCGGGAAGTATCGCAAGTCCTGTTTTGAGGCCTCTAAACAGAAATAATATATTTATATAAATATATATATATATATATATATATATATATATATATATATATATACAATACATATAAGAGGTTTGAAATAAGTTGGATCCACTGTATGTAGGTACATCTTTTCGAAAATTTCTTAAAGTAGCTTTTAAATTAATTCATAAGTAAGACTTTTTGTAAAAATTGTTTCTCTTGTATATAAACTAACCAAATGTTCAGCTTAAAAATGGAGAAATATTTTAAAATTAAATATCTGAGCACTTGGCAATTTTCGAAACCCTTTTTACAATTTATAAAATTAGAAGATATTATTGGTAAATAAAAGGATACTCTTAAAAAAGGCCACTAGTTAGGCCTCGCAACCGCACATTTCTCCCGCTGGGAATGTAAGAGATAAGAGTGATCTCACTCTTAGAAAAGGCCTAACTAGTGGCCTTTTCTAAGAGTATCCTTTTATTTACCAATAATATCTTCTAATTTTATAAGTTGTAAAAAAGGGTTTCGAAAATTGCCAAGTGCTCAGATATTTAATTTTAAAATATTTCTCCATTTTTAAGCTGAAAATTTGGTTAGTTTATATGCAAGAGAAAAAATTTTTACAAAAAAGTCTTACTTATGAATTAATTTAAAAGCTACTTTAAGAAATTTTTCGAAAAGATGTACCTACATACAGTGGCTCCAACTTATTTCAAACCTCTTATATATATTGTATATATATTTATATAAATATATTATTTCTGTTTAGAGGCCTCAAAACAGGACTTGCGATACTTCCCGCTGAATGAGAGTGTTTCTCAGTAAACAATTATATTTTACGCTCTAAAAATAAAAGAGCGTAAGTGTACATGTGAGTTTTGTTTCCACAATTGTGTATGACGCTGACATCGCTGCTTTAAAGACAACATTTTGCACAAAAATTTCAGCTCAAGTTGATTGATGATTGCTTTTTTCAACCAGTTCAAAGCTTAGAACTATGCTGCATTAGAAAAATTTAATAAACAGAAATGGCAAAAAGAGAAGCTATAACAACATACATACATATGTATAAAAATATGTTCAAACTATTTGCGTTTAGCAGAACAAACGTTCTAAAATGCGTCGCTTTACAGGAGCAGATTAAGGCAAAGGCGCAAAGGTATTTAAAATCGTGCTGCTTAATTGAATTGTTTATAGTAAAAAGGGCGCAACCAACAATCTTATAGTTTTGATTAATTCAAAGAAAACTTCCTAGCGACCCTAAAACTATTTTTAAAAATCTGATATTTTTTCCTGTCAAAGTTATTACTATTTGCAATTTTTTTGATAAACATAAAATATTTTTTTTATCTATGCTAACATATATTTAGCAAATAATATTGAGTTTGCAGATACGCCCTTTTTACACTAAACATCCTTTTACTCATATATCGCACAAACTATGTACATCAAATTAGAGGTAGATAATTTAATTCTGTTTTAAAAATTATATAAAAATTCTTTAAATTCTTATATTTTTTCGCAATCATTGCCGTTTAAATTTTAAGCAAATAAAAGTCAAACACAGTCACTAATCGCCCAAAAACTCAATCTTACTTGTTGCTTACGCCCTTTTTACACTAAACAAGAAATTCTCGGCTTTGGTTCACCGTCACCTGGGGAAAAAACTTTTTTTTACTAAATGATGTATTTATTTTCATAGAACAATAATCACCCAAAAACTTTCAATTTCTGTTTCCGTGTTGGTTAGGCCCTTTTTACAATAAACGATTCAATTATTACAAACTTGAGCAAGATCAGAAGAACTTGAAAATACGTTGTTCCAGTTAGTGTCTGTCAACCGCTGATTCAACACGTTGAAGTTCGTTCGTATAAAACCTAAAAGTTTTTCATTTGCTGCTGTTACACACTATCCCCCTTATTCATAAAAATTATGAGAGGCTTATAAGAGTGTAATAGAGCAAATTTCATATGAAATTTTGTTTTATTACGCTGTTATTAGACTCTCATAGCTTTTATGAATAGGGGGGTATGTATTTTGCAGTGTGCTCACCACTTGCACGATACATCTGTAATTGTGCATGTCTGTCAAAATTGGCAATTTATGGGCAGTTTATAATTTTTGCTTTCACACTTCTGACATAACACAAGAACTAGCTTTGATATAAAAATGAATATGCATAAATAAATATTTACATATATGTATGTATATTTTAATACAAACTGAAATATAAATTTTATGAATCACAGACACTGTGTTCTTGACGCAATAAAAATTGTCGGTTGAATATAGAACATGCTCTAATTGAAATTCTTACATTGGCGGTATTCAGGACTCGTTGCAAACAGCGTTGCATAAGTGCAAATGCAAAATATTTGTACTCAACACAAACAAATTAAATTGAAAATTCTCTCAATTAGTGTTCCAATTTGCATTTGCACTTACGCAAAGTCGTTTACACCGAACTATTCACAATCCTGTGCAAATGGTCTTACATTATTGCTTTTGCAAATTGAGAGAGTATTTGAGAGCATTTTCAATGTGTTTTGTTGGTGTAGAGTGCAATTATTTTGCAAATGCCATGAGGAGTTGATATAGGGGAGGAGTGGGTAATTAAGAAATCAGCCACATCATTGACGGATATTAAACCCAGTATTCTAGAACAATTGCAAGTAATTCTATAAATTTCCCCGAATGTGCAACACCATATCTTGTATTCCATGGACTCATTCCCTGAGTGTTGGTTTAAAAAAATATCTATCCTCTTGAGACCTTAAATTATTTTCAGTTTAAGCCATAAGCGAAACCTTTTGATCACTAGAAACAGTTTTGTTATATCCTTTAGACTACCGACCATCTGAAAAAATCGATAAGATGCATTGTTATGAAGTTGTAAAGATTATTTTTAATTTGACAGTTTGAAAAAGTTCTTACTAGGCCTGCGCTTTTTGGTCAAACAATTATTTAAAAATCTAATTTTTCAGTTATATTTATGTGTACATATGTATATATTCTAGTTTTCTAAAGAATATAATATGTGTGAGCCTGCAAAAAAATTAAACTTTTAATTTGTTTGTATTTTTTGCAATGAAATGCTACTTTATTTCTTCATACATACATACATATGTATGTGTAGGTTGGGACCAAAAACTTGACCTGTAATGGATTTCTTCTATTTCTTGGATCTAGTTGTAGTGAATTACTGGATAATGTACACGCCCTATTGTATAGAAAAAAAATCAAACTTCGTTTACAGGCTACTCTTAAGTTGCGTTTAGACTACTGCCGGCTACTGACAGGTTTGTCAGTTAATTGTCATTGCAATACTGCCAAGTGTTTACACGTTGTAGAAAATGACATCAAATTTAATTGTCAGTAGGTGGCAGTAATTTTATAGAACAGCTGTTTTTTTTTTTGACAAGTGTACTGCCAACCCTGTTTACACAACTGACAGCAGCTATCACAAAAATTATTCACAAAGTTTATTTTGATTGTTATGTGCTTATTAATAAATTTAATAATTGCTTATGTAATGGATTGTGAAGACGATATTATCATTTGTGCTGGTGCCCTACTCCTCTTAGAAGAGGAAGAAGCTGCGAACCAGAAGCGATCGAGAAAACGGCGTTCACAGTGGATGCGCCCACTGTTTTTAGAAGGAAGTGGTTTTTATCATTCATTTCGCAATAAGCTAGCGGCGCAAGATCCCGAATTATGGAGTAGACAAACTCTCTAGTTCATCGCTATTTCCATCGGACACATACTCAATAGTGATGGGGCTGTCCAGCACCTCAATTTCTGATGATATCTAATTTAAAATGACGACAATTAATAATAATCCTAAAATAACAATTATTTACACTGAACTTACCATATTGGTTTGTGTAGAACCAGCTGGTCGCTCACAAACGCTATTCAAAAAAGATAGGGCATTGAAAAACTCATATCGTGATGAGTAGCGTTCTCCACTTTGACCACTCTTTGTCGAACACTCTTTGCGACGTTCAGTCTAATAAATATATAGAATTTATTTTAAGTCAAAAGTTTATGCTCTTTTTAAACAAAATACTTACGTTGTACCGACTTTTCACAGTGTTCCACTGAGCTTTACAGTCGGCAATGCTGCGAGTGGTTGCCTGGGATATTTCCAGCCACTTGGACTCTCTTAAGTCCCGATTACGGTACTCCTGCGTACCATAATTCCAAAGCGCTTCGCGCTCCTCCATCATCGATATGAGGAGATTTACCTCCTCAGATAACCATTTTTTTTCAATTTTGCGTTGCCGCTTTTGTGTACTTGGTAAGCTGAAAATAAATAAGTTTATAATAATTATTAAATAAAATATTTTATTGTTTGTTTAAACAAATAAACTGCTACAGTAAATGTAACAGTTAATAACTATACATAATATAAATAAAGTAAAACTTACATTTCCATTTTGCAAAAAACGCCTTTTGTGCTGCCAAGCTTGTCAGTTTAAAATGAAAATTTTCATTTTTTCGCCAGGGTTGTCATTAATTGCAAACATGCAAATTTAGGGTGTTTACACGATGACAGTTTTTGTGGCATTACCAACTGTCATTTCAAATGGCATTTTATAATGCAATAAAAATTGCATACTTTTACTGACGTTTACACGTAACTGCCAAGAACTGACAAAAAAATTGCCAACTTCGGCAGTAGTCTAAATGCAGCATTAATCAAAACGATGATGAAGTACGAAGGAAATAGGTTTGAGTCCCATTTCTTATACTTCGTCAGGAAGTTCCATATCTAACCGACAATAGCCGAGATTGTCAAGCTAATTATCTCCTCCGAATAAGCAACGTAAATGGCACAGCCATCAGACTTACAGAGTATCCCGTGCGGAAGACACCTAATTGCATCGAAATGTCAACACCCAATGGGATTTGCACGTTATCCTGTTATATGTTTAAAGTACAATGTTTTTTAAGTACTTTAGAAAAAATCCTTGCTAAAGTCATAACTCCTTTCTACGCAGTCATTGAATCGTTAAATGCACACCTTTTTCTCTCTTTGCAAATATAAAGTTAAAAAAAATTATATGCTATTAACTTTTTTACTTTTATTTTGGTAATTTATTTTATTATTTATTAAGCTCGAGGTCTTTTTTTATGTATAATTATTTCAGTTTTCTTTTATTATTCAATATTTCGTCAACAATTTGTAGTAGGAAATTGTATTTATTACTTATTCCTGATGATGTTAATAAATTGTTGACGAAATATTGAATAATAAAAGAAAACTGAAATAATTTTATATAAAAAACGACCTCGAGCTTAATAAAATAAATTTAAAAAGAATTGCTTAAACAATTGTTGTAATTACATTTTTAAGTTTATGTTTGTTATGTGGTCAAGTATGTCTATAAGCCTGAAATTCATTGGTTCTTACACCAAATCTTTTGTAGACTTTAACCTACATATTTACAAAATAACTAAATGACTGCAGTAGAAAAATTTATGTAGTTGCGTTTTTAAGATATATGTATTTTAATTAATAAAATATTTAAAGCGCAGTATTAGAAAAAATATTAATATATGCAAATGTAAAAATATGCACAGTGGTGTTTATATGGAACTACTCGTATGTAAATAAATATGAATTAAATTAATCTTCAAAGATATTAAAAGCAACAATACTCTGTGTTGTTATCATATTCTAAGAGAATTGTTGTAAAGAGCTTTTGAATTCAGTCAATTAAAACAATCAAACCTTGAAAATTTTTCCACTGATACATAATGCTTTAAGATTTTTTGAAAAGATTTGAAAAGCGATACTTGAATGAAATTAAGTTTTTTAAAATTAAAAAGCTATTTAAAAAAAATGTTACTTCTTGGCTTGTTAAAAAAATGAATGCATAGCCCTAGTCAAATCACTGAACAATAATGTTAGCGGTCGAATTAAAAAACATATATTGAATGAATATTAACGAATTAATTACTATGCGAACCGATTAATTACTATCCGATATATTTAAAATTGGCTAATTTCAATTAACGGTTAAATCGGTTAATTTCGGTCGGTTACTCCATTAACCGTGTAAAAGAAATTCAGTATTTTTATAGAGTTTTAGCATATATTTTATCTGATTTATTATTTGTTTCTTCTCCTATGACAGTCTTTAAAAACTCTGCTGGTCTACTTGCAGTTGGCTGAATAATTAAATTGCTCATTATGCAATTCTTTAATTCAATATGGAATGATTTGATTTAATGAGAATCGGGTTCAAAATCTAAGTACACTTATATTTAGTGTCCGACCGAAGGTACTTTTTCAGACCGAACCCGAACCCGAACCTCAGTAAATTTTCCACAGTTCGGAGGACCGAAATCGAACTTTTTTTCAATTGATTTTTTTTTTTAAATAAAATTTAAAGAATTCATAAGAACACTTATGTGTGTTTGCGAAATGTGACTTTTTTATAAATAAATAATAGAAATAAAATTTAATCGATTCTTTTGTTTTGTTTTTCCGTACTAATATTTGCGTTACTATTATTTCCATATACAAACATGATAGTAAATATATAATTTAATCAAAAAAGTCCGGTGTTCGGAAAAGTTCGGTAAAAATTCCGAGAATGTAGCGTTTTTGCCGAACCCAAACGTTCGGTCGGACAGTACTTATGTGTACATATATATCAGTGATGGAAAATTCAATACTATTGTACTATTTTCAGTACTTTTTCACAACAAAAATACCACAGTACCTCCACGTCATATTTAGTACTCTTTGTTTTGCTTTGTTCCCTGTTTAGAAATCTAGCGTTACTATTTTTATAATCATTGACAACATATTTTATAATCATTGACAACATTATAGATATATATATATATATGTAAGTAGATGCATAAAGAATAAAAATTATTTGTGGTACTATTTTGATAAACTTTTTAAATTTCTTATGTTTCGTACATTTTTGTAATTCTCATTTCTTGTTTCAGATTTTTAGTGTATCATATGAGTTTCAAAACTTCAAACATATTGGTGAAAGATCTATTAATGATATGGCATTAACACTCATATGTTCATATTAGTGAAAGAATTTGTTTAGACAAAAAGAGTGAGAAATTGGATATTCTCGACTTCTCCAACATTTACAATAAATAGAACCAGGTCAAGTTTGAGTGTTACAAAAGCTTAGATTTATTGAAAATTAACTGATTAAACTTTAAACCTCAACAAGTGCTTAACCAATTAAAACAAGAGACAGATTAATTGAGTTCCTAATGAATATGTATGTAGAGACACACGTTTTTAACATCCCGCTATGAAAATTGAAAATTAAAAAAAGGGAAGTTACTTGTTTTACCCCGTTTTGAAAACATTGAGTTTTCACCAGGATGTTTTAAGTTACTAGAAAGCTTTCCTGATTACTCCGAAGAAGCCGTCACTATATGCATATGTATGTGTGTATGTGACCCGCTTATAACGTTTAAACGGCTGAAGCGAATCCGACCAAACTAGCAGCGTTTCAAAGGGTTCCGTCAAGCTTAGATTTTCAGTGAATTAGATCCGGTTCGGACAAGTATATGTTCGGAAATATCAAAATAACTGAAAAACATTTTTTTCATGGTTTTTTACAGTAAGTTTTAAAAGACTTTTCCGATCGACTCCTAAAACTAATCAGCTCTTCACAATCAAAAACCATGTGCAGCGTTACCGACCGGGTCAATCGGTTCACACGCTTGTGAGATATCGTGAACGAAAATTTCGAAAAAAGTGAATTTTCCAAAACACTCCGAAATTATATATGTGATTAATTAGAGATCTCGATTCTTTTACAGGACTCGAAGAACTAAATGCATCAATCAGCACTTTCCACATGGGAATCGGCTGATCCATTCGAAAGTTATAACGGTTTAAAATTAAAATAATACCATTTTTAGCGGTTAATATTAGCGGAAAGTGCCTGAGATGAACGTTAAGGTCAACCGTTTTCCATATTTTTTTTTTAATTATCATATACTCCTTTTTTAGTTTTATTTTTTATAATTTTCCCACTTAATGCAATATTGTAGTACCTGAATAGATAATATGATTATTTTCAGCAATAAAAACTAAAAGTTTTCTGTATATCTAGCCTTTCCTCCACCAGTTATGGGATTTTTCAGTGGGCTGTGACTACACAAGTCTAATGGAGAAATATATTTGTTTTTGCTTTTAATACTCTGCAGTAAAATGTATTATATCGAGTCATAACCGCCAAAAAAGCTTAAGCGACACGAAAATCGTTTTTTGATGATAATCGATTATTTACAATAATTTGGACCATCTGCCAATATATCTCAGTCATATTAATTGCCGTTACGGAAATACAGCAAACGAAATTTTAGCTTAACTGCATTTTTCCTTTAAATTTTTAATTTGTTTGAATTTTTTGTAACTGCAAAGTGTCGGTTAAGCTAAAATTTTCTTTTTCATATAAAGCAAAAGGAGTGTCAAACATTCAAGAATATCAATGAAACAGTTAAAGAACATCTTGCTAAGGACAACAATTATAAGTTTTTAAATTTTTTGGTTATATTAACTGATATTTCTCTACATCGAGAATATCTTAAAATGCATGATATTATAGGAAATTCATTATAACTATTAACTTTAAATATTAGAATCAACTACAATCCTATTTGTCCAATATTAAGGTTCTACTTCCATTTAAACCAATGATAATTAAAAAATACTTCTCCTGTAAAATTTAGTTTTTGTCGATTAAGCTTTTTTTGGCGGTGATGGCTCGATATAAGTGTTATATTTTTATTGCAACTTCAATGGTAAAACCTTACATTAAACTTATAAATAAGTTCACTCGCCCTTTAGCATATTGCATTAACTTTTAAATTTGCGTTAAAGGAACATTGTAAAAATTAAAAACTGGAAAACCTTTAACTACGAGTGAAGCCAAGTTGTAATAACGGCCCTAAAGCTTTTCAAAATAGATAAATCTGAGAATATGACAACACTGATTACATCGCTCTCTTTAAATCACTTTGCAACTCAATTGTATCTAATTAGAGCACTGACAAAATTTTTTTCACTTTTGTACACGCAAGTTCCCAAGATAAACTTTCTTAGTGCGAAAGGGGTGTGTTCCACACAGATAACGAAACAGTGTTACAGGCAGTCCGAACTTATAAGAGTAAAAGAAAATTACTCTGAATGTGCCAAAGGTACATAAAAATGCTGGAACGCAAAAAAACATAACAGGAAATTTTTAAATATTAACGCCGCTTATTTTTAACTAAATTTTTATTTAAGAGATTTTAGACGCTCAAAACATAAAAAAATTGCGTACAAATTGTATAAATGAAACCTGTTACCATATTCAAGTGAGCTGCCTACTAAGTGGTGATAAACGAAACTACACATGAGTACTGATGATGAAAGTGTAGCCGCTTTGAAAAACAGCTGCTCTGCTCTGCTGTGTAAGTTGGATAATAAAAACTGATTATGACTTTCGTTTCTGCCTTAGAACATTTATCAGATCTTTCTGAATTTAAAACAATTTTCCAACAGTTAACCTATCAATTTTAATTGAATTGAATAGTGTCAACTTTGAAACTAATTTATATGGCAGTTCTAATACGTATCGACGACACTTGAAGTGTCGTAAACAAAGTAATGAAGCTTCGAATGTCAATCATAAATATATGACTTGTTTGCGGGTTAAATTTTTAATTGTAAAATTTTCAGAAAAATCATTCTGTTTCAAAGTCGTCAAAATGGTCAAAATGACAACAAATCGTCACATCTGGCAAATGTGCTTACTTACAAACAAAAATTGTCTACCGGAAGTAAAAAATATTACACTCCCATTGTTCTCACAATGCACAACAATTTGTATTTGTACCATTTTTGTATAAATTTGCTTCGTTATGGAACAGCCCATATGTTTATTTTTGAATGATATTACGATCTATAATCTCGAGTTAATTGTGGGTTTTGTGCACGGCTTGATCTCCACAAGTTATTTAGATGAAAATATGCCTAAGCGACTATATTTTCCATTTTATTATACACTTAATTTATCACGAAAAATTCCTCAATATGAAATTTTTAAATATTCCACAGCCGTTATTTATGTAGAGCTAGTGAATGAAATTCGTGTTGTTGTGTGAACTTAACAGTATTATCACTTACAAAGTTCAACATTTATTTCTGCCAGTAGTTTATCACGTGACGGCATTTAAAAAATGTATAACGCTCTTCATTATCAGTTTAAATGTTCTTACTTGGAATTTTATTCTCGTGATTGTCTTAGTTCGAAGTAAGAAAAAATTAGCACTAACGAATAATCATACCATAAGTTTCATTTCAAATCATTGAAGATAAGGCAGATTTAGATTTTTAACACAAAAAATAATTACATATATAACGAATTCTAATGTTAATTAATGTAGCTAAATAGAAATATGTTGTTAATTTTATACAACAAAATCAAAATTTGTCAACATAACTATTCTCTAACTATTGGTTCGGATAGACTCTACCAGCTAGAAGAAGAATAAAAACAAACGTAAATGGACATTTTGAAAGTTTATATCAAAATTTTGCTATTTTCAGGAAATATCATAGCAAAGGAAATATCATAGTAATGCGCAACATGGGTTTTTGTCCCCCTCTTGGAAAAGGTGACAAAAATTATTTTTAAATACTCATGCAAATGTATTGCGCAACATATCTTTTTATAAAATTTGGTTGGATGTTTTAGAATTCTTTGACTACCAGAAATAGTTTTAATCTTCAAACATGTTTATCGGTTAATTCCGAAAATTTTCAGAAATTGGAGTTTTGTTTTTTTTAATTGTTTATTTATTTTCAATATTTATACTTATAGACTATTATAAACACTAGTTAACAATAAAAATTTCTATATACAATGTCACATAATCGAGCACTCAAGTATTATTTATATAATAATAATTTGGTTTTTACAAATTTGTTTATAATTTTTTATTTTCAATAAATAAATATATATATCCCCAGCTTTTTGCAATGAAAATTACTTTAAAAATATTGCTTATATATTAATGAGTGGGTAAAGAAAGGATCGTGTCAAGGGTTAAAAAAGGGATATTATGAGTTTATTATAGGTCTAATAAGGGATTGATACATTATAACTTTAATCTTAGGTTTAATGTATTTCGAATGAAATAACGGTCTATATAAAAGGAAAGCTTTTCTTGCTTTTATGAGTATTTCCTTGACATGGTGGTTAAAATACAAAAATTTGTCCAAGTATATACCTAAATATTTTACTACATCCTTATTTGGAATGCTACAATTTAATTTAATTTTTGATTTAATTCCAAACTGTTTCCAGTTTTTTCTTATGTTTGAGTTACATTTATCAACTGGTTTTCTAAAAAGAATGGTTTCGCATTTTTGTGCGTTGATTTTCATGTTCCAATTAATTGTATATTGTTCAACTAAGTTGTAGATGTTTTGAAGATTGTGATTTATTGCTTCTATTTTGTCATCAGAATGATCTTTAATAATATCATCCGCAAATGATATGATATTATCGACTTTGCTTAACAGATCTAGAATGTATAAATTAAAATGAATAGGAGAATTTACGGTTCCTTGTTGTAATCCATTAACAATCTTGAAAGTTTTTGTGCTTTTTGTCTTATATCTGTTATTTAAGGTAAATTCAAGTTCTAATGACAGAGTTTCATTACAAATAGTTTTTAAGGAGAGGCTTTTTTAATGGTTTTCGTTTTTGATTAAAAAACACATAAAGTCTAGAGAAAGGTATGAAACCTTTGTTTGAGTCGACAGAATGACCTATGTAATGCAATATTATAAGTATAATTTCATCTAAATGTTGACCACATTAAATACAGCATTAGTTAATTAATAGGAAATATCTATTCGTTTTTATTTGATTTATTACAGCTTAGAACACAGCAAATTGATAGCGGCACAGTAGAAGAAAAGCCGATTTGAAAACAGCGTGTAATTGCTTGAGTTCTAAAATGGCACTTGACTTTTTGGCTGGTTGCATTGGAGGTAAAGTGCATTTGCAATATTATCATGAAAAAGCTTGATTTTGTATGTATGTAATTCTCAGGTTGTGCCGGTGTTTTAATCGGTCATCCATTAGACACAGTCAAAGTGCATCTACAAACTCAGGACCCCAAAAACCCAAAATATAGGGGAACTTGGCATTGCATGACATCTATTGCCAGACAGGAGAAGTTACCGGGACTTTACCGCGGTATTACCAGTCCAATTGGCGGCATTGGATTTGTCAATGCTATTGTTTTTGGAGTGTATGGAAATGTCCAGAGGAGTACACAAGATCAGGATTCGCTTGCCTCACATGCTTTTGCAGGCAGTGTAGCCGGATTTTCGCAGAGTATTGTTTGTGCTCCCATGGAATTAGCAAAAACCAGGCTGCAGTTACAGCATGAAACATTACGTGGACCGAAATTTAGTGGACCATTAGATTGCCTGAGGCATATAATTAGACATGAGGGTGTGCGCGGCACCATGAGAGGACTATTATCTACTGCTGCCCGTGATGTACCAGGTGAGTATCCAATTTAATCAAACAAAGTGTGTGCATCAAACACTAATATGCTGTTTCAATCATCCCTTAAAGGCTTCGCCACCTACTTTGTGAGTTATGAGTACATGATGCGCCAAACATATAAAAATAATATGATGTATGGCTTGTGTGCCGGCGGTCTGGCTGGTATGGTCTCCTGGATGGCCTGTTATCCTATAGATGTCGTCAAAACTTGCATACAGGCCGATAATCCCCAAAATCCCAAATACAAAAGCTACATGGATTGCATACGACAGGGCTACAGATCGGATGGCTTAAACTTTTTCTTTCGTGGTATAAATTCGACTATGATACGATCATTTCCCATGAATGCAGCGTGTTTCTTTGTTGTTTCCTGGATTATGCAATGGGCCAATAAACGCAATGTTGATGTTGTCGTCAATACAAACGATCCAATGGCTTTGGTTAATTTGACTGCTAACCTGCCAATCTGCCATGTTTTATATGTCCAACATACTGAGGAGAAAATGAAACGTCATCGTGCGGTTCTGACACAAGGTTTGAGATCATTTGGAACATTTAATGAGGCCGTGTGCCAAACTGAAGCTGCCGAATTGGCCAGCGAATTTTATTCAGACAAAGATAATAATAAATACTATGTATTTGAAGATGAAAGATTATTAAAGGACAATGCTTTAGAAAAACTTTCTTACAATTGTTAAGTAGTTACTAAGTTTTGCTTTAATTCTTCACTGTCACTACCATCACAACTCTAGTTCATATTTTATAATTTATGTTGTTTTTTATTTTTTATTTGCATGTAAAGTTTTTATCCAAATGTACAAATTTTATTCCATTTATTAAAGATTTCCATGAAATTATAAATTACTGTTTTCATAAAATGAAAACATATTTGTTCACTTCAATTTTTAATTTTAATCGTGCTGATTTTTCTTTCCCAAATTTAAAAACAAATCAAGGTGATCATTTTGGAGATTTTGGCTAGTTCATAAGACATATCGCCAGAGCTCAGATTAACTTTTAATTCTACATTTGGAAAAGAGCAGTAAATATAACTTTAATTGAAAATTTAACTTTAATAAAAGACTCGAGAACATTAATTGATCACATATAATTTCGGATTGTTTTGAAAAATTCACTTTTTTCGAATTTTTCTTTCACAATATCTCACGAACGCGTTAACCTATTTTGTCGTGACTAGTAACGCTTTTCTGTTGTCAAGAGCTGATTATTTTTTGAAATCGAGCAGAAAAAATATTTAAAAGTTATACTAAAAAGAAAACAATTGTAAAAAAATTTCACTTTGTGTGATATTTCTCTAAATTTCTCTACCGGTCCATTCCGGTTCCAATTCACAGGAAATCGAAGTTCGAAAGAAACCTTTCACGACTAGCTTGGTTTGAACTTTAATTGATCAGATATATAATTTCAGAATTTTCTTTGAAATATCACTTTTATCGAATTTTTTCGTCCATGAAATTTAACAATCACATTAACCGATTTCAACCCTGTTGGTAGCGCTAGGCGTATTAAACAGGTCCGAACCGGCTCCAATTCTCAGGAAATCTAGGCTTGAAGGAATTCTTTGAAACGCTACCAGTTTGGTTGGATTCGGCTTAGGCGTTCAAAAGTTGTAAGCGGCTCCCATGCTTACACACACACAAATACATTCAGACATAGTGACGACTTCTCATGAGTAGTCAGGAAAGCTTCCTAGGAACTTAAAACGTCGAGATCTGGTGAAAACTCGATTTTGTTCAAAAAGTGGTAAAGAAGTAATTTCACATTTTTTTTAAATTATGGCAACACTGTTTAAAATATATAACAATGTTCCATTGTAGAGCGTGTTTTTAAGCCCGATAGAACATTAACGGCTCTTTTCATAATGTACGATTAGAAACTAACGTAGACTTTAACGTCAAGTTTGGCATACAAAAGTTGTCATTAAAGTAAACGTTAAGTCTTAATCATATATTGTGAAAATGGCCGTAAATTGTAAAAATAACACTACACTCGTGTCGAAATCGTGCATCCGCTCGAGCTTGGCAAGAACCTTTTAAATGGGTTTGGTCATAGTTTCTTGTCAATAACGAATGGACGATTGAGTTCGACACAAGCCAATAACACTGAATAAGTACAAATTTCAAACAAAAAGATTTTATTCTAAATTATATCAGACATACGGCTACAGCGGCTGTTCTTGGCGAAGAGTGTTCCGAACATAAAATTTTATCAAGCACTTCTATGTCAAAAATAACAATGAGGCTGAAGTAGTTGACATGCGACTCAGATTGATATTATCATTTACTAAAGAGCAAAGTAACAGCACTCTCCTTCTTCAGTCCTCTAGCAAAGATTAGACGGCTAAGTAAAGATTGAAATATCTACAAAAAATTCTCTACCTTCTCATCTTTCTTAATTTGTCATGTCAATACTATACCCATCTTTCTAGTTCCGTTGCAATGCACTACTTATCCTCCTAAACAAATATAATCAATGTTGCCGCGACTACTTCTCGAAATCATCTTATTATCAAATTTCTATTTTGAATTTTCGCTGAATATGCACATATATAGATAATATAGATTTTATTGCGTATTGTTACTCGAAAACGCAGAATTACTTTACTAAAATTACAAAAAAAATTTTAAATTGTTACTCCTTCAACGAGAAAAATCACGGAGTATATGTGCCAAAATTGGTTAATGATTTGATTAAAAGTGTGCAAAGCACGGATGTAAAATAAGCTACAATTCTACTTTTTATGGTACAGTATGGACATTGATGGTACCGTGGTACTACCACAACTTACTTGTCACAATTTAAACACCGTACCCAAAGACTATGAGTTTTTTGTCTAACTCATAAAAAAAATCTTTTATTTTTATAATACCTACTCGTATGTTTACATGAAAATTTTTTAAATTTATTAAATAATCAATTACTAAACAAAATATTTTTCATGAATTATACTGTTATATAATTATTAAATATTAGTGTTTTCTGTTTGTTATGTGGTCAAGTAAGTCTTTATGCCTGCATTTTATTGGTTCTCACATCAAATCATCATAGACTTTAACCTGATTCAACTTATACATAAACTCCCAAAGTGCAAAACAAGCAAAACGATATAATTATAGTTTTTGTGTCCACTTTTCACTGTTTTCAATAACCCAATTTTAATCCTCTGCTCGATCAAAATAATTATTCAGGTGTTTCTCTTTTTAATAATTGGTTTTTTTTGGATAAAAAATAGTGCCACGACTCTTCCGAAACAGTATTTTATTAATCGAACATAATAGTATGTTGGCACGCACAGCAAAATTCGACGTTCGCTCTCTCATTCGTGGTTCGTGCCCCAACAATGGTTGAACCAAAATGGTTCGAAATACAATATTTTACGAACGAGTTCTCTATAAATTCACCTCAAATTTTCGTTACAAATTATCGCAAATTCATCTGAAGTAGCTGCCAAAATATATATAAAACAACCGCGTATACAAAATATATATAAAACAACCGCGAAAAATATTTAAACAAAAAATTTATACAGCAGAATTAAACAAGATGAATCGTGGTTCAGAAAGCAAACTAAATGATTCACTCTGCCGTGTGAACAAGTGTCATCATTTACATTTGATCATATCATACATATGTATACAGTTGTTTGTTTTTAATTTTCTGAATCAGATGGGAGTGGTGTGCTGCGACTTGGTTGCTATTGTTGTTTTTAAATTTCTTCTTTTGCGGAAATGCAGTACATTGAATATGCCCCATTTAATGAAAAACTTTCCACACTTAAATTGTACACAAAGTTTTTCTGCCAATGCTTAAATGAAGTTCAAAAACATTGGTAAAGATAACAACTTATCATCTAGATTTTTATATTTCCAAGAACATGAGGCATACGAGTATGTATTGTTGAACCAAAAACCTTGTTGTTGTTAAAATCGTTTATGTTTTGACTGCAGTACTCAGATGACTGACAACACAATTTTTAACTTGCACTATTAGCAAAATAATCATGAAACAAGTTACGCCATTCGTTATCATTGCAAATTTGCAATAAAAATTAAATCTGTTTAATGCTAACATCTTTACTTCAATCCAACTTCACTTTATTCTTCTATCTTCCTGTTCCATTGTATTCTTCAGGTGTTTGCATGCTTAGCTCTTCTACGGCTCCCTTGAGGACTCCGATTCTGTGTCTATTGGCACCGTGCCTGGTCTATACATTTTCATATATGTATGTACGTTCTTATATTTCTTAGCTTACTGGGATCTGTTTAGTTATACTCAATGTGAACATATTCTTTTTTATACCCTTCAGGAAAAAGTGAAAGGGTCATTCCGTGTGTAATTTCTTCGATATTAATATGGGACCCCATAAAGTATATATATCCTGGATAGTAGTGTAGAAATGTATGTGCCAGGGCAATTAAAATACTCAAATTTTATAAAATTTTAATTGCCAAATTTTTTTTAATTGCTTTGTCGGCGTGCTTTGATGTTTGTGTGTGTGTATGTATATTTTCCTACGGTTTAATAAGGGTGTTCACATTGTTGTTGCTTTTTATAATGTTGGTAGGCGTGGGAATTTGTGTCTGTCCATATACGACCTTGGGAATACATGTCCGTTGGTATGAGAACGTGTGAATGCCTGTCCGTCCATATGTGAGGGGAGTTTCGTGGAGGGGTGCTGTAGTAACCAAAACGAGTTTGTATATGGGAGCGTGAGAGCTCCTCTCTGTCCATATGTGAGTTTCAGTCGGTCTGTCCTTTATTAAAAGTGTTGTATAAATGGATGGCCCTAATTTTTTGTGAATCTTTTATTTTTGCTACAGTGTAATTTTTTTTATTTATTTTGGTTGTTTAAATTTTGATGTGTTTACTTAATAATTTTGTCCGGCAATTTTGTTTGTACGCAATGTTAGAATGTAGTCAATAGTTCGATTATTCTCGTCTTGACGGCATTGTGAAAAAAATTTACTGTTGCTTTATATTGGCACTGGTAATATGTTTATATTAATATTGAATTTGTTTATTTTATGCTTGACGATCATCTATGGATTATATTTCGTGTTCTGGATGATATGATTTCTTTATTTTTCAAATATTTTTCTGCTGTGAGCGGCGATTGCAATGTTTGTCTTTCGGACAGGCTGTATGTGTGATGATTGATGAGATTGTATGACAGTCCGCTTTTTTTCCTTCCTGCAGATAAATATCTACAAATTTACTTCATTTACGCATGTAAATATAAGCAAATAATAAGCGTTTATTCTTTGTGCCTAAACATTCCCTTGTCCGTTTGAATGAATGAAACATTGTGTTTGTTTGTGTGTTCTCTGAAATAAATACGTAGTATGTAGATTTTTATTTGAAATAAAAATACATTTATGAAATTTTTTTTTTATTTGACACATTGTTGTCACAATACTATTATATATAAATGAAATTTATTTGTTGGTGGTTAAGCAATGTCTATATGCATTTCATTGGTGCTTTACCAAATCGTCAGTAGACTTTAACCACAGTTTTGAAAAGTTAAAAACCTCTTATCTTATGCATATACTTCCGAAAACCATTTGAGAATTCACAACTTGTAAATTACAAATTATTTTCAAAAATAACAACAGAACAAGAATAGTAGGCCTTGAAACTCAACAAAACTAAACCAACAAATAAAGTATATTTGATATGAATCTATTTTATTTTTCTACTCCTTTATACAATCAGAAATCCATTGGATAACAAGAAAAGTATTTATAAGGCAAAATGAAAAACAAAATCTAAATCAAACTGTTATGAAATTTTTTTATTTGACACATTGTTGTCACAATACTATTATACATAAATGAAATTTATTTGTTGGTGGTTAAGCAATGTCTATATGCATTTCATTGGTGCTTTACCAAATCGTCAGTAGACTTTAACCACAGTTTTGAAAAGTTGAAAACCTCTTATCTTATGCATATACTTCCGAAAACCATCTGAGAATTCACAACTTGTAAATTACAAATTATTTTCAAAAATAACAACAGAACAAGAATAGTAGGCCTTGAAACTCAACAAAACTAAACCAACAAATAAAGTATATTTGATATGAATCTATTTTATTTTTCTACACCTTTATACAATCAGAAATCCATTGGATAACAAGAAAAGTATTTATAAGGCAAAATGAAAAACAAAATCTAAATCAAACTGTTATGATTTTTTTTTTTTTTATTTGACATATTGTTGTCACAATACTATTATATATAAATGAAATTTATTTGTTGGTGGTTAAGCAATGTCTATATGCATTTCATTGGTGCTTTACCAAATCGTCAGTAGACTTTAACCACAGTTTTGAAAAGTTAAAAACCTCTTATCTTATGCATATACTTCCGAAAACCATCTGATAATTCACAACTTGTAAATTACAAATTATTTTCAAAAATAACAACAGAACAAGAATAGTAGGCCTTGAAACTCAACAAAACTGATCAACCACGCGCAGTGATAGAGAACTTATCTCTTTGGTGTTTACAGATAAATAAATGAGATTCCCTGGAATCTCATCTATTTTATAGCCTGCAGATATGTACATTAATCGGAAACTCATGAAGTGTATGTGATTTTGAATTGTTCATATATGTATTAGTAGCGATACTACCCTTTAGGAAATAAAATAATCGGTTTATAAAAACACTAATTATATATTAACTATTTTGGAACTTACTACAAATTGGTTTAAATCTAATGCAGATATCAGTCAAACAAAAAAACCTAAATATTTTGAATTTAACTTTTATTTTAAGTCATGAAATGTGCTTGCATTATTATTTAATATCAGTATCAACGTTGTAAAAAGATATCTTTTTTATTATTTTTAATAAAAAATTGATTGAAACTTAACTATTTATAAATAAATTAATTAAAAAGTGTTTTAAATACTTTAAATTAAACTGACTACAAAATGGTTGAAAAATGAGTAATTAGTAATTAATTAATAAGTAATAAGTAATTAATTAAAAAGTCATGCAGAGATGGCCAATTGACTATCGCCTATGACATGCATATGTTAATATAATGAGTCGACGACAAGAAAAAAAGTCACTTTATACACCAGTTGTGTAACTTAAAAACCAGTTTTAAGTTACTTAAAAATGTGTTTGACTTCCTACAGGGTACTTTCAATTCCCAAGAGATTTACTTTAAAAATTTTAACTGGAAGATCTGAGTAATGATCATCGGTCGGTGTTAGGATTTTGCTATTGAATCCTAAAAGATTCCCAATTGTATTTTCTTTATTAAAATATATCGGATCTTTGGAACTATTTATTTTAACTTGCATCGTATTGTTGTTAGCTTCTATAAAAATATGCTCTTCAGGACTAAGTCGTTTGTATGTAGTCAACTATATCTTTCAATTCATAAGATCCAATAGGTATTTCAATTACATATTCCCCTATATGGAACATATTGTTATAAGAGTCTACATATATTTGGAATACTGTTGTGTGAATGAAAATCAGTTAGCGCACACTCATATGTCAATGGTTGGAAAATAATTAGCATATAGCGCTGATGAGTTAGAGCTCAGAGTAATGCTAGGAACACAACTGAGACGAACGACGAATTTTTGGTCGTGAATATTCGTCGCCAAAAACAAGTAAAAGTGCTATATTCGGCAGTGCCGAATCTTAAATACCCTTCACAGATGTAATTCTTCTTTCTTTCTTTCTTGCCAAAACAGAAAGTAGGTTTAATTAAAAAATCAAAATGATGTTATCGGTTACTTTTATATTTAAGAAAACGTTTAAATTTTTCGGCTAGGAACCTAATGTTTGGCTTTTCTTATATCTAATAGCTATGAACGTCTTTCAAAAATATGAAATATGTTTAAATTACAAACAAAACAAAAAATCCGTTTCATGTACCCCAAAAAGTTCTAATTGTCCAACCGTAGAATCGTCTTTTAGATTTTGTTGGTGTTTAATTCCAGTTTACTTCTTTCTGATATAAAATGTAGGTATAATTCATCATAAAAATCAAAAATAACAAATAAAATGGCTGCTTTTATGAATCAGAAAATGTCGATTTCCCAACCCTGGAACCGAATTTTTAATTTTTTAATACTTATTTAATTTTTTCTTATATATAAAATAGCTTTAATTCACTAAAATCACAAAATTTGGAATTTATGTATGTACTTTTATATACCAAAAATATTTCAATTTTCCTACCCCGGAACCGAATTTATAATTTTTTACCAATTCAATTCTTAGTGAGGTGTAACATAGTTTTACTTGACAAAAAAATTAAAATTTTTAAACTTTTTGGTCACTTTCATGTACCATAAAGTATATCATTTGTCCAACCCTAGTTGATTTTTTAAGATTTTAATACCAATTTAAATTTTTAAAATTTTCTTTATCAATGCAAATCTTCATGAGGTATAAAGTAGTTTTGTTTAAGAAAAAATCGAATTTTGCAACCATTTTGGTTATAACATGTACTACAAAGTATTGCATGTACCAAAAAAAATTTCAATTTCCCAAACCTGGAAACGAAATTTTAATTTTTTTTGTTTGTTTTTCTTTTATCAGTGCAACGCTTCTTGAGATATAAGGTATTTTATTTACGAAAAATTGCAAATTTTTTACCATTTTGGTAACTTTCATGTACCATAAAATATTGCACTTGTAAATCCCTGGATTCGAAATTTTATTTTTGAATTTTTGATACCAATTATGTTCTTCCTAAATTATAAGACAGTTTTAGTTAGCAAAAAAAAAACAACATCAGTTGCCTGTTTGATTACTTTCATGTATAAAAAAATTCAATTTCCCACCCCTGGTTGTTGAATTATTTTCGAATTAGTACTTTGCAATACAAATACTTTGTATTTATTGTTTAAGAAAATTTATTTTCAATCACTATAGTTTGGCATAATACTTTAATGTAAAATAAATTTTCTTCACTCTGTTCAAATTAATTGTAAAATAAACACGTTTTATAAAAAATCTAGAAAATAGATTGTTGGAGTTTTTATTCGACTATACATAAAAGAACATAAATTACAACAGGTTATGGGCCAACTCCTGTATTTACGTTGAGCATAGTCGATATTTTGTGAGCAAACGAAAAAAAAAATATTCAAGATGAGTTCTGGGTTTCAAATTGAGAAGTTGGATTCAAACAATTATGAATCTTGGTGTATTCAAATGAAGAGCGTATTAGTTCATTCTGAACTATGGAGGATTGCAAGTGGCGAATGTGAAAAACCGTAAGATGCTATTCAATCGGAACAATGGTCAGCAAAAGACGAGAAAGCTTTAGCAACAATCATGCTGTGTATCAAACCCTCAAACTTAAATCACATTAAAAATTGTAAAACATCGTTTCATGCGTGGTGTAAGTTGAAAGAAATTTTTCTTCCTAGTGGTCCTGCAAGGCAAGTCACACTTTTTAAGCAATTAATTCAATTTAGAATGGAAGACGGTGATAAGGTACAGCTATTTCTGGATAAATTTTTTGCAACAGTTGAAAAGTTGGTTGAAATAAATGTAAATATTATGGACGAATTGCTTGTGATTATGTTATTATCGAGCCTTCCAAAATCATTTGAATCGTTTGTAGTAGCTGTAGAAACTCGTGACACATTACCAACATTGAGTATGCTTAAAGTCAAGTTGCTAGAAGAAGGTGAAAGGCGTACAACAGAAATTAATCATATAGAACAACAGGCATTTTCTGCATCAAGAAGAAATCAAAATTAAGATTCAAAATCAAAAGGGAAAGGTAAATGTTTCAATTGTGGTCGTCAGGGACATTTTGCTGCACAATGTCGAGTACGAAATAAGAATCAACATTCCGGTAAGTTCAAGCAAAAAGCACTAGCAAGTTTTTTATATGGAACAACATCTTTAAAGAAGAATATTTGGTGCGTCGATAGTGGTGCTACATCACATATGTGTAGTGATCGTAGTTTGTTTACTTCTTTCGAGGAAATCAATGAAGTAATAAGTCTAGTGGGTAACAATACCATAGAATCAAAAGGTAGAGGTAAAGTAGCGTTTAAAAGTGGGCGTTTTATTATAAACTTAAACAATTGTATGTACGTTCCAAATATGCAATGTAATTTCATTTCCGTGGCGTCTGCTGTGCAGAATGGATTAAGGGTAGAATTTTATCCAAGGAAAGTTCTTTTTATTGAAAAAGATAGAACAGTTATTTTGAGAGGAATAAAAGAAAATAACATTTTTATTGTCAAAAATGACGAAAACTCAAGTTGTTATTCAGATTCAAAGAAGGAAAGCTTAGAAAGATGGCATCAAAGATATGGCCATTTAAATTTTCAAACATTAAAAGATATATATTCAAAGAATTTGGTTCATGGTCTAAATGTAGAGAAAAGTACGTCAGATATAGTTTGTAAAACATGTCTCAGAAGCAAAATTTGTTCCAAACCATTTCCAAACTCCGAAACTATATCAGGAGATATGTTAGACATTATACATAGCGATGTATGTGGACCAATGAATGTGAAATCAATTGGTGGATCAAGATATTTTGTTACATTCATTGACGATATGTCAAGAAAAATATTTGTTTATTTTTTAAAAAACAAAAGTGACGTATTTCAAATTTTTAAGAATTTCAAGGCCATGGTAGAAAATCAATTAAATAAAAAGATAAAAATTCTTCGCAGTGATAATGGAGGAGAATATATTAATAAACAATTTGATAATTTTTTAAAAGAAAATGGTATAAAGAGACAGTTAACCTCTCCTCACACACCTCAGCAAAATGGCGTTGCTGAGAGGGTCAACCGCACTTTAGTAGAAATGGCTAGAAGTATGATAGTTAATGCAAATTTGGAGGAATATTTTTGGGCAGAAGCAATATCAACAGCTGTTTACATTAGAAACAGGTCATTAACAAAAGTACATCAAAATAAAACTCCAGAAGAAATATGGCTTGGAAGAAAACCAATTGTAGCACATTTCAAAGTTTTGGTTCAACAGCAATAGCTTTAGGTAAAACTATCAAGAAGAAGTTTCATCCTAAAGGAGAAGAGTATATAATGGTCGGGTATTCTGAAGAGTCGAAAGCCTACAGATTATATGACGTTGAAAACAAAGAAGTAGTAGTGAAGAGATGTTATGTTTTTGAAACAGAATTTTTGAGAAAGAAAAATCACAATGATGTCGAAAACATTTTTATTGATATAAATCTTATTAAAGGAAATAAAAATGAAAACTTAAATGAAAATCCCTCTACTTCAAAAGTTGAAAATACAGATATAGATCAACATCACCATGATTATTCAGAGATCAAAGAAGAATTTGAAGAAATAAATAGAACTGCTGATATAAATATTCGTAGGGGAAGACCTAAATTAATTAAAACTGGCAAGCCCGGAAGACCGAAGAAACAGTATAGAAACGCAATTAATTTGATGAATGTAGAAGAAATAAACATTCCAGAGACTGTAAAAGAAGCTTTAAATGGAGTATATGCCAAAAAGTGGATAGAAGCAATGAACAAAGAATATGATTCTTTAATTAAAAATGACACGTGGACCCTAGTTGAATTGCAAAAAAAATCAAAAGCCTATTGGATGTAAATGGATTTTTTCTTTGAAAAAAGATAAATATGATAGAGTAGAAAGATTCAAGGCAAGGCTCGTAGCAAAGGGATGTAGCCAAAAGTATGATATCAATTATAACGAAACGTTTTCGCCAGTTATAGGATATGCAAATCTAAGACTTCTTTTCGCAATTGCTGCAGAGCATGAGTTGTATATGCATCAAATGGATGTTACTACAGCATATCTAAATGGAGAACTTCACGAAGATGTATTTATGAAATTACCAGAATATTTTGAAGCCAAAAATTCTCCTAATAAAGTTTTAAAACTAAAAAAAATCGTTATTTGGACTAAAACTGTCTGGACGAGAGTGGACTTTCAAGCTAGATAATGATTTGAAGGATATGGGATTTGTTTCCTGTCCAAGTGACCCATGTTTATATACAAGACATTGCAATCAAAAGCTAAATTTTATTGCAGTATATGTTGATGACATTATCGTAGCAAGTTGAGATAAAAGCGAATTGAACCACATTAAGCATCAATTATCAAATAAATTAAAAATTGTTGATAAAGGACCTTTAAATTATTTTTTAGGAATGGAAATCGAAAGGGATGGAGAAACTGGATCGATTACCATATGTCAGAAGAACTATATTAAAGAATTATTGGAAGAGTATGAGATGAGCGAATGCAAACCAATGTCCACACCTTTGAATGAAGGATTTCAATTAAATTGTTCCAATAACAATACAGATAAAGTTAATGAAACCGAATATCAATCTCTTATAGGTGCACTGATATATCTCGCGCTAACAACTAGAGCAGACATATTACATTCTGTAAGTAAGCTGTCACAAAGAAATAAAAACCCACATTCAGAACATGTAGCAGCAGCAAAGCACATTCTCCGTTATTTGTCAAGGACGAAAGATTTCAAACTTCACTATCATAAAACTGGTAAGCCAATTGAAGGTTACGTCGATGCAGACTGGGGTAGTGATCCAATAGAACGCAAATCATATACAGGATACGTATTTTTCTACGCTGGATGTATATTTTCATGGGAGTCTAAGAAACAACCAACAGTAGCTCTCAGTAGCACCGAAGCGGAATACATTGCTTTTTGTGCCGCAACTAAAGAAGCAGTTTATTTGAAAAAGTTGTGCTTAGAAATCGGCGTAAGTACTTTCCATGAATCCATTGTTGTAAATGGCGATAACTTAAGCGCACAGCAATTAGTGAAAAATCCAGTGTATCATGCACGAAGCAAGCATATTGATATCGAATATCATTACGTCCGAAATGCATACAAGAACAACGATATAATTTTAAAGTATGTACCAACTAACGAAATGATTGCCGATTTGTTAATTAAAAATTTAGGAAAAATTAAACATTCTAAATTTACTGATTTAATGGGACTGTATTAATTTTACCTTGTTTTTTTGTTTAATTGTATAACTTGTTTTAAAAGTATTTTGTATTGAGGAGAAGTGTTGAATTGTTTTCGAATTTGTACTTTGCAATACAAATACTTTGTATTTATTGTTTAAGAAAATTTATTTTCAATCACTATAGTTTGGCATAATACTTTAATGTAAAATAAATTTTCTTCACTCTGTTTAAATTAATTGTAAAATAAACACGTTTTATAAAAAATCTAGAAAATAGATTGTTGGAGTTTTTATTCGACTATACATAAAAGAACATATATTACAACACTGGTAGCAAAATTTGAATTTAAAATTTTTGATTTTTTTTTAGCTAATGCAAATCTTCATGACGTATAAAGTGGTTTTGTTAAAGAAAAACTTGAAATTTTTAACAATTTTAGTTACTACATGTACTACAAAATACGGAATAGACCGAAAAAAAATTTTTAACTTCCCATCCCTGGAAAAAAAATTTTATTTTTTTAGTTTTTAATAGACCATTGAGGCTCCCCAAAGCACGAAGTAGGTTTAATTTACAAACATTAAAAAAAATAATTGATTTTTGGTATAAATTTTGCGTCGAGAAATGGAACCATACTTTGGATCTTTCTGAATTGCAATAGCAGCCTATTTAAGTTCAATTCCAATCCAACGGTCCAAGAACGAAGTCTCTAGCTCTTCTTTGGGCTTGGGAAAACCGATTTCACGTACAGACGGACGGACAGACGGACATCGCTCATTCGTCATCGCTATTCATAAGGATCCAAAATATATATACTTTATGGGGTTCCATGTGCATATCGAAGAAATTTCACACGGAATGACAAACCTATATACTTATACCCTTTCACTTTTTTGTGAAGGGTATAATAAAACACATTGGTGTATATGAAAATGTGGAAAAACATAGTTCACTACTGTATTGTTGCATGTAGCACTAAAATTTTCTGTTTGTACGAAAAATGCATTTACAAATTCGCAAAAATGTATCATTCGGACGACTTTTTATTAATTTTGAGCACTTTTTATAATATAGTTTTTCTTTCTATTTCTCACTTTTTCATATGGTCACCCCATCAGTTGTTAAATGAATATAATAATTTATTTACAGACAACAAATTTTTCAGAAAATAATTACAAAAAGGAATTTGTTCTGAAAAAAAAATGGACAACACCGGGATAATTATTGAGTGTCTAAACAATCTGGCTGGCATCAGAGGATTACAATGATTTAAAAAACAAATATTAAAATTTTCTTTGCTTATTATTTTAATTTATTCGTCGTTATTGTGTTTCTTACGACGAATTTATAGAGCGAATTTTTACCAACGAATTCGTCGTACTAAACGAAATTCGTCGTTCGTACCAGTTGTGTTCCTAGCATAAGTGTTATTGACATTATAACAACCTGTTCACAAATAAATAAAGTTTACTACACAGCATGGTTTATAAGAGTGATCCTGCTATATTTCATAACCTTGTTTTAAAATTAACATTACTTATTAAAAATATTGATGTTATTGTCGTTGTTATCATTGCGGATGGCGATTTATTTCGTTTTCCAACTATAGTATTTCATCTTTGGTTATCCAGGAATTGTGTTGATTAGAAAATCCCAACCATTTAACTAATGCTTTGTCTCCTTTCAGTCTAACCACCTTTTCAACTAGATATGTATTTGGAAATCTAGTTCTTCCGTATAGAAGCCACCTTTAATAGGATTTCCCAGATAATCTTCTAATATGTATGTTGTAGGATATGTATTCTGAACTCTTTTGATTGTGAAAATTTCTGTTGTGCAATTCGGAGTATAGCCTTTCTCAAAAAAATATTTATATTTCCTAATACGTACATGGTCCCCTGCATTAAATTTTTACATTTTGTACATCTTTAAATGGCTGTATACTGTATTTAGAAGCTGTTTTTCATTTTTTGAATTGACTTTAATCGGTGGCATTTTAATGGTGCGATGAACTTTTCTATTGTATGCATTAAGTAAATCTTTGTATATATCAAGCCAGTTATATGAACCATTAAAACTAAACTCTTTCCACATCATTCCTTTTAATGTTCTATTGAATCGGTCTACTATTGATGCTATAGGTTGAGTAGTGATTGACGTTGTATATACAGTATTTTTCGGTTAATTGACCCTACGGTTAATTGGTTTCCACGCTTAATTGAACCACATGATCGGGCAAAAATATTGCATACGAAAACACATGTAAATTTCCTCGGATAATTGAACCCGGTTAATTGATTTTCCCGCTTAATTACTTACATACTTTTACCCGGTTAATTGCATTATAATTGAAAAATAATCTGGCATTTTTGCACATCTTATTTGACATCATTTGTGAAAAACACTGGGTGACATCTCTACTATGTATGTATGTAATTGAAAACATATGTTTATTGCTAAGGAAAAACCGTGAGAAAGCGTAAGTGTGCATTTAATAGTACATACATACAATAATAAATACCTGCGTATACACATATATGTAAAATTTTTTCTGTTACTTGCATTTTTTTCGTTTAACAAATTATTTTGAAAAACTTTAAGTGCACATATGCGATTTCTTTTAATTCATTAGTACTTCCAAATATGCGTGATTTCTGTAATTGAACAAACTGTTCAATTAAACTGGATTCTTGTAGTTGAACGAATTGTTCAATTAAGCGGGTATCGGCTAATTGGTTCCCCGGTTAATTGAACAAAAGGTTGTGCAAACTGTGATGTGCAATTAACCGAAAAATACTGTATCCATCAATTGATTAAAGTGTTTGTTGAAGAATTCTTTAACATAGTCTGTTTGTAAGTTTTTTGGCACACGCCCCAATTGAAAAATAGTCTCCATTGACTGCGTTGTCTCAACAGCTGTCTTTCTTCTCAGAGGTACCGCCCAAGCATATTTGCAGAATGTATCAATTACAGTTAACAAAAATCTATAATTTTTATTGCATGTAGAATAGTTCCCCATTTCAACTAAATCCGCTTGCCAAAGATCGTCTATTCCTTTCATAACAGCTTTACAGCGTACAAACATTTTTCGAGTTTCCTTATGGAGGTCGTTCACTAAATTTCTTTTTGTATCCATGTCTAAGCTTTAAGAAGTCTTTTGCCCTTTCAGCAATTGACACAAACATGTAATTTTCAAATCTATACATTTTCTCATTTAAACTTTCAATTTCTTCTTCGAAGGATGCTCTGATCTTGGAAATGCTTTCTTGCATTTTTTTATTCTCTTCCAACTGGAATATTATTTCATGTTGTTGCATTTTGATTTGATTTTTTAGAGTATTGTGCATTTTGTTGTTATCTTCTCTAAATTCTTTTGACATTTTGTGTTCTACTTCATCGATTTGAGTTTGGAAAAACAATTTATTGATAGCATCGTTTTCCTCCAAAGCTTTTGCATCATTTTTGATTCTCTTGTTTTGGACATCAATGTTGTTGTTCGCATCCAAACAGAACCCCAACAATTTAGGTGCATTTTTCAATGAAATTATACTGCTAATGTCGTTTAGATAATGTCCGAATTTATCAACAGACATAATTTATATTTAAAATGTGTATGCGTTTATATAGTTTATACTATTATATTAGCTTCACGTAGTTCTTCAATAATTGAGACAATCTCGTTATTGTGATTAGTATGACCTGCAGACTGTGATGCAAGCAGTAGTCTAAGTCGATCTACCAACTCGTTTGGATCATCCCAGTATATATAGTTTGATTTATAAGGATTTGCCTGCATCAAACCCTTACCTAAATAATTAGCCTTTGTTAATTCCGATGAGCTCTTATGATTTTTCTCTTTAAAAATTTTTCCAATAATATGTTTGTACTTGTACCCTCTAGTCCCCTTGATTTGGCCATCGGACTTATAATCTCTTCTGTGTGCATTGGTAGTAAGTAATATTTTTTTATAGATTTCAAGCTCGAATTTATCATAGTTTTTTGGTGTTTTATGAAACATTAAAGAAAACAGTCCTGGGGTGAGAGCCCATATATGACCACCATAAATAAAATTTATTTCTTGGTTTAGTTTTGTATGATTTTCACGGCTTATTCTGTTCTGATTTTTGAAAATAGTTTGTAATTTACAAATTGTGAATTCTCAGATGGTTTTCAGAAGTATATGCATAACATAAGAGGTTTTTAACTTTTCAAAACTGTGTTTAAAGTCTGCTGATGATTTTGTAAAGCACCAATGAAATGCATATAGACATTGCTTAACCACCAACAAATAAATTTCATTTAAAATAGTATTGTGACAACAATATGTCCAATAAAAATTTCATAACAGTATATCAAATAAAACACAATCATATATCTGTATAGTTGGAAAACAATTTCGTTTGTTTTATTTTAATTTTTTTTGTTAATTATAAAATATATAACATTGTTTTAATTTTTTAGTGCCAAACGGAGTACTGGGAGTTTGGTATCAAAATCTCGTTCATCTCGCTTTCTAAGATCAGGTTTCTCTCTCCTTTTCTTTGTAGTCGATATTTATCATTTGAAAGATCGTCTAATTCTACATCTGTTAATATATTGTATCGGTTGGGGAGAAACAGTATATGATTTTCCAGTTCAAGTTGAACTATTTCCCCGTACTTTGTTGTTACTCGCTTTGCACATAAGATGACGTATTTGTATGATTCATCTAAATCCTATATATGGATTAAGCATTTTGTATTACAGGAATTGAATTTGCTTATTATAAGTTGTGAAATATTAATAGCGCAATATTAACATTTCACAACTTATAACTTTGAACTTAAATTTCGATGTAATCACGATATAAACTTTCTGGACACTAAGAAATCTAACTGAAAATTGATAAACAATGATATTTGATTTGAATGTAAGAGAGAGAGAGAGAACAAAAAACGAATAGATGAATAATGAAATCTATACTTAAAACCAAAAAGTTGGAAAAAGATAGAGATATATGTATACATTTTTGAGTTCTTCACTCAAAATTTTAAATTAGTTTTGGAGTGAAACGCAGATTTAGTTTTTTGAATTGTAAATCATTTATCTAACAACTGATTCATTGAAAGCTATTATTAGTAGAGAACTAAAAGTCATAAAGATCGCAAGCCAAATTCGGATGCAAAAAGTAACAAAAATTCAAATCATGAGTCAAATTCAAAACAAAGTTCAACAATTCTTAGCCAATCTTTAAGGATGTCAACTATATGAACACAGGGAAATGGTGAAATTTTTTCTCCATATGTTGGATGAAAAACAGGTTTTGGTATAATCGAAGATGAGGACAAGGACGATGTTCACTTCAAGTCTTGTCCGTGGAGTCATCCAGATTGTGACGAAGGTCCAGATACTTGCCGATGCTCCGTATTTTATTTGAGAAAAATGGTGATAACTAATTTAATTAATTCGTATTATGTAATATTTTATTGAAACTAAATAAATATCAAAAAACAAAAATCAAAATTTTTTTTCTCATTTGTAATATATGTATGTATATGTATTGTAGAATTTCTATTTATTTCTCTTAAAAATAAAACAATTTGTTCTCTTATTACTAGATACTATCCCATTTCTTCTTCTTGAAGTTTAGCAATCTCTGCTAAAAGCATATCAAGTTCGTAATGAGTATTGGTTTCTTCTACACGAAAATGATGCCATGCTAAAGTATTTATGTTATTATTACTAATTTTTCTCTTATCGTCTGCTTAACTTAATACTGCTTTACTTAATTGACTAGTATAAATTTGACGTAATTTTGACTTAAACGTTAACATGGTGTCATATACATAAGACTTATCAAACAAACAATTTCTATATGACAATAAACTATACTTACCTAAAACGGATTTCTTTACCCCTTTCGATTTTTTACATCATTTTGATCTTGCGTACTAAAGGAATACATCTTAGATCGCAGCTCAAGAAATTCTTTCATTATTTTCCCGCAGTTTTCATCTTTCATCATACCCAAAACCTTTTTGTTCAAAAGAGGAATGTCATATTTCTTATCTAAAGCATAATCTGATGTATCGAATTGTTGTTCGATGTCAGGCTTTATGTCCGCGTAAAAGTCTTCTGTTTTTATTGTGTAAATAAAAGAGTCAGTATCCATATAATTTAATGATAGATTTTTCTTGAACTTAGGTTGCCGTGTTACCGTTTGATTATTTTCTTCATGTCCCTTTTTTCTGAATTTTTTGTTCCATCATACCTAAGTCAAACTTTTTTGGTTTGAATTTTCTACTTAAGTACATGTAAACGTTTTCCATTGTTTTTTTTTATTATTGGTAGCTTAAGCCATAGCTTAAATTTGTATGTAGTCAGTATTTTGACGAACATTTATATTGCTATATTAAATTGAATTAATTGATGTTGACTTTCCTTTGTGCCTTGGAATATTTATCATGTCCTTCTGAGATTTAAAAACAAATTTCGACCAATTAGCCTATGAATCTTAATTCAATTTAATATACTATTTGACTATTGTTTTTTAAATAATCATTATAAATATCTTCACAATTGCTAATTATACAATCTACAAACTTTTCGCCTGCATCTTCCCCCGTATATATTTCAAACTTAACTAACTTATCATCATTCTTACATTTAATATAATAACTAAAAGCACAAGGAATGTGCTTTTTACTATATCTACTTTTATCACTTACTCTAATATCAATATCCTGCAGTACACATTCAAAATCTGCATATACGACAAAAGGTACATTCATCTTTCGTTGATGATCTTTGAAGCGTAATGTGGACTTGTCCTCGGAGGGTAGCTCAGTCACAATTTGTCCACATACCAATTTGTGTTGTTCCATAGTCCGATCATTGTGTGTGTATTGCAGACAGCTGTTGCAAAACAAAAGTTTTCTGCAGTGCTTCGTAGTCTGATATTTTAAAAGTCTGTGGAAGGAAAATAGATATAAATACTGGTCACTGAACATAATTGGCAGCGACTGACACTATCATGTACTAAAAGCAGAGTAAGAGCGCCGACCTTCGTCGGCCCGTTAGCAAAAATTACAAATTACAAAAAAAAAAACTGTCTATCGTCTCATCTTTCCTAATCTGGTACGGCATATTGAAATGGATAGTGTGGTATTTCCATGGGTAGTAAGAACTGATTATTTTATTCCTGCCTCTGCACTGGATATTGATATTGAAAATTGTTGCAGGACATTGGGTTGCACAAATAATATTTTTGGTGTGCTTTTATTTATTTTTATATTTATTACACAAAGAATTTTTAAATATTCACGACTCCTCAATTTTTGATACAAAAATGTACTGAATTCTATCTTAGAAATTTTGAACTATATTAATTCCTGAAAATTTTGCTATGGTATAGTAAACTGCATTCCAACAAAGTAGTTTTCAAAGTCAAACATATCAAAACGGTTGAAATTCAAATACTTGAAACACTTGTAGCTACAGAAATCGTTGCCTACAAAAAAAAATTTGTGAACAGAATAAAAAAGAGAAAAAAAAGTAGTGATCGAATTTCCTACGATACAAAAATTAATGTAAAAATATCTAATAGGTGCACCAAATTTTCTGATATAGCCAGACTACAGCAGCATGCAGATACGTTACAAAAATTTTGATAAGTGATAAACAAAAATTTTGATAAGTGATATACAAAGAATATGGAGGCATGCTTATGCATGCAGATACGTTACAAAGTTTTGAACGGAACGTGATATACACAGAATACGGAGGCATTATTATGCATGCAGATACGTTACAAAGTTTTGAACGGAATGTGATGTATACAGAGTGCAGAGACATGCTTATGCATGGATATACGACAGAAAATGATTAAGGGAATGAAACTGCTACGTAGACAATATTTATGTAAACAAACATTGTGCATATCACTGCACAGAATACGTAACCATGCTTATGCATGTAGAAACGTTCCAAAATTTTGTAGCAAAAGAAACTGCTGCGTGGACAATATTTATGTAAATGACAAGCTGCAAAATTTTTAGCTAAACAAATTTTTAAAAGCAGAATTATTAAAATTTTAAGTTGAGCTTTTATTTGTAAAATGAAGCCCTTCTGGTACACACTATTGTATCGCAGACTTCAGCGTCATCATTTGAAGGAATATCTGAAAAAAGCTAGACAGGAAGAGTTCGAGAGACATCTTGAAGGAGATGAGGAACTTTTCCTAGAGCTGTCATCGCAGCCAACGTCTGACGCAGCCCCATATGAAGAGATGCTAACAGCCGATGAGGATCTCTTTTTAGCGGTGTCTTCGCAGCCAACCACAACAGACCATCAAAATAATCCAAGCGAGGTAGCAACCAAACCTCAAATAGAAATATTGAGTGTTCAAATACTTCCAAAAATTTATATACCTATTTTTCTTGCGATGTATGGAGACGATCAATTGTTGGTAGAGGCAGCGAACGTAGTAGAGGCAAATTTACATTAAGATATAAACAAAAATATATACATAATTTGATACATATTGCTTATTAATAAAAATTAAAACAATGCATATGTTTAAACAATGGTTCATTCATTCAAATGGCCAAGGGAATATTTGGGCACAAAGAATAAACGCTTATTATTTGTTTGTATGTACTTAAGTGCGTAAATGAAATAAATTTGTAGATATTTATGTACGCATGGATATATACATCTTATCACATTTCATACTGATCCACTTGCGCTAAATCCAGGAAAGCAAAAAAGCGGATTGTCATACAGACTCACCAATCGTCACACACACACAGCCTGTCAGAAAGACAAACATTGCAATCGCCGCTCACAGCAGAAACATATTTGAAAAATAAAGAAATCATATCATCCAGAACACGAAATATAATCCATAGATGATCGTCAAGCATAAAATAAACAAATTCAATATTAATATAAACATATTATCAGTGCCAATATAAAGGAACAGTAAATTTTTTTCACAATGCCGTCAAGACGAGAATAATCGAACTATTGACTACATTCTAACATTGCATACAAACAAAATTGCCGGACAAAATTATTAAGTAAACACATCAAAATTTAAACAACCAAAATAAATAAAAAAAATTAGACTGTAGCAAAAATAAAAGATTCACAAAAAATTAGGGCCATCCATTTATACAACACTTTTAATAAAGGACAGACCGACAGAAACTCACATATGGACAGAGAGGAGCTCTCACGCTCACATATACAAACTCGTCTAGGTTACTACAGCACCCCTCCACGAAACTCCCCTCACATATGGACGGACAGGTATTCACACGTTCACATACCGACGGACATGTATTCCCAAAGTCGTATATGGACAGACACAAATTCCCACGCCTACCCCAACATTATAACAACAACAATGTGAACACCCTTATTAAACCGTGGGAAAATATACATACACACACACAAACATCAAAGCAATTAACAAAATTTTGGTAATTAAAAATTTTGATGAAATGTGAGTATTTTAATTGCTCTGGCACATACATTTCTATACTACTCTGGATCCTTATGAATAACGAAGAC
This sequence comes from Linnaemya tessellans, assembly GCA_951800035.1. Taxonomy (NCBI): domain Eukaryota; kingdom Metazoa; phylum Arthropoda; class Insecta; order Diptera; family Tachinidae; genus Linnaemya; species Linnaemya tessellans. The sequence continues at coordinate 39,473,648 of OX637533.1, read as the reverse complement.
GATTGAGCGATGTCCGTCTGTCTGGGGGTTTCCCAAGCCCCCAGAAAAGCTAGAGACTTTGTTCTTGGACTGATGGATTGGAAATGAGCTTAAATAGAGTAGTATTGAAATTCAGAAAGAAGAATCCGAAATACCGTTCCAGAGCTGACAAGCTTACACTTGACGCAAAATTAATACCAAAAACCAATTATATTTTGGTTGTTTGTAAATTAAACTTATTTCATGCTTTGTCTATTAAAAACTAAAAAAAAACCAGGGTTGGGAAATTAAAAGTTTTTTTTGCACGTGCAGTATTTTGTAGTACATGTAATAACTAATATGGTTAAACATTTTAATTTTTTCTTAAATAAAATCGCTTTAGACATCATGAAGATTTGCAATTTTTTATATTAAAATTTCGCTTCCAAGAGTGGTAAATTAAAATTTTTTTATACATAAAAGTAACTAAAAAGGCAACTGACCTAGTTTTTTTTGTTAACTAAAACTATTTTATAATTTAGAAAGAACTAAATTGGTATCAAAATTAAAAATCTAAATTTCAAATCCAGAGTTGGACGAGTGCAATATGTTATAGTACATGAAAGTAACCATACTTTTTTATATTTGTCTTAAATAAAACTACTTTATACCTCGTGAAGAGTTGCAGTGATAAAATAAAATTAAATTTGAGTTTCAGGTTTGGGAAAATGAAAGTTTTTTTTGGTACATGCAATATTTTGTAGTATATGTAATAACCGAAATGGGTAAATGTTTTGAGTTTTTCTTAAATAAAACTACTTTATAAATCATGAAGATTTGCATTGATAAAAATGAATTTTTTTAATTAAAATTTCGCTTCCAGGGTTGGGAAATTGAAATTTTTTTATACACAAAAAACTAACCAAAAAGGCAACTGACGTGGTTTTTTTTTTTTTTTTTTTTGGTAACTAAAACTATTTTATAATTTAGAAAGAACAAAATTTGTATCAAAATTAAAAATAAAAATTTCAAATCCAGGGTTGGACGAGTGCAATATATTATAGCACATGAAAGTAACCAAAATTGTTAAAATTTTAAAATTTTTCTTAAATAAAACTACTTTATACCTCATGAAGAGTTGCAGTGAAAAAAAATTAAATTTCGCTTACAGGGTTGGGAAAATGAAAGTTTTTTTGGTACATGCAATATATTGTAGTACAAGAAAGTGACCAAAATGGTTGCAAATTTTAACTTTTTCTTATATAAAAATAAAAAAATTTTCGGTTCAAAGGATAGGAAATTGTGATTTTTTATACATAAAAGTAACGTAAAAGGCAACTAACGTCGGCTCTTTACTAATTAAAACAATTTTTTATTTCAGGAAAAACAAAATTGGTATCAAATATTAAAAATATCAAAATTTCGATTCCACGGTTGGATAACTGCAATATTTTGTAGTACATGAAAGTGACCAAAACGGTTACAAACTTATATAGGAAGAACGAAATTGATATCAAAAATTCAAAAATAGAAAATAAAATTTTGAATCCAGGGTTCGACAAGTGCAATATTTTATACTACATATAAGTGACCAAAACGGTTAAAAAATTTAAATTTTTCTTAAAAAAAATTACTTTGTCTCGGTTCGCACTATGAAATTTTCTTTCATGAAATTTGTGAAACTCTCTTTTAAAATTTCACTCGGGTCTGCACACTGAAAGTTAATTTCATGAAACTTAATATTTTTCTTTGTTTACTTTCACATTATTTTTCTTCTTTGTCACTTACAAAACAAAAAGTAAAGCGTGATAACAAAAAGAGTAGTAAAAAACAATAAAAATGGAGGAAAATTATAAAAATTTAGCTATAAAAACATTGCTTGAATCAATTGGCGAAGCAATTGGTATGGATGAAAGTGAAGATGTATTAATAGGTAAGCAGCATTTCCATGATTTTGATATAAATTCTTATGTATTAAATAATTTTGAAATTATTTTAGGTTTAGTAGATTTGTGCACCAAAGCCACCTGCTTGCCCTCCCCTAATAAACAAAAAAAAGCAGTGGGTAAAACCATGGAGACTAGCCAGAGCCGAGCGCGAATCCTTTTCGTTTTTAAGCAGTGGACTTTTGCTGAGTGACGAATCGTCATATAGGAATTATTTGAGAATGCCTAAGTGTAAATTTGAATTCATATTGAATGTTATAGAACGAGATATTACCACCTGCGATACGAAAATGAGGGAAGCGATTCGTCCCGCAGAAAAGTTGGCTTTAACCTTGAGATTTATTGCAACAGGTATGTTATACTAGATTTAATTAAAGTTTATAGGTGAGACTTTCCGAAGCATTGACTACCAAACTAGAGTGTCAAGAACGGCTATATCTGGAATAGTTCCACAAGTTTGCGAATCCATTTGGAGACGTTTGAAAGGAACGTACTTGAAGGTATGTATCGTAAATACTTTGGTTTTATTAAGTTGTTTATCTCTTAACATTTTTATGTATGTATATTTTTCTTCTTGATTAAATAGTTTCCAAGCAGTCGATCCGAATGGGAGGCCATTGCTAGGGAATTTGCCATCAAGTGGCAATTCCCCAACTGCCTAGGAGCTTTGGACGGAAAACATATAAGTTTTCGGTCATCGCGCAAAGACGGAGCGTTTTTCCATAATTATAAAGAAACTAATAGCATAGTTTTGATGGCATTAGTCGATGCCAACTGCAAATTTATTTTCGTTGACATCGGGTGCAATGGCCGCAATAACGATGCTGGCATTTTTCTTCAAAGCCGTTTAAGAACAGTTCTCCAAGAAGCTACTGAGATACCGCCTGACACAACGGTAGGTAATGGCCGTCCCCTTCCTTACGTAGTCGTTGGAGACGAATCATTTCCTCTGCAAATGCACTTATTGAAGTCATACCCTTTCCACACCAACTCACAGGAAAAGCAAGTTTTTAATAAACGAATCTCCCGAGCAAGGCATGTGGTAGAACATGCTTTTGGCATGTTAGCAAATAGATTCCGAGTTTTCTTGATGTCAATGAATTTAAAAGAAGAAAAGGTTGAAATAATTACCTTTGCATGTGTTACGTTGCATAATTTTTTGTTGGAACACGATGGAACGTATACGCAAAATGTCACGGAAGTATTCCCAAACGAAAATTGTACCAATTTAAGTAGCGCGTACAATCCCCGCAAAGGTGAGGCCGAAACCATTAGAAAAGAGTTTACGGCATACTTTAATAATGAAGGTAAACTGGATTGGTTATAATGGGCTATAAGTGTAAACTGGTTTATTTTTATTAAAAATGTAAAAAAAATAAGAAACATATTAAAAATGCAGTATGTATTTTATTTTTATAAAAATCAATTTATTACACATATTTATCTTCAAAAAAGTTAATTTTATTAAATAGGTACATATATATATATATATATATATATATATATATATATATATATATATTTGGTTAAAACAAAAAAGTATTAATAAAATTAATTAAATAAAAATAATTCACAGCGTTTGATTCATTTAATATTAAAACAAAACAAAAAAGTATTAATAAAATTAATTAACTAAAAATAATTCACAGCGTTTGGTTCATTTAATATAAACAAAACAAAAATAATAATTCACTGCCTGTTTGTAGAATACGTTTAAAATATTTCAATCGTCTATTTGTGTTTAAAACAAAATACAAATTTTTGAAATATTTTAAACGTCTTCTACAAACAAGCAGTTAATACACACACATACTATTTATCTTCAAAAAAGTTACTGCCCGGCCCACGATGTCGAACGAATTTTTCTTTCATACAAATTACATTTAAAACAAAAACAAAATGTTTAAAATTGTTTTTGTTTTAAATGTAATTTGTACGAAAGAAAAATTCGTCCGACATCGTGGGCCAGGCAGTTAATTTCATTAAATAGGTACATACATATATATTTGGTTAAAACAAAACAAAAATATTAATTTAATAATGAAAACTAAAAATAATTCACAGCCACTAATTTCCGTGGTTTTATTCACTTACAAAATAAAAATAATTCACTGTCACTTTGTACATTTCAGGAAAATTTAAGTTATTTCTATATATCTGAAAGAAGTTTTAAATTTTAGTATGCAATCAGGAATGGAAATAAAAAAAAGAGTTTTACTTATTCTGAAGTCTCGAAGTCCTCGTCATCGAACAGTCCTTCCATGGACAGCTCCAAAATATTTCTAGAAGAAATGGTACTTGTCGAAGAATTAGTTAATTTTCTCATTAGGCATTGCACTTGCCAAGCCGCTTCATCTGATTTGTGACTAAATTTCCTAGCCAGGCGAATTTTTTTTCTTTTTTTGCTGATATGATTGTTTTCAAACTATTCAGGTCACTTTGGAATAAATTGATTGTAGTCTAACCAAAAAATTTATGTAATGTTATAATTAAATACATTTTTAAATTGCAATAACAATTTTATACATACATACATACATATTTTTATTATGGAAATTACTTTTCTTAACAGGCTGTTGGCTCAAATTGTCATCTTCGCCAAAGTCAGATGTGGTGTTTTCTGTGCTTGAGGTCTAAAACAAATAAAAACAACAAAGTAAATCATAATTTTATTATACACTTTAATTTAAAGCATACATACCTCTACGTTGTCTTTGCTAGGTCTAACTTCAATGTGGTTTTTTAGGAAACACAGTTGGTCATAGCACAATGGCCTTGGGACATAAATATCCGTCACTCCAGCCCCACTTTTTTTTTAACTCTTCTCCAGCCTTTGCTCTTGCATAAATTGCACACGCAAATTCCTCCACTTACGTTTTATTTCTTTAACATCTATAAAATCAAGCTTACTGTCAGCTTTTTTTACATCTTCCAGTATTTTATTCCATGCTTCAGCTTTTTTTACTCTGTCTAAATATTCCTTACTTTTAACATTAAACAAGCAAGGATATTGCTGTAAGCTAATAATAAGATTCTCCACAGTTTCCTGGTTCCATTTTTGGGCCATTTTTATATATTATTATTATTATTTTTAACTTTTTTAATTTTAAAATTTCTGTTTTGCACTCTAAAACAAATTTTTGCTGTCACTACCATTAAAAGAATATAAAAATAAAGTAAAATCAAAAATAATGGTACAGCCAACTTCATGTTGACAATTAGGAATTACAATACAAAACAGAATTTCAGTGAACATGAAAGTGTGTACCCGACACCATATGGCTTAATAAATAATAAAATAAATTACCAAAATAGCTAATGGTCAAAAAATTAATAGCAATTTTTCTTCTTCTCAATACGGGACACCACAACCTTTTTTATCAAAGCAGTATTTTGCGTCAGTTCTATTAGACCAGTGATGCTCGTTTCATAGAGCAATTGCTTATTGGCGACACCCAGCACTTTTTATACCCTTCAAAAAAGAATTTAAAGTATATATATTCTTGATCAGTGATGAAATCTAAGACGAACTGAGCATGTCCGTCTGTGGAAATCACGATTCAGTCCAAACGAAAAGAGCTAGACTCTTGAAATATGGCATAAATATATTTTGAAACTTAGAGCAGGTTAAGTTCGAAGATGGGCTAAACCGGGCAAGAGGGAAAAAAGTTCCCCTAAGAAGAACTAAACCAACCCAGAAAAAACAACATAATTTTTAAAGTTTCTTGGTTATTTTGTTAAGCAAATGATATATTTTTATGTCAAATACGGTCCAACGCCTTAAACTTGGAGCCATTAAATAAAATAAAAATATTTTTTGACCCGCCTACATTCCTTAAAAATAACATTTTTAAGCTTTAATGACGAAGCTGAGACGAAACCTAGTACTTCTCTGTCCTACCCCCTCCTTCCCCTTCGCCCCCTAAATGACCCTACCAAAAAAATTTAAAATTTTGTATAAAATCATCCCAAGCATTTATCTTTATGACTGCCGATTTCTGCCCTACCCCCCCCCCCCCCTCTTCCTTTGCCCCCTAAATGACCATACAAAAAAAAATTTAAGTTTAGTATATAATCATCCTAACCATTTATCTTTAGAGTTTTATGACTGCCTGTGCTGCCCTACCCCCTCCTCCCCCTTTGCCCGCTAAATGACCCTATTAAAAATATATAAATTTTTTTTTTAATTTTGTGTATAATCATCCCAAGCATTTATTTTTAAAGTTTTATGTCTACCTGTTTCTGCCCTACCCCCTCTCCCCCTTTGCCCTCTAAATGTTTCCCCCACAGCCCTTGCCAGAGCGACCCCGCCAAAATACAGTTTTTATACCCTCCAAAGAGAATTGGACCCCATAAAGTAAATATATTCTTGATCAGTGATGAAGTCTAAGACGGTCTAGCAATGCCCATACGTTCGTCTGTGGAAAACATGATATTGTATATTTTTTTAACCCCGCCCCCTTTAGTGGGCGTTGACGTACGATATTGTATAAAGGAACTCTGTCCCACCAAGTTAAACATTTTAAATTCATTTACTAAATATTTGGAGGGTATTTAAGATTCGACCCGGTCGAATATAACGTTTTTACTTGTTTATGCTCATTTAATTTAGTTGATGGTACCATTACAAAAATTTGTCGTGGTATACATAAAATATATGTTTGAAAACCTTTTTTTCAACTTCCAAGACAGGTTTAAAGATTTTGATGCCTTTGAACCATTTCTTGATCTTTTTGAAGTCCCCTTTAAAGTTGACGTTACAAATTATGAGTTCAAAATACAAACGGAACTCATTATTTTGCGAAGCGAAATAACAGAGCAACCACTCGATGATATGTTGTCATTTTGGAAAAGTTTGGATGAATTAACCCAGGGCACACTGATACAGGTAGGAGCGATAGCCCATACGGTTATTTTGTTTTTGGGAGAAATTCTAGTACAAACGTCAAAATTTCTTTACATATTTACATACATACAAAACTTAAGAGCAAATGTAAAAACAAACATGTATATTTTGTTTTTGTACTTCTTCGTTTTGCTTTGCTCTACACAATGAATTGTGACGTTTGAATTAGAATTCACAAAAACAAAATACATGTAGGTTTTTATTTTTGTAAAACCGCTCCTACCTGTATCAGTGTGCCCTGAATTAACCTATCCAGAGTTAAAAAATAATGCTTTGAAAATAATGTCTCTGTTTCCTTCAACTTGTGCGAGCAAATTTTTTCGGATTTGAAATTCATTTGTTTAAAACAAAGGAATAAACTGAGGTCCGAACATTTAAAGCATATTTTGATCTTGCGAAATTGCCACAGAAGCATTTGCGTAGACACATATATTTTTTGGTTGAGCGAACGATAGCTATCGAAATCAAGGAATCCAAATTGATTCGAAATCGAGCGACTAACTTTCGATCGCTTAGATTCTTGTTCGAGATTGAGGAACAGGCGGTTAATTACTTGCTTTTGATTTCTTAAAAGTAAACAAAGTTCCTATTTTAAACTCATACATAAACTTTAAATGGAAAATCTTTACTTTTTCGTTTAACTGTACCTTTAAATTAGTCTCATTTCCTCACCAATACAAAAGCCTTTTAATTTTGAGCACCATTGTATTAGACTATCAATTTTAAATTCTTAATTCCTTGTTTCCTTGTTTGTCGGTACATACATACATATGTATGTGCATAAACATTTACATTTATTTTTCCCTAATTATTACTCATGTGTTAGAAGTATTTGCAAGAAAAAAATTTAATTTCCTGTATGTTCGTCTCATGATTCGAAGTTTTTGCTCAAGAAATACAAATTAGTGGGTTTATATTTAGAGACGCCGTTGATTCGGGCGACGGCTTCTAAATTTTGTTGCTTTATACTTTTTATGAGTATTTTGTATCTACGCAAGAAATTTGCAAAAAAGTTTGCTTTGTAATTGGTTATTTAATCTATCACTTTATTTAAAAAGCGCGCAAGCAAACAACATTTAAATGTTAGGTTAAATATGGCACAGGAATTTGGGACAAATTTGCATTTTGAAGCTGTCATACGAAACACCGGGGCGATGACACAGATGTCGGGGAAGGCTGGTCACAATAATTATACTCCACAGAATTTGGTATTATATTCCATTTGGTATTATGTTCCATGTCTCACGGCCGTAGAGAGTAACAACTTAAGTGTCCGTAGAGTCGTCTGCTGTGCCACACTTTATAATAGGTGCTTTTTAAGAGGTTTGGAATTTGATTCAAAAGAATCATAAACTTTAGAGAAATGTATGAAATCTTTATTTAAATCGATAGAACGATCTATATAATTCAATGATTAAAGATGATTTTATTTAAATGTTGAACATGTTTGGCAGTAACATGTTAGGATCGTGAGAAAACTGGAATACGTGGGCGACTAAAAATTGTTTTATTTTCTAGCTCTTGTGCTTCTCTATCACATATTTCGAATTTCTCTAAAGAATGAATTTCTGGAAATTGGTAACGCCATAACGGTTAACAGTTGGATACAGAACATGAGAGCTAAACAATAACTAATGAAGTCGTAATCTCTTTCTCTGGTTTTGCTAGTACATATATTATTAATAAAAAAATGTAACGGCTACTTGGAACCAGCGTGACCATTGCGGCGACGAAACTATCAAATTGATACTTTCTAATAAGTTCAATCTGCCACCCTTTATGCCATTTTGCCACAACTTCATACTTTCAGACAACAGCCTATATCTAAATTTTTGGAGAAAAGCGATATAAATAGCGTATAAAAAAATCACATAATTTTTTGCTTTTCCGCTAAAGAAGGAAATCTTTCGTTTTACTGAAGATTTTTAAATTTTGAGTTGCGAAACAAGTGCGATATAATGACCACTAATAATCTGAAGCCATCTATTTGAAACAATATTTTTTAAAATTGATATTATTCGAATTCCAAAATTATTTCAGATATAAGACTTTTTCTGCGAGTTTCATGGGCCTTCATTTATGGGTAGTGACATACTTTTTTATGATGACCACTAATCTTCTCAAGTCAATTTTTTTAAATAATTTTATGGCCATTGGACGTGATAAGGCAGCACAAGAGCTGTAAAATAAAACAATTTTTATGTAGTAAGTATTTTAACGAACATATATATTGCTATATTAAATTGAATCAAGATTTATAGGCTATGAAAAAAAATAATCAAACGGTAACACGGGTATTAAAAAACCAAAATGTGCTAACATCAGGTTGATATAGTTCTCGTATTCAATTTGCTAATAAAATTTGTTTAAATAAGAACTGTTGCCTGTATTTAACTAACCGACCTAATAATTGGTGACAAACACAATACACATGAGCACTGATGATGAAAGCGTTGCTGCTTTCGAAAACATTTGTTCTGCTCTGCTGTGTAACTTGAATAACTAAAAACTTATGTTGACTTTCCTTTGTGCCTTGGAATATTTATCATGTCTTTCTGAAGTTTAAAAACAAATTTCGAACAATTAGCCTATAAATCTTAATTCAATTTAATATAGCAATATATATGTTCGTTAAAATACTTACTACATACAAATTTAAGCTATGGCCTAAGCTACCAATAATAAATTGGAAAAACGTTCACGTTCACAAAAAGTTTGGCTTAGGTATGATGGAACAAAGAATTCAGAAATATGAGACATGAAAAAATAATCAAACGGTAACACGGGTATTAAACAAGTAAAAGTGTTATATTCGGCTGTGCCGAATCTTAAATACCCTTCACAGATGTAATTCTTCTTTCTTTCTTTCTTGCTAAAACAGAAAGTAGATTTAATTAAAACATAATTAACAAAAAACAAAATGATGTTATCAGTTACTTTTATATTTAAGACAACGTTTAAATTTTTGGTTAGGAAGCTAAATGTTTGGCTCTTCTTACTTCTAATACTTCTGAACGTCTTTCAAAAATATTAAATATGTTAAATTTACAAACAAAAAGAAAAAATCCGTTACATGTACTCCAAAAGGTTCTAATTGTCCAACCGTAGAATAGTCTTTTAGATTTTTGTTTGTTTTTAACACCAATTTATTTCTCCCTGATATATAAAGTAGGTATAATTCATCATAAAAATCAAAAATAACAAATTATATGGTTACTTCTATGAATCAAAAAATGTCGATATTGCAACCCTGAAATTAGATTTTTAATTATTTTGGATTTTAATACCAATTTAACTCTTCCCGAAGTATAAAAAGATTTCATTCACACACAACCAAAATGAGGAACTTATACGGCTACTTTTATGTACTAAAAAATTTCAATTTTCCAACCCGGGTACCGAATTTTTAATACCAAATTAATACCAAATTAATTCTTGAAGAATAAATAGGTTTAATTCACTAAAAAAACAAAATTTGGAATTTATGTGGGTACTTTTATGTACCAGAAATATTTCGATTTTCCAACTCTGGAAGCGAATTTTTATTTTTTTACCAATGCAATTCTTAGTGAGGCATGAAATAGTAAAAACTTAATATTTGTAACCATTTTCGTCACTTTCATGTACCACAAAATATTGCAGTTATCCAACCCTGGAACCGAAATTTTGATTTGTTTTAATTTTTAATACCAATTTTGTTTTTCCTGAATTAAAAAATAGTTTTAGTTAGTAAAAAACCGACCTTAGTTGGCTTTTTGGTTACTTTTATGTATAAAAAAATTTCAATTTCCCATCCCTGGGAGCGAAATTTTCCTGTTTCTTTTCTTTTTTTACCAATGCTAGTTTTCATTAGTTATAAAGTCGTTTTATTTACAAAAATCTTAAAATTAGCAACCATTTTTGTCACTTTCATGTTCTACAATATGTCGCATGTACCAAAAAAACTTTCAATTTCCCATCCCTGGAATTGAAATTTAATTTTTTTGTGCTTTTTTATAAATGTGACTCTTCATGGGGTATAAAGTAGTTTTATTGAAGAAACATTTTAAATTTGAAACCATTTTGGTTGCTTTTATGTATAAAAAATTTCAATTTCCCACCCCTGGAAGCGAAATTTAAATTTTTAAAATTTTTTATCAATGCAAATCTTCATAAAGTATAAAGTGATTTTATTTAAGAAAAACTCAAAATTTATAACAAAATATTGCATGTACCAAAAAAAACTTTCATTTTCCAACCCCGGAAGCGAAATTTAATTTTTTTATTTTTTATTTTTTATCAATGCAAGTCTTCTTGAGGTATAAAGTAGTTTTATTTAAGAAATATTTAAATTTTTTAACCATTTTGGACATTTTCATGTACTACAAACTATTGCACTTGTCCAACCCTGGATTCGAAATTTTTATTCTTAATTTTTGATACCAATTTTTTTTCCTAAATTATAAGACTGTTTTAGTTAGCAAAAAAACAACATCAGTTGCCTGTTTGATTACTTTCACTTATAAAAAAATGCAATTTCCCATCCCTGGAAGCAAAATTTTAATATAAACAAATTTTTTTGGTCAATGCAAATCTTCATGACGTATAAAGAGGTTTTGTTAAAGAAAAACTTGAAATTTTTAACAATTTCAGTTACTACATGCACTACAAAATACGGAATGGGGCGAAAAAAATTTTTATTTCCCATCCCTGGAAAAAATTTTTAATTTTTTTAGTTTTTATAGACCATTGAGGCTTCCCAAAGCACGAAATAGGTTTAATTTACAAACATTAAAAAATAATTGATTTTTGGTATAAATTTTCCGTCGAGAAATAGGTACGATTTCACGTACAGACAGACGGACATCGCTCAATCTTCATCGCTATTCATAAGGATCCAGAATATATATACTTTATGGGGTCCCATATTAATATCGAAGAAATTACACACGGAATTACAAACCTATATATACCCTTTCACTGTTTTGTGAAGGGTACAAAAACAATAATGTGTTTACATCAGGTTGATACAGTTCTCGTATTCAATTTCCTAATCAAATTTGTTTAAATAAGAACTGTTATCATATTCAACTAAGCCACCTAATAAGTGGTGACGAACACAATACACGTGAGCACTGATGATGATAGCGTGGCGGCTTTCGAAAACAGCTGTTCTGCTCTGCTGTGTAGGTTGAATAACTAAAAACTGGTGTTGACTTTCCTTTGTTCCTTGGAATATTTATCATGTCCTTCTGAGATTTAAAAACAAATTTCGAATAATTAGCCTATAAATCTTAATTCAAAACAATTTTTAGTCGCCCACATATTCCCATTTAAAAAAAATCAGTCTTTAGAGAAATTTCAAATATGAAATTTCACTAAAATCCATTAAAAATCCAACTGTTAAGGGCTATGGCCATTGGACTTCATACAGGACCACAAAAGCTACAAAATAAAACGATTTTTAGTCGCCACATATTCCCGTGTTCTCAGGATTCTAGCTTATCCTCTCTAGAGAATAAGCTTATCTTCATAGCTATACCAAAGTATTAATATATTATGGAAGTTATGGATCTGGTATCTGTTCCGTTAATTTTTTTCAAGGTTGGTCCAGAAATGTGGCCAGTATTCCATTTGGAATACAAACACTCGAATTTTTCATGCTTAACAGTGCTATGTTAAGATGCTAACAGAGCTCGTTAACGTACTTGGCTTGTGTCTAGGACAGTGATGTGCACTAACAGATAAACACACTTGCGTTTGCGCGTGGAGCAGAGAAAACCCTCTGCTTACTTTTAACAGAGGTGAAAATGTTTTTTGAATCAATTTCTGTTTATCAAAAAACTGAAGACATAAATCTACAAACTGTATTCAATGTTTGGTACCACATATAATTGTGAAGCAGCATTTTCTACGCAATCGATTATCCGATAGAAATGAGGCCGACCTGCTAAGAACAAAAGGGTACCGAGGCCATATAGATCTGGATGAGCTCATAAATATTTATTTTAAATAAACATTTATTATAAACTAGTTTACAAAAAAAATAAAATTTTCGTCTTATTATGCTAATAAATAACCAGTAAGAACGTTATATTCGACCGGTTTGTATTTTGAATACCCTCCAAATATTTAGTAAGTAAATTTAAAATGTTTTAAAATCTTCTATTCGACAAACAAAAAGCACTAAATTTAATATGTTTAACTTGGTGGGACACAGTTCCTTAGAGACATCTCTGTACCCAATTTTAAATCTTTATTTTGACAGAGTCATTCCGGAAAATGCAGTGGGGGAGACGTTTCACCTCTGCAAGATCAGAGAACAGCTTCTTTTAGGATTAAGCAATATAAATTGTTCAATATTTACAATATTTTTGCATATAATATCGTACGTCAATGCCCACTAAAGGGGGCGGGGTTCAAAAATAGACTATATCATGTTTTCCACAGACGAACGTATGGGCACTTCTGGATCGTATTCGACTTCATCACTGTTCAAGAATATGTTTACTTTATGGGGTCCAATTCTTTTTGGAGGGTATTAAAATTGTATTTTGTCGGGGTCTCTCTGGAAGGGGCCGTGGGGGAGACATTTCACCTTTGCCATAAAATTCTAAAAATAGATGTTTGGGATAATTAAATGTAAACATTATTTAAAATTTTATTTTTTATAGGGTCATTTAAAGCACAAAGGGGGAGGAGGGCGTAGGGCGTAGGGCAGAGGAGTATCAGGTTACAACTCAGCTTCGTCATTAAAGCTTAAAAATGTTATTTTTAAGGAATGTAGGCTTAAGTAAAACAATTTGCTAAATTTTTAAACTATGTTTGCATATAATAACGCCCTCTAAAGGGAACGGGGAACACAAATTTATTTTTTTGATTTGATAGCTCCAAGTTTAACGCGATTGACCTTCTCTGACATAAAAATATATAATTTGCTTAACAAAATTACAAAAAAACTTTAAAAATTATGTTGTTTTTAGAGGTTGGTTTAGTTCTTTTTAGGGGAACTTTTTCCCCTCTGCCCCGATTCAGCTCATTTACGAACCTGACCTGTGCTGTCCTTCAAGATATATTTATATCAAATTTCAAGAGTCTGGCTCTTTTCGTTTGAACTGAGTTGTGCTTTCCACTGACGGACCGACAGACATGCTCAGAACTTGTTAGATTTCATCACTGATCACTTTATGGGGTCTCAGATGGATTTTTGCGTTACAAACGGAATGACAAAGTGAATATACCCTCCAATTCTTTTTTGTAGGGTATACAAATATTGTGTTATATACAATAAATACAATTATAAATGCAAAACATACGAGTAGTAGCAACAACCCCTTCAACTCAAAATACAGATAAAATTTAAAAATACTTGAGCAGGGATGGATACCTGCTCTATGTCAAAGAGAAGCTAAAACATAAAGAGAGAGACGTATTTGTTTGCTGCGTAATCAGAATTTTTTTCTTGCTTTCCTATAACGCGTTATAGGGCAAGACATGCTTGATTATCTGTGGTCTAGGGCAGTGATGTCATATACGATTGTGTTGGTGAGATCACTCTTATCTCTTACATTCCCAGCGGGAGAAATGTGCGGTTGCGAGGCCTTACTAATGGCCTTTTCTAAGAGTATCCTTTTATTTACCAATAATATCTTCTAAATTTATATTGCAGTTTCGTAACAACAAAACATTTTTTAGGTTTGCGAATTTTAATTTATTGCGTTGTTTTCAGCAAATGTATTACAAACCGGAAAATATATGTTCGCAAAGGTATGTTGAAGGGGAAAGCAACAACAATTTAAAGGTATTTTTTTTAATACAGGATATAGCGCCCCGGCTAAATTTTTCCAGAACTCAATAATATTTTTCCTATCTGGAGGATTCCATTATTGCAAATTGGATTTAACTTACCAGGTAGGATAAACTTACCTGTAATTTATCGCTCACTTTAGGTTAAAGTAAAATTTTGCAAATGATAAAGTTTTTATACGTCCGATAAAATCCTACTTTTAAATAACTTTAAGTTGTAATCATGGCCCTAAGTATGATTAGTTTTTAAGCTGAACATTTAGTTAGCTTATACACAAGAGAAACAATTTTTACAAAAAGCCTTACTTATGAATTCATTTAAAAGCTACTTTAAGAAATTTTCGAAAAGATGTACCTACATACAGTGGCTCCAACTTATTTCAAACCTCTTATATATATTGTATATATATTTATACAAATATACTATTTCTGTTTAGAGGCCTCAAAACAGGACTTGCGATACTTCCCGCTGAATGAAAGTGTTTCTCAGTAAACAATTATATTTTACGCTCTTAAAATAAAAGAGCGTAAGCGTACATGTGAGTTTTGTTTCCACAATTGTGTATGACGCTGACATCACTGATCTAGGGCAGTGGTGGGCACCGTCAATGTATTGGTAAATTGTGTATGTGTTGAGCTTGCGAGTTACCCACCAAACAAAAAGCCAAGCGTTTGAAAGATAATGGTGCATTACATATTTATACATAAGTAGCAATATTTTCTAAGTTAAAAAAAAAAAACGTTGAATACATAAAATTATTAATTAAAAATAAAACTTTCTCTAACTAAACAGTCAAATGAAATAAATATTAAAAAAGATGGGACAATAATTTGTTGTTTTCCATTCAAGAAAAAAAATAAATAAAAGAATGGTTGCTTGGTGGAGCATAACACTGAATATTCGCCAAAAAAATACGCGGTTGGATGTATCAAACTTAATAAGCTTTGATATTTATCGGCATGGAATATCATTTTCATATGGGAAGCATATTCAAAATATTTTTGATAAGATTTTACACAGACTAATTAAAAAGACTAACTGCTGTATTCACAAAAATTAATGTGTACTTCAGGTGTGCTTTAAAGTAAAAATTTCATAGAAAATTTATTTTAAAGTGTTGATCAAGTCTACTTTATTTTTTGTGAATACTACTGTAAGTGTATTACTAAATTAGGAGAATTAGTATAGTCCGGTATTGGAGAAAAATTGTATAAAAGGCATTGTATGTTATCGAAGGCATTGTTTATGGCAAAATATTTTTCGCATATCATCATGACTGAATTTGTTTGCTGGGCAAATATTCTGGAAAAAAATATAACAAAATTCGTAATCATCCGCCTGATATTCATTCGTCGCTGTCTCATCGACGACTAAATTAAAGAGGGTAAGAATACGTGTGAATGATCTCAGCACAATTGTGCTATGAAACGCCCCTATCTGGTCTAGGGTTATAAATTTCGAAATTTGTGTGGGTGCTGTTGGCTGAAGTAGTAGAGCACTAGACTATGAAGCGGAGGGTCCTGAGTTCAACCACGCGCTGAGTCATCAAATATTGTGTCGAATTCTTCTGATCAGCATTAGTGCATGATTGTGTTAGTTGCTGGCGGCCTGTTTCAATGATGAAGGCATAACACTGGTCACTGATCATAATTGGCAGCGACTGACACGATAATGTACTAAAAGCAAAATAACAGCAGCAGTACTTCTTCGTCGGTCCTGTAGCAAAAATTTGCCGCGAAGTAACAAGGTTGAAAAAGCTACAAAAAAAAATTATTCTCATCTTTCATCTGTCCCCTCAATACTATCCCCTTCTTTCTAGTTCCGGCGCAATACACTGCATATGTAGGGGTCATCCCCTGAGCGCTTCTCCAACATTAAAAAAAAAACAAAAAAGACGGGTCATTTTTAAGTTTTCCTAAATCAATGTTATGATGGTCAATCAACTGCATACCTTCACAAGCATCCTGCAGGGATATGACGGTCATATGCTCACGTTGTCTTCAGGCTACAATACGCACAGCCTTAGTTTTTTATACCCTCCAAAAAAATATATGGAGGGTATATTCACTTTGTCATTCCGTTTGTAACGCAGCGAAATATCCATCTGAGACGCCATAAAGTATATATATATTCTTGATCAGTGATGAAATCTAAGACGATCTGAGCATGTCCGTCCGTCCGTCTGGGGAAATCACGATTCTTGGTATAAATATATCTTGAAGGATAGCAGAGGTTAAATTCGGAAATGGGCTAAATCGGGCAAGAGGAAAAAAGTTCATATATTTTTATGTCAAAGAAGGTCCAACGCGTTAAACTTGGAGCTATAATATAAAATAAAAAAAATTGGACCCCACCCCCTTTAGTGGGCGTTATTATATGCAAAAATGTTGCAAAAATTTAACAAATTGTTTTACTTAAGCCTACATTCCTTAAAAATAACATTTTTAGTCTTTAATGACGAAGCTAAGACATAACCTGGTACTACTCTGCCCTACCCCTCCTCCCTCTTTGCCCTTAATGACCCTATAAAAAAGGAAAAAAATATTTTTAAATTTTGTATTTAATTATCCCACACATTTATTTTTAGAGTTTTATGACAAAGGTGAAATGTCTCCCCCACAGCTCTTGACAGAGCGACCCGGCCAAAATACAGTTTTAATACTCTCCAAAGAGAATTTGAACCCATAATGCATATATATTCTTGATCAGTGATGAAGTCTACAACGGTATAGCAATGCCCATACGTTCGTCTGTGGAAAACATGATATTGTCTATTTTTGAACCCCGCTCCCTTTAGTGGGTGTTGATATTATATAAAGGAACTCTGTCCCACCAAGTTAAACATTTTAAATTTACTTACTAAATATTTGGAGGGTATTTAAGATTCGACCCGGTCGTTTTTACTTGCTATAGTTACCAATGATTTAAATTTTAAATATATAGTAAATATATCGTGCTTAAATACTCTACAGGTGAAGAAAATACATATATCGGATATACAAGCCAAAATTTACATTATTTTTCACCTTTTTAATATACATATGCATATAAATTTAAAAAAAATATAAGTATGTGATTTGGTGAAATTATATAAATTCAATAAGTGCAAGAAGCCATTGGCTACAATAGTAAAAGTGCCAATACCTGAAGTTAATATATTAAAACAACAAAATAAAACAAGTAAAAGTGCTATATTCGGCTGTGCCGAATCTTAAATACCTTTCACAGATGTAATTCTTCTTTCTTTCTAAAACAGAAAGTAGGCTTAATAAAAAAAAGAAGTTGTTATCAGTTACTTTTATATTTAGGAAAACGTTTAAATTTTTCGGCTAGGAAGCAAAATATTTGGCACTTCTTGTTGCTAATACCTCTGAAGGTCTTTCAAAAATATTAATTTACAAACAAACAAAAATCCGTTTCATGTACCCCAAAAAATTATAATTGTTCAAATCTAGAATCATCTTTTCTTTTTTAGTACCAATTTCCTGATATATAAAGTATGTAGCTAATCATAAGAATAGCAAATTATATGGTTACCTTTATGTATCAAAAAATTTCGATATTCCAATCCTGAAATTGGAAAGCCTCTTCGCTTACTTTTATGTATTAAAAAATCAATTTCCCAACCCTGGAAGCGAAATTAAATTTGTTTTGTTTTTTTTTTTACCAATACATCTCTTCATGAGGCATAAATTAGTTTTATTTAAGAAAAACTTGAAATTTGTAACCATTTTGGTCACTTTCATGTACTACAAAATATTGCACTTGTCCAACCCTGGATGCGAAATTTAAATTTTTTTAATTTTTCATATACATTTTTTTCTTCCTAAACAGTTTTGGTTAGCAAAAAAAAACAACGTCAGTACCCTTTTTGGTTACTTTTATGTATAAAAAAATTTCAATTTCCAAACCCTGGATGCGAAATTTTAACTTTTTTTCTTTTTTACCAATGCAACTCTTCATGAGGTACAAAGTGGTGCTATTTAAGAAAAACTTAAAATTTGTAACCATTTTGGTCGCAATGCATTGCGCCGGAACTGAAAACGAGGGGATAGTATTGAGGGGATAGTATTGAGGGGACAGATGAGGAAAGATGAGAAGATAGAGAATTTTTTTGTAGCTAATATTTTGCTACAGGACCGACTTTCATGTACTACAAAATATTGCATGTACCAAAATAAAAAACGTTCAATTTCCCATCCCTGGGAAAAAATTTTTATTTTTTTATGTAGTAAGCATTTTAACGAACATTTATATTGCTATATTAAATTGAATTAAGATTTATAGGCTAATTGTTTATTTTTTTAGTTCTTAATCCACATTTGCGGCTTCCCAAAGTATGAAATAAGTTTAACTAACAAACAAACAAAAAATAATTGGTGTTTGGTGTTAACTTTCCTTCGAGAAATAGGTGTAAGTTCATTTCCAATCCATCAGTCCAAGAACGAAGTCTCTAGCCCTTCTGGGGTCTTGGAAAACCCGATTTCACGCACAGGCAGACGGGCAGACGAACATCGCTCAATCGTCATCGCTATTCATAAGGATCCAGAATATATATACTTTATGGGGTACCATATTAATATCGAAGAAATTACACGCGGAATGACAAACTTATATACACCCTTTCACTTTTTTGTGAAGGGTTCAAACAGTTTACATTTTCAAATCCACACTCCAGAAGATTTTTATAGAAGAGTGATATCGCTACAAATTTGGGCATACTTTTAGGAGCAACAAATGCATTTGTTCCTTTCTTCTTTTGTTACGATATTTGAGTGAATGTATTTCTCTGAATTGATTAACAATAAAAACATTAACATTTTTAAAGACCTTCGTAGCAAATTATAACAAAAATAGAGCACCCTCCCCCTGCCCCCTTGAGCGTTACGTAATATGTGAACAGCCCCTTACACGAAACCAGCTGAGCTGCCAAAAAGAAAGTTGCTTAAAAATGCTTCAAAAGCAGAAAAGCAGTTGCTTATTATGCTCGCAAGATGATTAAAGAAACTAACATTTTCAATTACTGTCGCAAGGACTACATCGGTATTTAAGACATTTGAGACATTCCACCCTGAATAAAAACGATATCCAACGCTTGCACACTTTTTGGCCAAAATGAATTGTTAACATGTTATATTCAATTGTGTGCTGTTTATACGTGTCAAAATAATTTGTAGAATCTTTTCAAAAGAATTTAAAAAATTTCAACTGAATAATAAATAGTTTCTAGAAGCGGATTTTTTTCAAATCACTTTTTTTCGAATTTTGTTCATTCACGAAATCTTACGGCCGCATCAACTGATTTTAGCCCGGTTGGTTAAAATCGATGTGGTTTTTGAATGTAAAGAGCTGATAAGTTTTCAGAATAGACCAGCTAAGCCGTTTAAATGTTATTCTAACGAAACTTCTTTGAATATAAATTTATTTTTTTATATATCTTCAATTTTCCTTTCTTTTTTTGAAAATGTTCAATTTTCTTTGCGGGAAGTTAAAATTCACAAATCACTTATTATTTGGAGTTTATTAGTAAAAAATAGGTAAAGAAAACAAGAGTTAATAAGCCTGTAATACATGTTACATATAAAATATTAATTAAAAAACAAGTAAAAACGTTATATTTGACCGGGTCGAATCTGAAATACCCTCCAAATATTTAGTAAGTAAATTTAAAATGTTTAACTTGGTGGGACAGAGTTCCTTTAAGACATCTCTGTACCCAATCTCTATTTTGAGAGTCATTCCGTGAAGAGACGCAATGACTCTTGACCTCTGCAAGATCAGAGGACATCTCAGCTTCTTATAGGCTTAAGCAATAAAAATCGTTCAATCATAGACGAATGTATGGGCATTGCTAGATCGTCTCAGACTTCATCACATTATGGAGTCACTCTGGCAAGGGCTGTGGGGGAGAAATTTCACCTTTGTCATAAAACTCTAAAAATAAATGTTTGGGATAATTAAATACAAAATTGGAAAAAAAAATTTTTTTGGACCATTTAGGGGGCAAATTGGGAGGAGAGGGTGGGGCTTGTAGGCTTAAGTAAAACAATTTCTGAAATTTTTACATTATTTTTACATATAATAACGCCCACTTAATGGGACGGGGTCCAAAATTATTTTTTTTTTGTTTTACGGCTCCCAGTTTAACGCTTTGGATCTTCTTTGACATAAAAATATATCATTTGCTTAATAAAATTACAAAAAAAAAACTTTAAGAATAATGTCGTTTTTTAGATGTTTGTTTAGTTCTTTTTAGGGGACTTTTTTTCCTCTTGCCCGATTTAGCCCATCTCCGAACTAAACCTGTACTATCCTTCAAGATATATTTGTACCAAATTTCAAGAGTCTGCCTCTTTTCGTTTTACTGAATCGTGATTTCCACAGGCGGACGGACGGACGGATATGCTCAGATCGTCCTAGATTTCATCACTTATCAAGAATATATAAACTTTATGGGGTCTCAGATGGATATTTCGCTGCGTTACAAACGGAATGACAAAGTGAATATACCCTCCATATTCCTTTTTGGAGGGTATAATAAACTGAGATAATTTTATTAGCGATATCAATACTTGAAGGATATCAATACAATGATCTTTCAGAATAATAATTTTACCAAATGTTTAGTTTTTAAAAACTTGACCTGGAAAATATTCTTTCACTTATCGTTGATGATCAAAAGCCAACCCCTAATACACAATGTCTAGTTTCAAAGTCATTTTTAAGGAGTTCTCTAAATATGTAGAATCTTCTCTAAGCCATTAGAGTACACTTCTAATTTTTCAAACTTAATTAACACTTCTACTTGTTTCGGTTAATTCTGTTATTGTACAATATTGGTTTTGTTACTATCAGGAGTTTTTTCTGTTGTCAGGTCATCATCTGACTCTTCATGGCAAAGCATACCACCGAACATTTTGCAAAAAGTTCATTTTTTGCTTACTTTCTATTTTTATACTGCATTTTAAGAACTTATTGCTAGAAGGAAATATGCCTGAGAGGAGATATAAAATAAGTGTGTTTAAAACTTGACTTCATATCTCATTACATTTAATTTTTAGATTTTTAATTAACTCTTTGGCAATAGTGTCATTGGCTTTTATTAAATTGTTAATCAAAAGCTTAATAATTCTGTTAAGCTCAATTAGAGTAGCAGCGTCTTTACTTTCTTTTATACCCACGTCCGGAAAGTTTAAAATTGTATTTAAGGTTCCTAAAACTTTTTTACCCAAATTCTGCCAGAT
Organism: Linnaemya tessellans; assembly: GCA_951800035.1. Taxonomy (NCBI): domain Eukaryota; kingdom Metazoa; phylum Arthropoda; class Insecta; order Diptera; family Tachinidae; genus Linnaemya; species Linnaemya tessellans. Next base: position 39,451,808 of record OX637533.1, on the reverse strand, counting down.
ATGACATTTATATGTATATACGAAGAAAATTGTTAACTATTTTGAACAACAATGCGTTACATCATGTATTTATAAGGCTTGAATACAGCTTTTGTAGTTTTTCATTTGACTTATTAAAAATAACACCTTCTTTGTTTATATGAAAAAATGTTTTATAATTTTATACCTTTTGTATATGAGACGAAACAAATGATTAAAACCAAATAAATAGGAAGTAGAAACGTAATATTCGACTGGGTCGAATCTTAAAAACCATCCAATTAAAAATTTTTTTTTACAGAATAATTTAGGGGGCAAAGAGGGAGGAGAGGGCTATCCCAGAGGAAGATCAGGGGGTGGGTCAAAAATTTATTTGTTTTTATTTTATGGTATCAAGGTTAGCGCGTTGGACCTCCTTTGATATAAAAATATATCATTTGCTTAACAAAATAACTTTCAAATTATATTGTTTTTTAGAGGTTGGCGTGGTTCTTAGGTGAACTTTTTCCCTTCTGGCCCAATTCAGCCCATTTACGAACTTGACCTGTGCTATCCTTCAAGATATATTTATACCAAATTTCTAGGGCCTGACTCTTTTTTTTTTTTTTTTTTTGACTGAAGCTTGACGGACGGACATGGCTAGGTCGTCTTAGATTTCATCACTGATCACGAATACATATATACTTTATGGAGTCTCAGAGGGATATTTCGCCGCGTTACACACGGAATGACAACGTGAATTCTTTTTTTTTTTAATTCTACAAAAAATAAAAAATTTTGTTACATCAGTTAATCGGTTAATGGACTGAAGTTAACCGGTTCAATCATATATCGAAATGAACTGATCATTTAATCGGGTGGTAATTAATCAGATAACAAAGAAGCGAATACAAGAATTAAGGCAACAGATTATGTATTAGGGGTTGATGGATGTTTATAAATTTATAAGCTAATAATTTGTTACCATAATTATTATCATTTATGGTAACTAGCGAAAATAAATTGTTGGCTTCAAATAAATAAAGAACCCTGTCTGTAACTAACAACAACCTACCACATCATACGATACTCACACTTTCCGTCTTAATACAACAATCTCAAGTGACTAAAAAGTTAAAAAAATATATTTTGTAAATCAAAACAAATAATTAATTTGTCGGAAAACGTCGTTTAACCGGAATTCGCTTATTTTACTTTTTACATATTTACGTGTACGCACTTATATACATAATTATATAATACATATATTTTATACAAGAGATAGCTGATATGGATGATTTAAACAAACTAGTACTGGATGAAGTAAAAGCTGACGAGGATGAAGCATCTGAAAAATGCAATGCAAATGCCCACGACTTGCAGCAAACTAATATAGAAAAACCAATAGAAGAGCAGGACAATTATGAAAATAAGGCCGATGAGAACACATCTAATGAACGTGATGAAACATCTTTGGCATTGTTACCGCCCGATCATCCGTTACTGGCCAAATTTCAAGAATCATTAAAAGAATTTCTCATACGTAGCAGAGATCAACTGATTAATGAAATTGACGAAATAAAATATTCTATTAAACAAAAAGAGCAACTGCGCGAGGAGCAGGGTGCCATTTTGTATGACAGGCAGCAGGAAATTCAACGACAAAACGATCAGCTCGAAGAATTTGCTAAACAAATTCAAGAAAATGTTCAACAACGCCACAGTGAAGAAGAGGCTGTCAAACAGCTTAAAGCCGACTACGAGGAAAAACTTCAGATAACAAAAGCACAAAAATCCGTATACAACAAACGTATGGCGGAGCTCGAGCACATGCAACAACTTGAGAAAAACATACACAAATGGACCGATGAAATTGAAGACGAAGTGAAAAATGCAAAACGAGTAGTTAATCGCGACACACAATTGCAGCAACAATTGTCTGAAGAGAAGAAAAAGTCTGATTTATTTGTCTACCACTTGGACGTGGAAGTGAAAAAAAATGAAAAGGAACTGGATACTGTGCAGAATGAAATAAAAGACATGGCTGAAGTTTTGGAAGTATTAAATATGAGCGTTTCGAATGCAAATGCTGACTTGGAAGTACTTGAAAATGAGCACAAAAGCTTAACCCAAGCCTGGTCCGAGGTGATCGTAGCTATTTCACTGCGTGATCGTATATTGCATCAAGTTAAACTCGAAATGGAGTAAGTCTTGATATTTATGTATATCCTCAATGAGTATGAAATGCCTTCAATTATCGACTTCAAATGTTTATACTTTACCAGCATCAAGTACGTGTTTAGGCAATGCATATCTTATTGATAGTGTTTTGTTTTAAAAGAGAGGTAAAGGGAAAAGAAAGCAGTTCTCAGTTTCATATACTCTTGAAATTTATTTTTCTTTCCTATCTACAACTTTAGTCATTTCTATTTTGACAAAACACAAGTATACATTAATTTCAAAACGTGCATATAGGAAAGTCAACTTATGCACAAGACTTGCATTGTGTGAAGGCCAATGAAAGTTGAAAGAAGAATAAAAGATCAATGGGCGAATTCTGTATATTGCATGGAACCATTTATTCTGTTTTTTTTTTTAGTCCTCACATAACTTTTGTTCGCGTTGCTATAAAATTAAAAAAGTTTTAAAAAATAAAAATACATATTCTGGCTTATCCCAGAAACGAGGTACAGGGTAGCTTCTTAAGAACTCAAAACGTCGAGGTCTGGTGAAAGCTCGATTTCTTCAAGACGGGGTAAAACCAATAACTTATAGATTTTTTGAAAATTTCTATATTCATCGCGGAAAAATATAACAATTAACATACTAAAAACTGTATTTTGTATTTAAATCAAATCTTGCGTTAATTTTGGGACACCCTTTATAACGGTAAAATCAAAAATGGATATACATATATTTTTAGAAGGATGGTAAAAAAAATTTGTTAATTCATGAAGTAAAGAACCCCATTAGGCTCCTTGGTTCTGTGCGAATCGACCGTATTGAAAGTACTTCAACGATGCAATATATAAATTATTTTCCATTCTATTTTTGCTGAAATAATTTTGGAAATCGGGATTACTTGAAAACTGCAAGTTCCCGCGAAATAGGTGCTGTTGGCTTAAGTAGTTAACGCGACACTATGCAGCCCAGGATGTAGAGTTCGATGCCATACCAAGCCATGAATATGCTACTGAATTTTTCTGATCTTCATTAGTTTATGGTTGTGTTGATCGTTTTTGGTCTGTTTCAATTGGCACTATCATATACTAAAGAGCGGACATTCTCCTTCGTCGGCAAAAACTCGACAGCGAAGTAAACATTAAAACTAACTAACTTTCCTAGTTCTGCAGCAATGCATTGTATATGGGCTCATCCTCTGAATGCCATCCCTGAAACTTCTCGCTAATTTTAACCACATTGTAAAGTGGAGTTACCATCAACCAATTTTGACCAGCTTTAGTGGCGATCAACTAGACTTCGAATGTCAAAATCTAATTTGTTTGTGGAGGCGGTCAACATAGTTGTTTAAAAGTTACTGCCAGTTTGCCGATGTCGTAAGCTATCGTTCGATCGAATAAATAACTTTTCAAAGAAAACCCATTTTAAAAATTTGTTTTTGTTTGAAATGTTATTTATTCGATCGAACGAATCACAAGCTAACATCTGCGAACAAACATTTATAAAACGCCCCGTTTCCTTTGTTCCTTTGTTTTTTTATATTTCTCAAAATATAAAAGTTTGAATAACCCTTTGAAACACTACTAGCATGGGTCACATACTTACACACACGCGCGCGCACACACACGCACAGTGACGACCTCTCAGGAAAGCTTCCTAGCAACTTAAAACGTCGAGATCTAGCGAAAACTCGATTTTTTCAAAACGGCGGAAAACCAATAACTTCCATTTTTAAAATATCGAAATGGAATGTTGATAATTTACTTTTACTAAATTTGAATTTTAAATTGTCCAATATGCAAATTGCATGTTGTTCGGCAATTGTTTAGCAAAGTCAACCGTTCGGTTGCGCTATAAAACTGGATTGAATTAATTAAATTTTTTACGATTTCAGCAAAGGAAATGAATCGATAAAACTAAATACGTTTCGAATAGAAGCCGTTAAAAAGCAAATCAAAAAAGAACTTGTTGCGAATGAGAACTTGGAAACTTTCAAAACCCGATTAGCGGATAACTTCATGAATTTAAAAAAGGATTGTAAGTAAAGCAATACAATGTCCAGGCAGCTATCCCAATACAAATATCTATTTCAATAATTAGGCAAACAACAATCTGACATTTTGGCTGGTTTAGAGAAGAAACTCTCTGACATACCCCTTCTACTGGAACAGACCGAAAAAGACCTAAAAGAGGCGAAGAAAGAAGGAACAGTATTGGAAACTGAAACTCGAAGGCAACAGTGGCAGGTGGATCAACAGAACAGCAAAAAATACAAAGTTGAAGAAAGTATATTAAAATTGGCTCAAGATCATCTGATAACTGATAAATCAGGTGCATATCGCTTAAAGCTGCTTAATAATGCCCAGGAGCAAAGGAGAGGCTTGGAATTGAATTTAGCTCAGGCACAAAATCAATTATCCAGCACTTTGCTGAATATGGAATGTATTAAGGCCAACAATCTCAGAATTAGTCAGGAAAATGCACAATTAAATGAACAACTTCTTGCTTTAGAAGCGAAGTCAGATAATTTTAATGCTGAGCTCAAATATTTCGAAACACAAAATGAAATCAAAATGAAACATATGGACAAATTAATGAATCACTTGGACAAGTTAATAAGGAACAGTGAAGGCAGCGAATTGAGCCCAACCGAATTGAAGGTAAAGTTTGTTATAATTTCTCAAAAAAAAAAACAAGTGAAAACGTTATATTCGACCGGGTCGAATCTTAAATACCCTACAAATATCTAGTAAGTAAATTTAAAATGTTTAACTTAGTGGGAGAGAGTTCTTTTAAGACATCTCTGTACCCAATTTTAAATCTCTATTTTGACAGAATCATTCCGGAAAGGGCCGTGGGGGAGATGGAATAAAAATTGTTCAATATTTACAGTATTTTTGCATATAATATCGTACGTCAACTCCCACTAAAGGGGGCGGGGTCCAAAAATATACTATATCATGTTTTCTCAGACTTCATCACTGATCAATAATATATATACTTTATGGGATCCAATTCTTTTTGGAGGGTATTAAAACTGTATTTTGTCGGGGTCTCTCTAGCAAGGGCAGTGGGGGAGACATTTCACCTTTGCCATAAAAATTCAAAAATAAATATTCGGAGTAATTAAATGTAAAATTTATATAATATTTTGGTTTGTTTTATACGGTAATTTGCGGGGTAAAGGAGGGGGGGGGGGGCAGAGGAGTACCAGGTTACATCTCAGCTTCGTCATTAAAGCTTAAAAATGTTATTTTTAATGAATTTAGGCTGCAATAATACTATTTGCTATATTTATACCCTTCACAAAAAAGTGAAAGGGTATATATAAGTTTGTCATTCCGTGTGTAATTTCTTCGATATTCACATGGGACCCTATAAAGTATATATATTCTGGATCCTTTTGAATAGCGATGACGATTGAGCGATGTCCGTCTGTCCGTCCGCCTGTACGTGAAATTCCGTACGGTTTTCCCAAGCCCCCAGAATAGCTAGAGACTTCGTTCTTGGACCGTTGGATTGGAAATGAACTTAAATAGAGTGCTATTGAAATTCAGAAAGATCCGAAGTACGGTTCCAGAGCTGGGAAGCTTACACCTATTTCTCGACGCAAAATTTATACCAAAAATCAATTATTTTTTTTATTGTTTGTAAATTAAACCCATTCCGCATTTTGTAGTAAATGTAGTAACTAAAAATGTTAAAAATTTTAAGTTTTTCTGTAACAAAACCTCTTTATACGTCATGAAGATTTGAGTAGCTGCCTGGATTTGCAAAAAAAAATTAAATTTCGTATCCAGGGGTGGGAAATTGGAATTTTTTTATACATAAAAGTAACCCAAAAAGCAGACTGTGGACATTGGTGATCGATGAACTGCTTGAACAACTCAACAACCTGGGATTTCGGACATATGGTTACGCCGACGATCTTGTCATATCTGTGACAGGATGGGAGGATGGAATCATATCGGAAAGGATGCAACAGGATCTAAACCTAATTAGCGGATGGTGCGGGGACAGGGGGCTGTCTATTAACCCGAGAAAGACGGTCATTGTACCTTTTACCAGACGAAGAAAAGTGAAACTTGAGGAACCCACATTGAATGGCTCGATTATCAAGTTCTCCGGCGAGGTGAAATACCTTGGGGTTATTCTTGATAAGTCATTCACTTGGAATAAACATGTTTTCTACACTACCAACAAAGCGATTAGAACACTTCATGCTTGTCAACGGCTATAGGACGTGGGGACTCAAACCGAAGATGATATATTGGTCTTTTATCACCGTGATAAAACCAATACTGACATATGCCGCACTGGTTTGGTGGCCAAAAACTGAACAATCCACTACCAGGGCACTTCTGGACAAGGTTTATCGCCTTGTGTTTATTTCGATCAGCGGGGCAATGAGAACTTGTCCAACACATGCTCTGGGTGCCATCTTGGACATTCCCCCTCTGCACATTATTGTGAAGGAGGAGGGCCGCAGGAGCGCACTACGGGTGCCTGACATCTCCAATTTGAAACCTGGAGATCTGGTTGGTCACATGAGCATACTAGGACATCTCCTGAATGACCCATACATTAGGGTGAATGATCAAATACAACGAACACTAGTTTTGAACAGAAACTTTGATGTTCTCATTCCTGAAAGGAGTCAATGGCTTAACCACACTTCATGGCACGAAGATTCTGACCAGGTCTGGTTCACTGACGGCTCCAAACAGGAAAATAGGGATACGGGGGCAGGGATATATGGCCCTAACTTTCAAAGGGCAATTCCCATGGGTAAATACCCTACGATCTTCCAAGCGGAGGTCTATGCCATATTCATATGTGCTAGGGAATGCTTGAGGAGAAGATGTAAGAATATTCGTATCTATCTGATGTCTGATAGCCAGGCAGCGCTCAAGGCCATACCCTCGTATGAGATCAGGTCAGGGGTTGTTATGGACTGTGTTACATCGCTGATAGAACTGGGCGCTCAGAACAGGTTGACGTTATGATGGGTGCCTGGCCATAAGGGCCACGCTGGGAACGAACGGGCTGACTGTCTGGCGAACAGAGGATCCCATCGTAGATTCATAGGACCGGAACCCTTCTTTGGCATCTCAGGAGGATATGTCAAAGAACAGCATGACTCCTGGGCTCGAGTGGAGTTTAATCGCCACTGGAAAGTCCTTCACGGCCTAAGACAGGCAAAACGTTTCATTACGTTATCTCGGAACAAATTCCAAAAATTAATTCTGATGGACAAGAATGACCTCAGATTATTAACGGTTTGGTTTACCGGACACTGCGGTCTCAGACGACACCAGTTTACCATGGGCAATTCTGAGACCAAAGTATGTAGACTCTGCGGAGCAGAGGAGGAGACACCGAAACACGTTCTCTGCGACTGTCCGGCAAGAGGAGTTTCCTCGGAGGCAATTTCATGACTCCAGGGGAGGTGTACGATATCTCACCGGGTAGAGTAATTGGCTTTATTCGCAGCCTCAATCTACATCAGTGAACACTTGGGCTGCACAAAAGATCCTTTGGGTCGCGGTGCTTATGGCCTCATATAATAATAATAATAACCCAAAAGGCAATTGACGTTGTTTTTTTTTTTTGCTAACTAAAACCATTTCATATATTAGGAAGAATAAAATTGGTATCAAAAATTCAAAAATTAAATTTCGAATCCAGGGTTGGACAAGTGCAATATTTTATAGTACATGAAGATGACCAAAATGGTTAAAAATTTTAAATTTACCTTAAAAAAAGTTACTTTATACCTCATAAAGCGTTGCACTGATTAAAAAAACAAAAAAATTAAAATTTCGCTTCCAGGGTTGGGAAAATAAAAGTTTTTTTTTTGGCACATTCGGTATTTTGTAGTACATGTAATAACTAAAATTGTTCAAAATGTTAAGTTTTTCTGAAATAAAACCTCTTTATACATCATAAAGATTTGCATTGGTCAAAAATAAATTTTTAAGTTAAAATTTCTTTTCCAGGGTTGGGAAATTTGAATTTTTTTTATACATAAAAGTAACCAAAGAGGCAATGACGTTTTTTTTTGCTAACTAAAACCAGAAAGAACAAAATTGGTATCAAAAATTAAAAAAAAATCAAAATTTCGAATCCAGGGTTGGACAAGTGCAGTATTTTATAGTTCATGAGGATGACCAATATGGTTCAAAATTGTAAATTTTTCTTAAATAACACTACTTAATACCTTATGAAGAGTTGCATTGGTAAAAAAACAAACAAAAAAATTAAAATTTCACTTCCATGAAAGTGACCAAAATGGTTACAAATATTAATTTTTTCTTATTTTATTCTGATATTTTTAAGCTTTTTTCATTTAAATTTTAATTTCAATATTTCTTCACTCCTTTGTGTGACTTCTTCAGGAAATTAATTATTTTATTTAATATGAAAAAATATTTTGTTTATGAAACAAAATTATTTGTCAACAAAATACAAAAAGATTCAAACAAATCTATATATATAAAAGAAAGTCGTGTTAGTTACACTATTTATAACTCAAGAACGACTTAACCGATTTGGTTGCAATTTGGTGGAAATTTAGCTTAGAGTCAGGAGATGGACATAGGACACCAAAATGGCGGATACCCCAAAGATGTGGGCCATTCCTTTTATCCACCCCATGATATGGGTATCAAATGAGAGCGATTTTTGAAAAGGAAATATAAAACATAATAAAATTATTTCAAAAAGAATATGGTGGACGCTTTAAAATAGCGGAGCACTACCTTTTTCCATCCACGTGATATGGGTATAAAATGGAAGGGATTTTTGAGAACGAAACATAAAATATAATAAATCCTCTTACGAACAAAAGGGAGCAACACTCCCATGATATGGGTACCAAATTTAAGAAGTTTTGGAAGTGGGAACACAAAATATAATGAAATATCTATATAGAAACACTTTTTGAGACACGTCCCAAAATGGTCATACGACTACATTTTATACACCACACGATATGGGTATCAAATTAAAAGGATTATTGAGAAGGAAATTAAGACTAAAGTATAGTAACTCCAAAAAAATCTAACGGAGAGATTTCTTCTGACTTTATCGATCTGAAAAAAACTAAAAATAAAATCGATTTTGTATACGTTTTCGTTTCGCATTTTCTGTGACGATATATGACTTTCTATATATACACATGAGCAGTCGGATCTTAAGCATTGCTTTTATAGCAAATTTTTATTTTAAATATTTTTATAATTAAGATATATGCCTTTTTCTTTAAAGCAAAAAATATTATTTAACAGCAATCTAAATTTATAAAAGAAAGTCCTGTTAGTTACACTATTTATAACTCAAGAACGACGTTACCGATTTGGTTGCAAATTGGTGGGAATTTAGCTTAGAGTCAAGAGACGGACATAGGATACCCCAAAAATATGTGAGCCATTCCTTTATATCCATCCCCATGATATGGGTATCAAATGATGACGATTTTTGAAAAGGAAAAATAAAACCTAATAAAATTATTTCAAAACCAATGTATGCGGACGTCACAATATGGTGGACGCTTCAAAATAGCGGAGTGCTACTTTTGTCTATCCACACGATATAGGTATAAAATAAAAGAGATTTTTGAGGACGAATGGTCAGCCAAAAGGGCGGACCACCCCCATGACATGGGTACCAAATTTAAGGAGTTTTGGAAGTGGAAACGCAAAATTTAATGAAATATCAACACTTTATGAGACACGCCCCAAAATGGTCAGACGACTACTTTTTATACACCACACGATATGGGTATCAAATTAAAAGGATTATTGAGAAGGAAACTGAGACTAAAGTATTATATATGTTGTTCAGAAATGCATTATTAATTGAGTCAATAATAAGTTGATTGAAAAGTGTTCACACTATAGCTGACACAATTAGCGTTTGACAGCAGCTAACAAAAGGTGTTGTTTACATTGATGCTTCACTGGCGTCGTTCCATAAAATGCGCTTCCTTTTTGCCTTTGGACCTGTTGTTGTACGAAATAATTTTATTTTTCTTCTCTTTTAATTGTTAATTAAAAAATTTTATTTTAAAAACTCACTCTCAACTTGACTTGCCATTTGTTTTTGTGAATTTGTTTGCATATGAGTTGTCAAATTTCATAAAGTTTGATCAGTAGGCATTATGGTGCTCACTAAACAAACTTTTACAGTGCTGCATTTTAGACCTTGCTCAATTTTATAGACAATTAAGTGTTAATTGATTAATTAGCTAATTAAAATTTTGTATGGGTAATTGAGCTCAATAATGCTGTTAATTGCGATAAACTCAATTAAGGCGTATGTCTGAACAAAATAATAGAGATTTATTATGACTTTATCGACCTGACAAAACTAATATATTCGACTTTGTATTTTTTTCGTTTCACATTTTCTGTGACGATATATAACTTTCTTCACTTCTTGAGCATTCGGATCTTAAGCATTGATTTTATAGTAAATTTTCATTTCAATTAATATAAATATATGCCTTCATATTTAAAGCAAACAATTTTATTTAACAGCAATGTAACTATATACTTAATATAAGAAGGTGTAAACGCAATTAAACCAATTTCTACCCAAAAAACTGGCCGAGCAATGCCGGACGGGCCTACTAGTTTTAAATAAATTTAAAATATATGAACAATAATAAAATATTTAAACCTATGCATGCATATATATTTAAAAAACATTTATAAAAACACTGTTTAATCCGATATACATATACATATATACATACATACATATACACACATGCACATATTTTTAGTACATAAAAGTAGCCATGTAAGTTCCTAATTTTGGTTTTTTGTAGATGAAATCCTTTTTATACTTCGGGAAGAGTTAAATTGGTATTAAAAACCAAAAAAATTAAAAATCCAATTTCAGGGTTGGAATATCGACATTTTCTGATTCATAAAAGTATCCATGTTATTTGTTATTTTTGAATCCTATGATGAATTATACCTACTTTATATATCAGGAAGAAATAAATTGGTATTAAAAACAAAAAATCTATAAAACGCTTCTACGGTTGGACAATTAGAGCTTTTTGTTTGTAAATTAAACATTAATAATTAAATTATATTAAAAACTAAAATAATTAAAAAAATTTTCCAGTGATGGGAAATAAAAATTTTTTTTCGGCTTATTCCGTATATTGTAGTACATGTAGTAACTAAAATTGTTAAACATTTTAAGTTTTTCTTAAACAAAACCTCTTTATACGTCATGAGGATTTGCATTGGGCAAAAAAAAATTTTAATTCAAATTTAAAATTGTTAAAAATCTTAAGTTTTTCTTTAAAAAACCATCTTTATACGTCATGAAGATTTGCATTGGCCAAAAAAAAATTTTTCAATTAAAATTTTGCTTCCAGAGGTGGGAAATTGCATTTTTTTTATACGTGAAAGTAATCAAACAGGCAACTGATGTTGTTTTTGTTCTGCTAACTAAGCCTGTCTTATAATTTAGGAAGAACAAAATTGGTATCAAAAATACAAAAATAAAATTTCGAATCCAGGGATGGACTAGTGCAATATTTAATAGTACATAAAAGTGTCCAAAATGGTTAAAAATTTCAAATTTTTCTTAAAAAAAATTAATTTATACCTCATTAAGCGTTGCACTGATAAACAAAAAATTAAAATTTCGCTTCCAGGGTTGAAAAAATGAAAGTTTATTTTGGTACATGCAATATTTTGTTGTACATGTAATAACCAAAATGGTAACAAAATTTGAGTTTTTCTTAAACAAAACTACCTTATACCTCATGAAGACTTGCATTGATTAAAAAATTTTAAAAAAGTAAAATTTCGCTTCCAGGGTTGGGAAATTAAAATTTTTTTATACATAAAAGTAACCAAAGAGGCAATTGACGTTGTCGTTTTTGCTAATTCAAACTATTTTATAATTCAGGAAGAACAAAATTGGTATTAAGATTTTAAAAAATCAAAATTTCGACTCCAGGGTTGAACAAATAAAATATTTTATGGTACGTGAAAGTGACCAAAAAGTTTAAACATTTAAATTTTTTTGTCTAGTAAAACGATGTTACATCTTTTAATTAAACCTACTTCTTGTTTTAGCAAGAAAGAAAGAAGAATTACATCTGTGAAGGGTATTTAAGATTCGGCACAGCCGAAATAGCACTTTAACTTTTTTTTATTTTATGGGTCCAAGTTTAACGCGTTAGACTTTCTTTGACATAAAAATATATCAAGTGCTTAATAAAATTGCAAAAAAAAACTTCAAAAATTATGTTGTTTTTTAGAGGTTGGTTAATTCTTCGTAGGGGAACTTTTTCCCTCTTGCCGATTCTGCCCATTTCCGAACTTGACCTGTGCTATCCTTCTATACACAGTTCGTGATTTCCACAAATGAACGGACGTACATGCTCAGATCGTCTTAGATTTCATCACTGATCAAGAATATATATTATGGGGTCTCAGCTGGATATATCGCTGCGTTACAAACGGAATGACAAAGTGACCCACCAATTCTTTTTTGGAGGGTATAAAAAGGCCAACAGAGTTGGCATATATTTTATTCATGTTTACATATCTGTATTCATTGCAAAACGAAAGCAATTGCCATTTTAAAAGAGTAATGACAGGCCATCGGACGCTGTTGTCTGAAATACTTAATGCAATAACTACAAAGGCGAAGGTTGTCTTTTTATACCCTCCAAAAAAGAATTTGGAGGGTATATTCACTTTGTCATTCCGTTTGTAACGCATCGAAATATCCATCTCAGACCCCATAAAGTATATATATTCTTGATCAGTGATGAAATCTAAGACGAACTGAGCATGTCCGTCCGTCCGTCCGTCTGTGGAAATCACGATTCAGTCCAAACGAAAAGAGCTAGACTCTTGAAATTTGGCATAAATATATTATAAAACTTAGAGCAGGTTAAGTTCGAAGATGGGCTAAATCGGGCCAGAGGGAAAAAAGTTCCCCTAAGAAGAACTAAACCAACCCAGAAAAAACAACATAATTTTTAAAGTTTTTTGGTTATTCTGTTAAGCAAATGATATATTTTTATGTCAAATACGGTCCAACGCCTTAAACTTGGAGCCATTAAATAAAATAAAAATATTTTTTGACCCCGCCCACTTCAGTGGGCGTTATTATAGGCAAAAATAGCATAAAAATTTAACAAATTGTTTTACTTAAGCCTACATTCCTTAAAAATAACACTTTTAAGCTTTAATGACGAAGCTGAGACGAAACCTGGTACATACTACTCTGCATTATCCCCTCCTTCCCCCTCGCCACCTAAATGACCCTACCAAAAAAATTTTTTTTTTTAAATTTTGTATATAATCATCACAAGCATTTATCTTTAGAGTTTTATGACTGCCGATTTCTGTCCTACCCCCCCCCCCCCCCCCCTCTTCCTTTGCCTTCAAAAGGACCCTACCAAAAAAAAATGTTTTTTTAAATTTTGTATATAATCATCCCAAGCATTTATCTTTAGAGTTTTATGACTGTTGATTTCTGCCCTAACCCCCCCCCCACCCCCTTCCTTTGCCCCCTAAATGACCCTACCAAAAAAAAATTTTTTTTTAAATTTTGTATATAATCATCCCAAGCATTTATCTTTAGAGTTTTATGACTGCCTGTTGCTGCCCTACCCCCTCCTCCCCCTTTGCCCGCTAAATGACCCTATCAAAAAAAAGAAATTTTAATTTTGTATATAATTATCCCAAGCATTTATTTTTAGAGTTTAATGACAAAGGTGAAATGTTTCCCCCACAGCCCTTGCCAGAGCGACCAAAAGACAGTTTTTATAGCCTCCAAAGAGAATTATAATGAAGTCTAAGACGGTCTAGCAATGCCCATACGTTCGTCTGTGGAAAACATGATATTGTATATTTTTGAACCCCGCCCCCTTTAGTGGGCGTTGACGTACGATATTATATAAAGGAACTCTGTCCCACCAAGTTAAACATTTCAAATTCACTTACTAAATATTTGGAGGGTATTTAAGATTCGACCCGGTCGAATATAACGTTTTTACTTGTTTTATTTCATACCAAGCCACGAATATGGGATCGAATTTTTAAGGTCTGCAGTGGGCCTGTTTAAATCCTGGGGCCAAAATACGGCATTCGACACCGAACGAAAATTCCATACAATTTAAATACAAATTTCGTTCGATATCGAATGCCGTAATTTGCCCCCTGAAGGCATACAGCTGGTTACTAAGCCCCCTTTCTAAATGAAAGTATGAAAGACTCCATATACTCAGACATTTTTCATAAGCCACTCACATTCTTCCTACTTGCATGTAAAGTTTGAAGAAACAGTGCTACCAATTATGAGTTTTTTCCTTGCCCTTTATTAAATAAAACTAATAGCTAAAATTCTAGTAACTAAAATTCTTAAAAATTTCAAGTTTTTCTGTAACAAAACCTCTTTATACGTCATGAAGATTTGCATTGGCCAAAAAAAATTTTTAATTCACATTTTGCTTCCCGGGGTTGGGAAATTGAATTTTTTATACGTGAAAGTAATCAAACAGGCAACTGATGTTGTTTGTGTTTTGCTAACTAAAACTGTCTTATAATTTAGGAACAACACAATTGGTATGAAAAATTCAAAAATAAAATTTCGAATCCAGGGATGGACAAGTGCCAATATTTAATAGTGCATGAAAGTGACCAAAATGGTAATAAATTTTAAATTTTTCTTAAAAAAAATTACATTATACCTAATGAAGCGTTGCACTGATAAAAAAAAAACAAAATTAAAATTTCGCTTCCAGGGTTGAGAAAATGAAAGTTTTTCTTGGTACATGCAATGTTTTGTACATGTAATAACCAAACTGGTTACAAAGCCTTAGTTTTTCTTAAACAAAACTACTTTATGCCTCATTAAGATTTGCATTTATAAAAAAAATTTTAATAATTAAAATATCGCTTCCAGGGTTGGGAAATTTACATTTTTTTATACATAAAAGTAACCAAAAGGGCAATTGACTTTTTTTTTTGCTAACCAAAACTATTTTATATTTTAGAAAGAACAAAATTGGTATCAAAAATTTCCACAAAAATCACAATTTCTAATCCAGAGTTGGACAAGTGCAATATTTTATCGTTCATGAAGGTGACCAAAATGGTTCAAAATGTTGAATTTATCTTAAAAAATACTTTATTCCTCATGAAGAGTTGCATTGGTTAAAAATAAATCAAACAAAAATTTAAATTTCACTTCCAGGGTTGGGAAGTTTAAAGTTTTTTGGTACACGCAATATATTGTAGTACATGAAAGTGACCAAAATGGTTGCAAATTGTAAGTTTTTCTTAAATAAAACGACTTTATACCTCACAAAGACTAGGATTCGTAAAAAAAAATTTTATTTCGCTTCCAGGGATGGGAAATTGAAATTTTTTATTCATAAAAGTAACCACAAAGGCAACTAACGTCGGTTTTTTACTAATTAAAACTATTTTTTAGTTCAGGGAAAACATAATTGGTATCGAAAATAAAAAAAAAATAAAAATTTAGATTCCACAGTTGGATAACTGCAATATTTTGCAGTGAAAGTGACGAAAATGGTTACAAATATTAAGTTTTTCTTAAATAAAACTATTTCATGCCTCATTAAGAGTTGCATTGGTAAAAATATTTAAATTTCTTTTCCAGTCTTGGGAAATTGAAATATATAAAAGTAACCAAATAGGCAATTGACGTTGTTGTTTTTGCTAATTAAAACTATTTTATAATTCAGAAAGAACAAAATTGGTATTCAAATCTCGAAAAATCAACATTTCGACTGCAGGGTTGAACAAATAATATATTTTATGGTACATGAAAGTTTAAAAATTTTAATTTTGGTTTGTCAAGTAAAACTATGTTATACCGCACTAAGAATTGCATTGGCAAAAAGTAAAAATTCGCTTCCAGTGTTGGAAAATCGAAATATTTTTGGTACATGAAAGTGTCCACATAAATTCCAAATTTTGTGTTTTTATTGAATTAAACCTATTTTATATATTAGAAAAAAATTAAATTAGTATGAAAATATCTTTTTATACTTCGGGAACAGTTAAATTGGTATTGAAAACCAAAAAAATTAAAAATTCAATTTCAAGGTTGGAATATCGGCATTTTCTGATTCATAAAATAACCATATTATTTGTTATTTTTGATTTTTATAATGAATTATACCTACTTTATATATCAGGAAGAAATAAATTTGTATTAAAAACCAAAAAAATCTAAAAACTATTCTACGGTTGTACAATTAGGACTTTTTGGGGTACATGAAACGGATTTTTTTCTTTTTGTTTGTAAATTAAACATATTTAATATTTTTGAAAGACGTTCAGAGGTATTACAAATAAGAAAAGCCAAACATTTAGCTTCCCAGCCGAAAACTGTAAACGAAAAGAATGACATCTGTGAAGGGTATTTAAGATTCGGCGCAGCCGAATATAGCACTTTTACTTGTTTACTTTAAAATACCCTTTTTTGGCCCTTTTTTTTAAATACCCTTTTTATGACACTTTTTTGAAATTTTCAACGGCAACCCTGCTCGGGGCGTAAGCAAAGTCATATGAAAAACACATCTTTGGAAAAAATGAAAAAATGAAAAATGTGTATACATATATGAATAAGTCCTGTTATAGCGCTTGAAATACTTGTAATTTTCATATTATGGTCAAGGTTGAATAAGCTATTTTTTTCGAAAAGTAGTATTATAGGTTTGTTATTCCGTGTAATTTCAGCAATATTGATATGCGACCCCGTAAAGTATACATATTCAGGGTACTTATGAATAGGGAAGTCGAATAAGCGATGTCAGTGTGTCCATATATCTGTACGTGAAATCTAAGAAGACTCAAGAGGCTTCATTGTTGGACTGTTGGAGTGGAAATGGTCCTAAACAGAGCGATATTAAAAATCAGAAAATCTTGTAAAGCTTAAACCTGCTAACTAAGATATGTATATGGGTACCAAAAGTGTGATTCCCTGCTTTTTCTCAAGGCTTTACGGTGTATCCTTCAAAAATTTACATAAGATTTGTGTTCTATTTTTACATACAATTATTTATACTTAAATATCGCGGTATCTATGCGACAAAATCAGGCTTACCAGATTCTCTAGAGGCAAAAAATCATCATCATTTCGTGCCATCGCTATCTTGTGTCATTCTTTCTGTACACATCACTACTTCGGCCCTCAAATTCGGTTCAAGGGTTCGTGAGATATCGTGAACAAAAAGATTCAAAGAAAACAGTTTTTAAAACGAAATCCGAAATTGTATACATATGTGGTGAATAAGTGTTCTCGATTCTTCTATAGGACTCAAAGAACTACATCAATCACCACTTATCGGGTGGGAATCGGACCATTCAGACCGTTTTCCATATTCTTTTCTTTTTGCTTTGATTGTTAAAATTTTATATTTTGCCTACATTTCATAAGGTAACATTCATTATAATATATCTACCTCTCCTTTTTATTTTTTGCTTGTTATACTATATGTATACTTTAGTTTATGTTAAATATGTTGATTGAACCTTGCTTTCATTCCTGTACTTTAAATATAAGTGCAAGCTTCCTGTATAAAAAATGGATAATTAAATTGAATAAATAAAAAATAAAAATTGTTTTTCAAATATTAAAGTAACTAAATTACACAAACTTGTTTCTTTGGTAAACAAACAAATTTTTAATTTTAAAAAGAAATAAATTTGTATTGAAAACCAAATTTATCGAAAAGATGGTTCCATTATTGGAGTGGATGCGATTAATGCTCCAGACGTACGTCGGCGTAGGGTACAAAGGATTCGGTACAGCAAAACGTATTAGTTTTACTTGTTCTTCTTCAAAATAGTAGTCTGAGGTCAGCGTAGCATTAATGGCACATTTACAATCAAAAACTATAATTGCGGGTATCACACACAGAAAGCATGAAAATGTCACTCCTTCATATAATAAATATGGGGATAATGAAATACTCGTATAACGATTTTGAAGGACATTTTTGGTCTTTAGTGTTTAAAACTGTTTACAATATATTCCCTTCATTATTTGCAGATAAAAGTATTAGAAAAATCTATACAAACGACCGAACAACAAATGCTCGAACACCAACAATTTTGGATAATGCTGCAGAATCACTTTGTAAAACTTACACGAAAGAGAAATGACCAAATAAATCAAATACAAATTACACAAAAGCGTAAGTAGGATAATATTTCAATGAGCAACGTCCATGATATTAATTCGAAGTGCTTTTTTAAAAACAGAATTATCAATCATTAAGCAAAAATCCCTCAAAGTTGATCAACAGCTGAAAGAATCGGAAAGTAGTACCAGGGAACTAGATCGTGACATACAAATCTATCAATCAAAAGTGGAACTTCTAAACGCCAAAATGGCGAAGAAACGTCAACAGCAAAAAGCGGAAGAAACTGAGTGTGAAAAAGAACATGGTGATTTATTGGAAAGACTTAAGGTGATATAATAATAGAGTTTTTTGTTTTTTTCTTATTTTTTATTTAATCCAAATTCACATTCGGCAAGTTTTCTTAAGGTTTTGTTTTTAAAGTAGGAGAGCAAAGGGTGTCTCAGAATATACTTTTAATTTTAGTGCTGATTTGTTTTTGTCCTATATAGTGATATCGATTTATAAAAATGGAGCACTTTACGACAGAACAACTCGTTATAATTCTGAAAACTTATTACAAACATTTCGAAAGATATGCTGAGACCGTCGTATTATCCGATGAAGCGCATTTACATCAGAATTTCTTCGTGAATATTGAAAGTAGGCTCAAAAAATCCTCATAGAATCCATGATAAACAAATAAACAACGAACAACTGGTGCGGACTTTGTTCAGGCCCGGACCTGGCATGGCACGATTTGAATGGCGGCAAACTTTTGAGAACTTTAAAATTTTATAATCCAAAAAATTTTATGATTTCTATAACAGCAAGATGAAAAAATTTTGTACCACAACATATTTTATAACAAATAATTGCAATTATTAAATCACTCACCAAAAAAGGGCCACCATTTAAAGGACATTTAGAACGAATTCAACACCCCCACAATGGAAGTTTGTGGCAGCAAAATTCCTTCCAAAATCTTCATTAAAAACACCGTCGCATGTTCGTAATTTTGTAACTAAAAACATCTCAATCATGCATAGAATTTGTCCCCGTGGTTTATTTATTTTTTGTTCCCAAGATTGAAGGGACGTATGAAAGAACAATTGCGGAGATATACGAATCAATGGGGGAACTCAAGGACATACAGAATAAGTGCATAACAGCTTCGAGGATTGGATAAAATGCTGTCCCGAGTGTATTTAAGGGGGACTATTTTGAAAGGGGCAAAATAGAAATTGATGAATAAATAAATACTTTTTGAGAAAAACTAAAATTCACCTCATTTTTCAACTGACTTTGAGGATGATAATATTGAATCAAAATGAATAGAATTTTGTAAATCAAAAAGGACTGCACGTCAAACAGGGTCTAAGGGACCAGTAAGTCAAAATTCGCCACCATGCATGAGACAACCGGTTTACCCAAGAATTATCTGAAGAAATTATGATGTTAACTGGCCACCAATATCATGCGATTTAGCGCTGTGATATCTGTTAAATCTAGCGCTTATGTGAATAGCCTGTAAACAATTCCTGAGCCACATCTTTGTTAAAACGAACATTTTCATGGTAAAGAATAATGTCCTGTCATGAGAGATATAGGGATCATTCATAAGAATACCCTTTTGAGCCTTACTGCCCTATTCATAAAAAATATTTTATGTTTATTAAAGCATTAGCTTTATGTTTATTAAAGCGTACAGAAACTTGTATAAAAAATATATCCCAAAGTATCGGCGCATAGATGCCCACAAGCGACAGAGGTGGGTGCTGTTGGCTGAAGTAGTAGAACACGAGACTATGAAGGGGAGAGGCCTGAATTCTTCTGATCAGCATTAGTGCATGGTTGTACTAGTTGTTGTCGGCCTGTTTCAGTGATGAAGGCATAGCACTGGTCACTGAACATAATTGGCAGCGACTGACACTATCATGTACTAAAAGCAGAGTAACAGCACCCTCCTTCGTCGGTTCTGTAGCAAAAAATTAGCCGGCGAAGTAAAAAGGTTTAAAAAGCTACAAAAAATTCTCTTACTTCTCATCTTTCTTCATCTGTCCTCTTAATACTACCCCTCCTTTCTAGTTCCAGCGCAATGCACTGAATATGTAGGGGTCATCTCCTGCGTGCTGGTCCATGATAAAAAACAATATAGCGGGGAACTCGTATTTTAACCGTTACTGACTGTACACAACTTATGCCTTTACTTGAGAAGTAGAGACTGACTCAGAGCTGCTTTATGACTGAAATAAATAATATGAGTAGATTTTGAAGAAAAATAAGGTAGATTCATATTGAATAAAACTTGCTTGTAGAGTTTTTGAAAATATTACAAAGCCTACTGTGCTTTTTCTTATGTAATTCTCAAATAGTTGTTGTGCATAAGTTAACAAGTTCTGAAACTTTGCAGATTTAATCTGAAGCCTGCTGATCCTTCGGAGTAAGATACAATGAAATGCAGCCATATAGACACGCTTAACCCGCAACAAATAACAGTTTCATTCATCATATATTTGTTTCACCAATACGAATCTATTGAAATTTGACAGTATAGATTTCCGTTGACTATAACATAGAACATTTAACATTTTTTCGATAAATGCTATTTACAATCCCTGATTTCCAGAATATAAGAAAACTTGTTTGTCTGAAGGTATATTCACACTTAACTAATATTTGCCCAAAACAGCGCAATCAATAAATACGGATACGGATGAAAAACCTTTCGGTTCAGGGTTATTGAGATAAACAGTTTTAAAAAATTATATACATTACAAAATTATATAGTTTTAAAAATTATAGTTATACACGAGGGTGGGTCAATAAGTCTGTAACTTTTTGAATGAAACACAGATTTTCATATAAAAAGTTCTTTTATTTTTCAATAGTGTCCTTTTTATTCCTTCGGAAAAATATTATTTGTCGAGGTCATCAAAATAGACATTTGTTTGTGGAATGATTTCTTCGTTGAAATCAAATCTCTTTCCGGCGCCATTTTTTCAAGTTTGGAAACGACAAATAGTCACTCTGGGCTAAATATGGGGAATAGGGTGGATGAGTGAGCAATCCGTGGCACCCATTTTGCGGAATGTTTTGCATACCCAAGTGATTATTTAAAATTGCAACTACTGAGCCGTGTGGATCAGTGGTTTTACTGGCCTGTAACTTCCACAATCTCTCTCATTTGTTTAACTTGTAACACGAACAGCGTTGCCATTTCAATTAAGAGGAAATTTGAAAAGTCACGGATTGACCTGCCCTCGTATGACTCTACTCGACTTATTAAACACGTATCTAAATCCAAATATTTTTCATTACTATTTAATGGTTACGCTTTTGTGCAAATACATATATAACAAATGTGAACGTGCTTTAAGTCAAATTTTCATGACTCTTACAGAATAATGAAATGCATGTTTTAAGTCTGGAAGAAGAGATAAATGAATTGCAAGTCGACATCGAACAACACAAGGATATTGTATTGGATAAACATCGAGAATCCCTGTCGTGGGAAACAAAATACAAACTTATAGAGGAAACATTGCGTTGGCGCAAAGAGGAAAGTTCTCTCGACAGTGAACTTGGTATAATGCGCACCGAAATTCATCGTATGCAAATACGTCATCAACAACTGAAAAGAGCTCAAGAAAAGCTCATTATTGACCTAGATCACTGCGTTATCCATCGTGAGCAAATTTATGTAACAGCTTCGATAAAGCAAACCGTAGAATCAAAGCCTTCTCGAATCAAGCAATACAGTAGCACAACCCAATATAAAATCACTTCTTTGCGTAATAAACTGAAGCAAATACAAAATGATATAACCATACTTTCGGATCAGCAAATAATAGAAGCGAAAAAGGAATACCAGCGCTTACAGGATGAAATTAAAGATACACGTTGCGAAATCAGCAAAGAAGAGTCGCAAGATATTTTATTGCGCAAGGAAATCGATCAAGCACTTCTATTAAAATATCAAAATCTTGAAAGTATTGTACGAAAACAGTATCGTGCAATGTCTTATCGACGGCTCAATGCTTCTACACACCCTTTTAAGTTGCCACGCTCCGAAACTGTTATACAAGCCCAAGTTCAGAAACAAATGGCAATGAACGATCATCTGATTGAAATATTGCAATTGTTGAGCACTGAGCATCCTGAAAAACAGACTTACTTTTCAAGGCTTCTACAAATTTTAAAAGATTAACTGATAGATACTTTTGACACGTTGATTCTTTTGTCATCTCAATAATTGTAATCAAATAAATAAAAAAATTTCAAAATAAAAAACATTGTCAACTTGCTTATGGCAAACATATTTGTATATATTCTTTTAATATAATACTCAAGACTGGCTGTACTAGATGAAGGCAGATTTAACCAAGTAAAATATGGAAAACAGTTGACCTTACTCGTAATTCTAACACGAAATACGGTAATAACCTGAACTTAAGACTTCCTTACGAAATATCTATATGTATGTTTAAGGTGGTGTTTACGTACTGAGGGTTACTCAGTAATGCGATGCGTAAGGAATTGCTTTCGCTTTTCAATGTAAATATCATACAAATGTGATCAGTTTTCCATTCGCATCGTATTACAGAGTAACCCCCCCAGGGGGTTAGATGTTACAGTTACAAGTTTTCATTGTTTTTAGTTCGGTGCGGCGTCAAGTTAAAAAATTTATTTTTGGTGTTTGTGTAAAATAATATAAAATTATATGTAGTAAGAATTTTAATATTTTTGGTTTTTAATACCAATTTAACTCTTCCCGAAGTATAAAAAGGATTTCATCAATAAAAAACCAAAATTAGGAACTTATATGGCTAATTTCGATTTTCCAACCCTGAAACCGAATTTTTAGTTTTTAAAATTTTTAATACCAATTTAATTCTTAGCGAAGTATATAATAGGTTTAATTCACTGAAAGAAACCAAAATTGGGAACTTATATAGTTATTTTATGTACCAAAAAATTTCGATTTTCTAACCGTGGAACCGAATTTTTAATATTTTCATACTAATTTAATTTTTTTCTAAAATATAAAATAGGTTTAATTCAGTAAAAACACAAAATTTGGAATTTATGTGGATACTTTTATGTACCAAAAATATTTCGATTTTCCAACACTGGAAGCGAATTTTTATTTTTTGCCAATGCAATTCTTAGTGAGGTGTAACATAGTTTTACTTGACAAACAAAAATTAAAATTTTTAAATTTTTTGGTCACTTTCATGTACCATAAAATATATTATTTGTTCAATCCTGGAGTCGAAATGTTGATTTTTTAAGATTTAAATACCAATTTTGTTCTTTCTGAATTATAAAATAGTTTTAATTAGCAAAAACAACAACGTCAATTGCCTATTTGGTTACTTTTATATATTTCAATTTCCCAAGCCTGGAAATGAAATTTAAATTTTTTTACCAATGCAACTCTTAATGAGGGATGAAATAGTTTTATTTAAGAAAAACTTAATATTTGTAACCATTTTCGTCACTTTCACTACAAAATATTGCAGTTATCCAACTCTGGAATCTAAATTTTTATTTTTTTTTTATTTTCGATACCAATTATGTTTTTCCTGAAAAATAGTTATAATTAGTAAAAAACCGATGTTAGTTGCCGTTTTGGTTACTTTTATGAATAAAAAAATTTCAATTTCCCATCCCTGGAAGCGAAATAAAAATTTTTTTTTACCAATCCTAGTCTTCATTAGGTATAAAGTCGTTTTATTTAAGAAAAACTTAAAATTTGCAACCATTTTGGTCACTTTCATGTACTACAATATATTGCATGTACCAAAAAAACTTTAAACTTCCCAAGCCTGGAAGTGAAATTTTAATTTTTGTTTGTTTTATTTTTAACCAATGCAACTCTTCATGAGGAATAAAGTATTATTTAAGATAAATTTAACATTTTGAACCATTTTGGTCACCTTCATGAACGAGAAAATATTGCACTTGTCCAACCCTAGATTAGAAATTGTGATTTTTGTGGAAAATTTTGATACCCATTTTGTTCTTCCTAAATATAAAATAGTTTTGATTAGCAAAAAAAAAAAAAGTCAATTGCCTTTTTCGTTACTTTTATGTATTAAAAAATATGCCAATTTCCAATCCCTGGAAGCGATATTTTAATTATTAAAATTTTTTTATCAGTGCAAATCTTAAAGTAGTTTTGTTTAAGAAAAACTAAAGCTTTGTAACCAGCATGGTTATTACATGTGCAAAATATTGCACGTGCCAAGAAAAACTTTCATTTTCCCAACCCTGGAAGCGAAATTTTAATTTATGTTTTTTTTTTGTCAGTGCAACGCTTCATGAGGTATAAAGTAATTTTTTTTAAGAAAAATTTCAAATTTGTTAACATTTTGGTCACTTTCATGTACTATTAAATATTGCACTTGTCCATCCCTGGTTTCAAAATTTTATTTTTGAATTTTTGATACTAATTTTGTTCTTCCTAAATTATAAGACAGTTTTAGTTAGCAAAAAAAAACATCAGTTGCCTGTTTGATTACTTTCACGTATAAAAAATTCAATTTCCCACAACTGGAAGCAAAATTTGAATTAAAAAATTTTTTTGGCCAATGCAAATCTTCATGACGTATACAGAGGTTTTATTAAAGAAAAACTTAAAATTTTAAATTCATTTATTAATAAAATAATAAAAAATGGTTTGCAGTCTTGCAGATTCGAACTTAAGCCCGTTGATAAAATTAACAATTTTAAAGAAGTTTAGTTACTACATGTACTACAAAATACGAAATGGGCGGAAAAAAATTTTTTTTATTTCCCATCCCTGGAAAAAAATTTTATTTTTTTAGTTTTTAATAGACCATTGAGGCTTCCCAAAGCACGAAATAGGTCTAATTTATAAACATAAAAAAATAATTGATTTTTGGTATAAATTTTGCGTCGAGAAATAGGTGTAAGCATCTCAGCTCTGGAATACTTCGGATCTTTCTGAATTTCAATAGCACTCTATTTAAGTTCATTTCCAATCCAACGGTCCAAGAACGAAGTCTCTAGTTCTTCTGGGGGCTTGGGAAAACCCATTTCACGTACAGACAGACGGACATTGCTCAATCGTCATCGCTATTCATAAGGATCCAAAATATATATACCTTATAGGGTCCTATATTGATATCGAAGATATTACACGGAATGACAAACCTATATATACCGTTTCAGTTTTTTGTGAAGGGTATGAACTTAAATAGAGAGCTATTGAAATTCAAAAAGTTCCGAAGTATGGTTCCAGAGCTGGGAAGCTTACACCTATTTCTCGACGCAACATTTATACCAAATATTAATTCTTAATGTTTGTAAATTAAATCTATTTCGTGCTTTGGGGAGCCTCAATGGTCTATTAAAAACTAAAAAAATAAATTTTTTTCCAGGGATGGGAAATAACAATTTTTTTTCGGCCTATTACGTATTTTGTACATGTAGTAACTAAAATTGTTAAAAATTTCAAGTTTTTCTTGAACAAAACCACTTTATACGTCATGAAGATTTGCATTGGCCAAAAAAAATTTTTAATTCAAATTTTGCTTCCCGGGGTGGGAAATTGAATTTTTTATACGTGAAAGTAATCAAACAGGCAACTGATGTTGTTTGTTTTTTGCTAACTAAAACTGTCTTATAATTTCGGAAGAACAAAATTGGTTTAAAAAATTCAAAAATAAAGTTTCAAATCTAGGGATGGACAAGTGCATTATTTAATAGTACATTAAAGTGAAAAAAATGGTTAAAAATTTAAAAATTTTCTTAAAAAAATTACTTTATACCTCATTAAGCGTTGCACTGATAAACAAAAATTAAAATTTCGTTTCCAGGGTTGGAAAAAATAAATTTTTTTTGGAACATGCAATATTTTGTAGTACATGTAATAACCAAAATGGTTTAAAAACTCGAGTTTTTCTTAAACAAAACAACTTTATACCTCATGAAGATTTGCATTGATAAAGAAAATTTTCAAAAATTTAAATTTCGCTTCCAGGGTTGGGAAATTGAAATTTTTTTTGATACATAAAAGTAACCGTTGTTTTTTACTAATTAAAACTATTTTTTAGTTCAGGAAAAACAAAAGTGGTATCAAAAATTAAAAAAAAAATAAAAAATTTTATTCCACAGTTGGATAACTGCAATATTTTGTGGTACCTAAAAATTACCTAAATGGTTACAAATATTAAGTTTTTATTAAATAAAACTATTTCATCCCTCATTGGTAAAAAAAATTTAAATTTCGTTTCCAGGGTCGGGAAATTGAAATATTTATTCTGCATGAAAGTAACCAAAAAGGCAATTGACGTTGTTTCTTATTGCTAATTAAAGCTGTTTTATAATTCAGGAAGAACAAAATTGGTATTAAAATCTTAAAAAATCAAAATTTCGACTCCAGGGTTGGACAAATGAAATATATGATGGTACATGAAAGTGACCAAAAAGTTTAAAAACTTTAATTTTTTTGTCAAGTAAAACTATGATACACCTCACTAAGAATTGCATTGGTAAAAAAATAAAAATTAGCTTCCAGAGTTGGAAAATCGAAATATTTTTCGTACATAATAGTACATACATAAATTCCAAATTTTGTGCTTTTAGTGAATTAAGCATATTAGATATTTCAGAAAAAATTAAACTAGTAGCAAAAATTATAAATTCTGTTCCAGGGTTGGAAAATCGAAATTTTTTGGTACATAAAAGTAACCATATAAGTTCCCAATTTTGGTTTTTTTCAGTGACTTAAACCTATTTTATACTTCGCTAAGAATTAAATTGGTATAAAAAATTTTAAAAACTAAAAATTCGATTTCAGGGTTGGAAAATCGAAATATTTTTTGTACATAAAAGTACATACATAAATTCCAAATTTTTGTGTTTTTAGTGAATTAAACATATTTTACACATCAGAAAAAATTCAATTAGTGTTAAAAAATTAAAAATTCGGCTCCAGGGTTGGAAAAACGACATTTTCTGATTCATAAAAGCAGCCATTTTATTTGTTATTTTTATGATGAATTATACCTACTTTATATATCAGAAAGAAATAAACTGTTATTAAAAACCAAAAATATCTAAAGGACGATTCTACGGTTGGACAATTACAACTTTTTGGGGTACATGAAACGGATTTTTTGTTTTGTTTGTAAATTAAATATATATAATATTTTTGAAAGACGTTCATAGGTATAAGAAACAACCAACATTTAGCTTCCTAGCCGCAAAACTTAAACGTTTTCTTAAATATAAAAGTAACCGATAACATCATTTTGATTTTTTAATTAAACCTACTTTCTGTTTTGGCAAGAAAGAAAGAAAGAAGAATTACATCTGTGAAGGGTATTTAAGATTCGGCACAGCCGAATATAGCACTTTTACTTGTTTATTCTGTGCTTGAGTTATCTAAATCGATTACCATTTCCACGGTTGGATTTGTCAATCTTGCATATTTTTGTATAAAGTTATCTAAAGTATGTTGGAGTGTAACAGCTTTTTATACCCTTCACAAAAAAGTGAAAGGGTATATATAGGTTTGTCATTCCGTGTGTAATTTCTTCGATATGCACATGGGACCCCATAAAGTATATATATTCTGGATCCTTATGAATAGCCATGACGATTGAGCGATGTCCGTCTGTCCGTCCGTCTGTACGTGAAATCGGTTTTCCCAAGCCCCCAGAAGAGCTAGAGACTTCTTTCTTGGACCGTTGGATTGGAAATGAACTTAAACAGGCTGCTATTAAGATCCGAAGTATGGTTCCAGAGCTGGGAAGCTTACACCTATTTCTCGACGCAAAATTTATACCAAAAATCAATTTTTTTTAATGTTTGTAAATTAAACCTATTTCGTGCTTTAGGGAACCTCAATGGTCTATTAAAAACTAAAAAAACTAAAAAATTTTTTCCAGGGATGGGAAAATAAAAAATTTTTTTTCGGCCTATTCCGTATTTTGTAGTACAAGTAGTAACTAAAATTGTTAAAAATTTTAAGTTTTTCTTTAACAAAACCACTTTATACGTCATAGAGATTTCCATTGGCAAAAAAAAAAATTTTTTTTTAAATTCAAATTTTGCTTCCAGCGTTGGGAAATTGCATTGTTTTTATAAGTGAAAGTAATCAAACAGGTCTTGCCAAGCCCCCAGAAGAGATAGAGACTTCATTCTTGGACCGTTGGGTTGGAAATGAACTTAAATAGAGTGGTATTAAAATTCAGATAGATCCGAACTATGGTTCCAGAGCTGGGAAGCTTGCACCTATTTCGCGACGCAAAATTTATACCAAATATAACTTTTTTTTTTATGTTTGTAAATTAAACCTATTTCGTGCTTTGGGAAGTCTCAATGGTGTATTAAAAACTAAAAAAATTAAAAAAAAAAATATTTTCAGGGATGGGAAATTAAAGTTTTTTTTTCTGCCCATTCCGTATTTTGTAGTACATGTAGTAAATAAAATTGTTAAAAATGTTAAGTTTTTCTTTAACAAAACCTCTTTATATGTCATGAAGATTTGCATTGTCAAAAAGAAAAGAAAATTTTAAATTAAAATTTTGCTTCCTGGGGTGGGAAATTGAATTTTTTTATACATGAAAGTAATCAAACAGGCAACTGATGTTATATTGTTTTTGTTTTTGATAACTAAAACTGTCTTATAATTTAAGAAGAACAAAATTGATATCAAAAATTTAAAAATTAAAAATAAAATTTCGAATCCAGGGATGGACAAGTGCAATATTTTATGGTACATGAAAGTTACCAAAATAGTAAAAAATTTGAAATTTTTCTTAAATAAAACTTTATACCTCAAGAAGCGTTGCACTGATAAAAAAAAAAACAAAAAAGAAATAAAATTTCGTTTCCAGGGTTGGAAAAATTAATTTTTTTTGGTACATGCAATATTTTGTAGTACATGTAATAACCAAAATGGTTTCAAAATTCGAGTTTTTTTTAAACAAAACTACTTTATACCTCATGAAGATTTGCATTTATAAAGAAAATTTTAAAAAATTTAAATTTCATTTCCAGGGTTGGGAAATTGATTTTTTTTACATAAAAGTAACCAAAAAGGCAATTGACGTTGTTTATTTTACTAATTGAAACTATTTTTTAGTTCAGGAAAAAGAAAATTTGTATCAAAAACTAAAAAAAATCACAATTTAGATTCCAGAGTTGGATAGCTGCAATATTTTGTGGTACATAAAAATGACCTAAATGGTTACAAATATTAAGTTTTTCTTAAATAAAACTATTTCATGCCTCATTAAGAGTTGCAGTGGTAAAAAATTTAAATTTCGTTTTCCAGGGTTGGGAAATTGAAATATTTATTCTGCATAAAAGTTACCAAAAAGGCAATTGACGTTGTTTCTTTTTGCTAATTAAAGCTGTTTTATAATTCAGGAAGAACAAAATTGGTATTAAAATCTTAAAAAATCAAAATTTCGACTCCAGGCTTGCACAAATGAAATATTTTATGGTACATGAAAGTGACCAAAATGTTTAAAAGTTTTAATTTTTTTGTCAAGTAAAACTATGTTACACCTCACTAAGAATTGCATTGGTAAAAAATAAAAATACGCTTCCAGAGTTGGAAAATTGAAATATTTTTGGCATATAAAAGTATTAAAATTAACATAAATTCCAAATTTTGTGTTTTTAGTGAGTTAACCCTATTTTATATTTCAGAAAAAATTTAATTAGTATCAAAAAATTAAAAATTCGGTTCCAGGGTTGGAAAATCGACATTTTCTGATTCATAAAAGCAGCCATTTTATTTGTTATTTTTGATTTTTATGATGAATTATACCTATTTTATATATCAGAAAGAAGTAAACTGGTATTAAAAACCAACAAAATCTAAAAGACGATTCTACGGTTGGACAATTAGAACTTTTTGGGGTACATGAAACAGATTTTTTCTTTTTGTTTGTAAATTATATATATATTTATATATAATATTTTTGAAAGACGTTCATAGGTATTAGATATAAGAAAAGCCAAAGCTTTCTAGCCGAAAAATCGTAAATAAAACTACCTTATATCTCAAGAAGCGTTGCACTGATAAAAAAAACAACAAAAAAAATATTAAAATTTCGTTTCCAGGGTTGGAAAAATTAAATTTTTTTTGGTACATGCAATATTTTGTGGTACATGTTATAACCAAAATGGTTGCAAAATTCGAGTTTTTCTTAAACAAAACTACTTTATACCTCATGAAGATTTGCATTGATAAAGAAAATTTTAAAAAATTTAAATTTTGCTTCCAGGGTTGGGAAATTGAATTTTTTTTTTAAACAAAAAGGCAATTGACGTTGTTTTTTACTAATTAAAACTATATTTATAACCTATATGGTTATAAATATTAAATTTTTCTTAAATAAAACTATTTCATGCCTCATTAAAAGTTGCATTGGTAAAAAAAATTTAAATTTCGTTTCCAGGGTTGGGAAATTGATATATTTATTCTGCATAAAAATAACCAAAAAGGCAATTGACGTTGTTTTTTTTTTTTTGCTAATTAAAGCTGTTTTATAATTCAGGAAGAACAAATTTGGTATTACATTCTTAAAAAATCAAAATTTCGACTCCAGGGTTGGACAAATGATATTTTTTATGGTACATGAAAGTGACCAAAAAGTTTAAAAATTTTAATTTTTTGTCAAGTAAAACTATGTTACACCTCACTAAGAATTGCATTGGTAACAAAATAAAAATTCCAGAGTTGGGAAATCGAAATATTTTTCGTACATAATAGTACATACATAAATTCAAAATTTTGTGCTTTTAGTGAATTAAACCTATTAGATATTTCAGAAAAAATTAAACTAGTATCAAAATATTATAAATTTGGTTCCAGGGTTGGAAAATTGAAATATTTTTGGTATATAAAAGTACATACATAAATTCCAAATTTTGTTTTTTAGTGAATTAAAGCTATTTTATATATCAGAAAAAAATTAAATTAGTATTAAAAATTAAAAATTCGGTTCCAGGGTTGGAAAATCGACATTTTCCGATTCATAAAAGCAGCCATTTTATTTGTTATTTTTTGATTTTTATGATGAATTATACCTACTTTATACATCAGAAAGAAGTAAACTGGTATTAAAAACCAACAAAATCTAAAAAACGATTCTACGGTTGGACAATTAGAACTTTTTGGGGTACATGAAACGGATTTTTTGTTTTGTTTGTAATTTAAACATATTTCATATTTTTGAAAGACGTTCATAGGTATTAGATATAAGAAAAGCCAAACATTGAGCTTCCTAGCCGAAAAATTTAAACGTTTTCTTAAATATAAAAGTAACCGATAACATCATTTTGATTTTTTAATTAAACCTACTTTCTGTTTTGGCAAGAAAGAAAGAAAGAAGAATTACATCTGTGAAGGGTATTTAAGATTCGGCACAGCCGAATATAGCACTTTTACTTGTTTTAAATATATTTCCTTTCTAACATGTTTATGTTGTGTCAATGTTGCGGTTTCAAAAATTTCTTTAATTTTATCAGGGTCTCTGGAACAAATGGATTTTATTGTAGAAGGGGCTAATCCTAGCTTCTTCCAATATGAACGCTTTAAAAACTCCAGTTTTTGATCTAAGCTTATTTGCTTTCTTTTTTGACTAATTTTTCAAAATATTTAGGTTAAACTTCACTTGACCAAATGTAATTTGAAACAACCAACGAAGACAAATTTGTAGACAATTTTTACGTGCAAATTTTCATTATGTAGATGTAGACGGGAAATCCCCTTTTTCTATTTTTGCTTTGTAAAAGCATTTATTAACGACGCAAATCGAAGCACTAACAACGCAATTTCGAATCCATGACGCGAAAACTGAAGCAAAACCGACGCAGCATCGAAATCACGGATATTTTAAAAAGACGCAACTTCGAAACGATGCAAATCGAAGCGACGCTAACCGGGGTATGAGTGTATTCTGCTTTGCCGAATCTCAAATATCCTTCCCAGGTGTATTTCTTCTTTCTTTCTAATATATAAAATAGATTTTTGTGGGTGCTGTTGGCTGAAGTAGTAGAACACGAGACTATGAAGCGGAGGTTCCTGAGTTCAACCCCGCGCTGAGTCATGACATATTGTGTTGAATTTTTCTGATCAGCATTAGTGCATGGTTATGTTAGTTGTTGCCAGCATGTTTTCAATGATGAAGGCATAGCACTGGTCACTGAACATAATTGGCAGCGACTGACAATATCATGTACTAAAAAGCAGAGTAACTGTCCCCTCAATACTATCCCCTCCTTTCCAGTTCCGGCGCAATGCACTGCATATGTAGGGGTCATCCTCTGAGTGATGGTCCAATATTAAAAAAAAAGAAACATTAAAAATTATTTAGTTACTTTAATATTTAAGAAAAAGGTTAAATTTTTCAACTCTGATGCTGTATTTTTGACTTTTCTAATTTCTAGTACTAATGAACTTGTTTTACAAATATTTAATCTGTTTAATATTTATTTCGTTTCCGTTGGTTGCTTTTATGTAAAATTTTATAATTGCCCAACTCTGGACAATTTTCATTTTTTTTTTAATTTTTAATACCAATTCTATTTAGCCTGAACTATAGAATAGGTTTAAATCACAAAAGCACCAAATTTAGTAATCTATTTGGTTACTTTTATGTAAAAAAAAATTTTGAATGGTCCTACCCTGGAAAGCATTTTTTTATTCTAATACCAATTTTTGTCTCCCTGAAGCATAAAATAGTTTTAAGACCAAACAGAAATTAGTAGCCCTTTTGCTTTGTTTTATGTACCAAAAACATTTCGATTGTCCAACCTTGAAATAGAATTATGAATTTTTTTAGTTTTTAAAACCAACTCAATTCTGTAAAATAGGTTTAATTCACCAAAAACACCAAAATTAGATATATGATTATTTTTATGCAGCAAAAAAATTTTGATTTTCCAGTCCTTTTCATTTTTTTGGTTTTTAACCCTAGGGTTACCCTCTTGGTCTGGCCAGACCAAATTTATGTTCTGCTTGCAATATATTTCATATATAAAAGAAAATCAAAAAGGCATGTAACTGAATTCTATAAATAATAGGTCCTGAATCGAATGAAACTAATTTTGAACTGATCGGAGCAAATTTGTGGGGTTAAGTTAAATTTTTATGTAAAGGTATATTATATTACCCTCTTAGTCTGGCTAGACCACAAAGTATTATTTATGTGTTGTTTTTGATTTTTGTATGTCTTTTTGCGAAGTAAAATATTCCTGTCGCTATGAAAACTGGGCCATCGCGCCACTTTCTGCCTAGTGCTATTTAAATTTTTGGAGAAATTTTTACATCTGAAATGGTAAAAGTATGTATTATTGTTCGAGAAACCAACCGCAAGGCACAAGAGGCTTATACTGCTTTGAATAAAAAGTACCCAACGAAACAACCCATAGAATGAGAGCCAACTCACGAAAAAGAAATATATGAATTTTTTGGATTGCTTTTCTTTGCCAAGGTTTTCAAATGTGCAACACAGCCTGTTAAAGAATTGTGGGCACCATATCACCATGATGTGTATAAGGCTGCAATGTAAAAAACTATTCATTTTATTACTAGAGCTCATCCGTTTTGAAAACGCAAACACTAGGCCAATGCGCCAAGAATTGAGCAAATCGGCAGCAATAGAAGATCTTTTGTTAATGCTTGTTGCGAATGCGGAATCTTTATACACTTCTGCAGCAAACCTAACCACAGATGAATAACTCTCCTTTTCGAGGACCTACGTGATTCACACAATATACTCCATCGAAACCAGACAAATATGGCATAAAACATGGTCATTGGCCATGTTTTACAATATGTTGGACATATCTGGTTTAGCTTCGTTTTTTATTTACAAGGACATGGTAAATCTAAAACAAGTGATCATCGTCGCCGATTTCTTGTCGAATTAGTGAAATGCTTTGGCGAAATTTAATTTTTACGTAAGAATACCCCTTACGGATACATACATACGTATAAAAATCGAATACTCGTTTCAGCTGTGGTATATGTGGAAAAGCAATGTGCCTGCAGCAGGGTAAAGAAAATAAAAACTACATTTGTGACGAATGTCATATGCCTAGAATAATATAAAAATATGATAAATTTACATAATAAATTCGTATAGTTTAAAAAATAAATATTTGTTTAATAAAAAATATTCGTATATACTTTTTATTTAATTGGGTGTTTTAGCTTTTGCACTGTGGTCTGGCCAGACCACGAGGAGAACTTAGTGGAAAAAAGTTACCGATAATCCTGAAATATAAAATAGATTTTATTCATAAAAAAAACAAATATTAGAAACTCATATGTCTACTTTTATGTAATCGAATTTAAAATTTTTTAGATTTTTTACACGAAGAAAGTGTGTAAGTTGAATAAGTAAAAACTGATGTTACCTTTCCTTGCTTTGAATTTTTATCATGTCTCTCTGAGATTTAAAACAAATTTCGAACAATTAGCCTATAAATCTTAATTCAATTTAAAAAATTAATGGTTTTTGCTAGTTAATTTTACGTTCACAAATATGTGTAAGCTTTCCAGCTTTGGGACCGTGTTTTGGATTTTTCTGAATTTCAATACCACTCTATTTAAGTTCATTTTTAATCCATCAGTCCATGCTCTTCTTGGGGCTTGGCAAAACCGTACAGGCAGACGGTCATCAGGCAGTCGTCATCACTATTTATAAGGATGCAGAATATATATTGAAGAAATTACACACGGACCTATATATATTTACATATATATATATATATATATATATATATATATATATATATATATATGAAGGATATAATAAATAAATTACGATAATTGTGAGAAATGTTTGTCAATTATAAGGTTAGCAACCGATACCGTTATTAATAGCGCTATCGATTAAATATCATTTCAAACTGAATAACGGTATCAATACCGATACCGAAATTGTTTTCGATTCAAAAATAGCGGTAGACAAATGCCGTTTTATGCAATGCCGGTATAAGATTTTGGTATGAAAAACTTTATTTTAATTCACGAACTGAAGACTAAACTTCTATCTGTCTATATACCTATTCCTTTGTTAATCGAATACAGCACGTTTTCATAGGTTCAAATATATTAATTTACAAGCAGCAAATGATGCTTGCAAGGTTTACATTAATATAAAATATTTTAGCTGGTTTAGATCCTAATTCAGCGTTTACATCGGACAGTACTGTCTTGACAATAACAATTTTCATTAATACCTACATATTGTCTGCACTGCTGCTAGGGAATAGTAAATCGAATTCGAGTCCGATCGAAAATCAATTTTGCGCCAAAAATAATACATTTATCGCAATCGAATTTATGTCTGAGATTTTGTACTGAAAACGATT
Source organism: Linnaemya tessellans (assembly GCA_951800035.1). NCBI lineage: Eukaryota > Metazoa > Arthropoda > Insecta > Diptera > Tachinidae > Linnaemya > Linnaemya tessellans. The sequence goes on along the minus strand of OX637533.1, from coordinate 39,416,152 downwards.
ATTGTTCTTCCAAAATTCATTTCTATAACCTTCACAAAAAAGTGAATCAATATCCGACCCCATAATATAAATATATATATATATATATATATATATATATATATATATATATATGTATATATAATATACTTATATATACTGGATCCTTATGAATAGGGAAGACGAATAAGTGATGTCCGTTTGTCTGTGCGTAAAGTCGCTTTTCCCAAGCCCCCAGAAAACTTGGAAAATCTAAATTTTTTGGTAAATACATTTGGTACCCACATAAATTCCCAATTTTGTTTTTTTTTTTCAGTGAATTAAACATATTTTATACTTCGCTAAGAATTAAATTGGTATTAAATATTTTAAAAACTAAAAATTCGGTTCCAGGGTTGGAAAATCGAAATTTTTTAGTACATAAAATTAGCCATATAAGTTCCCAATTTTGGTTTTTTGTGGATGAAATCTTTTTTATACTTCGGGAAGAATTAAATTGGTATTAAAAACCAAAAACATTAAAAATCCAATTTCAGGGTTGGAATATCGACATTTTCTTATTCATAAAAGTATTCATGTTATTTGTTATTTTTGATTCTTATGATGAATTATACCTACTTTATACATATATCAGGAAGAAATAAATTGGTATTAACAACCAAAAAAATCTAAAAGACGATTCTACGGTTGGACAATTAGAACTTTTTGGGGTACATGAAACGGATTTTTTCTTTTTGTTTGTAAATTAAACATATTTAATATTTTTGAAAGACATTCAGAGGTATTAGAAATAAGAAAAGTCAAAAACATTTAGCTTTCTAGCCGAAAAATTTTAACGAAAAGAATGACACCTGTGAAGTGTATTTAAGATTCGGCACAGCCAAATATAGCACTTTTACTTGTTGTCTTCTAAAATGAAAATTATTTTCAAATTATCCAACGCAAATTAGTAACAGGTGGCTCAGGTGAGCACAATTCGCTTCATATTTGCCCTGTAAACGCATGGTAAAAGAAATTTGATATTTATTTTGTTTAAATAATTAAAAAACATCAATGGAATATATTGTAATGTTATAGCTTTTTAGCAAAAATGTGTTCAAAAATGCCTAATAACACTGGTCAACAGGAGAAATTACTTTGAACTCTAACTAGTTAATTTCGGTGTATTATGACCCCCTAAGTACAAAAAACCCAAAATTTAAAATTCTATGGATACAATTTTTTTTTTCTAAAATTACGGATTTTCAGAGAGGTCGTTCCATTGATTTTATCATATCTTGAGAATGGCTTATCCAATTTTGTTGGAAAAAACACCAGCGGATTCTTTAAGTCATGATAAGACAATTTTTTCGTATGATCAACGGTTATGGAGTTATTCACATAAAAATATAAAAAAAATTTAAAAAAAAATCGAAGATGGCAAAAACTTAACATTTTTAATTACAATTGTAAATATTTCAAATCATTGAAGCCTTATTTCGTGAAAATACATGAATAAATATTGGTTTTATTAACAATAATGTGAAAATACTCAAATTAGCAAAAATTTGGCATTTTGCGCAACTTTGTATTTTGAAGTCATAAAAATTTAGAAAAATTGCATTTTATTACTCTGTCATAGAAACTGTTATACCTATAATTACGGTGACCATATTTTTCAATCCAAAAAAGAGGACATTTAGAAATGTAATAAAAATTGTTTTTACTATTTATAGTCAATTGCATATATTCTAGGCATGGACGACTTAATTGCAAATATTAATGTTTTTTAAACAAAATTTGTCCAGAACTTAAAATATGTCCAGAAATATCACTGTAATTTGAGAAAAAGTTTTTAATTTCTGCACAATGATTATAATTTCCATTTTATTGGTGATTTTGACTTATATTCTATTGAGAAAATAAAACTTTTAATTTTGGAGTTTAAACAAAAAAGTATTAGTAATTAAAAAAAGGACAATAAAGGACATTTCAATTAAAAACAGGACACTTAAATTTTTGTTTACCTAAGAGGACATCATGTAAAAAAAGTGGACTGTCCTCTCAAAAAAAGGGCGAATGGTCACCGTACCTACAATTAACTTAAATGTGTTTCGCGGAAATATTTTGATAAACGAAGTACACTTCTTTTCAGCAGGTAGATAAAAAAAGGATGGTTTTTGCAGCTCTTTATGACTTAACGCTAATTTTTTATGGCTTTACGCACATTGGACCAATTTTGACTTGTCACTGCAATAAGCCTTACCTGTCTATTGCATTCCATGTTTCAAAATTCAACTTTTTTCAGGCACATTATTCATTGGTCCCTTCATTATTCAGCTAGGTATTTTCTTTTTAAAAAATAGGTACTTTTGTTAAAAAATGCGACATATATAAAGTAATTCATTTAGTTCATTCATTGTTATTCAACTACCGTTCCTGATCGCGAAAACTGAAGTTGTCATTACATTAAACTACTTATTTGGTTCGGGAATTTTTAAAAAATTAATAATACACGTAGAAAATTTGTCTGCAAAAATAACCCGAATTTATTTTTAATTACTTTCTTCTTTATAGCCTCTTTTTGACCCGTGTAAATAAAACTATTTTTATTTGTTTTCTTGATCTATATATTTCGAATTTACTTTGATATGTGTGGTGTATATGGCGACGAAATTTCACTATTTCACTACAAAATTCATTTAAGGATTATTTCAAAATAGACGTAGAAAATTTAAGCCAATATTGGACGCCTAGTTCAATTTGTGGTAGCTGTGAATATATTTTAAAGAAATGGCGTTCCTACCCTCAGTAAGTAATACTTATAATATTTCAATATATTTTTGATACCAGCAGTTTTATTACACAATGGCAATCAGAAGCCATCAATACCCATCGCACACGCCGTAAATATAAAGGAGACTTACGACAACATGTCAAAACTTTGAAAATATATTGACTATGAAAATCACGATTGGAAAGTATGTTGCGACTACAAGGTGGTTGCACAAAACATTGTTGTTTCCTCTGTATTTGGGATAGCCGAGACATTATATAGAGAAAAAGTGGCCAGCAAGAACCAATAACGAAGTAGGCACACACAATATAAAATATGCTGCTCTAATAAAAAAGGAGAATGTGATTTTTCCGCCATTACATATTAAGCTTGGATTAGTCAAAAATTTTGTTAAGGCGCTAAACAAAAATGGAAAAGCATTCGGTTATATACAAACAATATTCCCAAAATTATCCGCTTCAAAAATTTCTGAAGGTGTTTTTACTAACCAACTATTTAAAAATCGGTAAGCAGGAATATGATATGATTTTTGTATATACGTCATAATTTTTACCTCTAAATAGATATACATATAATTTCAGGCGCAAACATGCCTCTAAAAATGCATTTCTTACACTCCCATTTGGATTTTTTCCCTTCAAACCGTGGTGATGTCAGTGACGAGCATGGAGAACGATTTCACCAACAACTTAAGTCCATGGAGGAACGTTATCAAGGATTCTGGAACGAAAATATGATGGGGGATTATATTTGGTTTCTTATACGAGAATCAAATTCGGAAAATTACAGTAGACAAGCAAAAAGTAGAAACTATTTTTAAATATTTTAAGTACTAAACTTTAGAGCATTTCTTTAATAAAGGCAGCTTAGAATATTACGTATTTTCACTTCATTCACTTAATTGTTAACAAAATTACTGTTTATCCATGGATTTTCATGAAATAAAGCTCATTTTATATGAAATGTTCACAGTTTTAGGATCATGTAATAAAAATGGTAAGTTTTTGTCATTTTCGATTTTTTACGAATTAAGAAATAAACAAGAAATTGAAATTTTTAATACAAAAAGTCTATTTTTTTACATTGCGATGGAAATAACTCCGAAACCAATAAGTATTTAAAAGAAAGGCAACTTAATTTGATTTTATATACGGTTTCGCTGAATAAAATCGGACAGCCCGTTCCAGAGATAACATAAAATCAATGGATCACTCTTTTCAAATATAGCAAATTTTAGAAAAAAAATTTAAAAAAATCGTATCCATAAAATTTTAAATGTTGACCATTTTTATAATCAGGGAACCATAGCAAATAAAAATAGTGGTAATCAAAGGGCATGCAAAAAGTTCAATTTTGTAGATCAGTGTAATAGCTGTGATACAGAATAGCGTGATGTAGTTTCAGTTATTTTATTCTTCGTCACAATGAAAAAAAAGTTATGAATAATATCAAGAAAAATAATATCCCTTAAACTGGGTAGCGCTATCCGACATGAGCGTTCAATATTCGGTGTTATTGCGCAAAAAATAGAAAAAGAGGAATTTGAAGTTTCCACAATATCCACAGTCTGCAATCAATATAAAAGCTGAGCTTAAAAAACGTCTGCCTTAACCAAAATAATAAACTATTTTTATAGCGATTATTTTGACCAAAAAATTTTTTTCCTTAATATAATTGTGGTTGCTTTAAAGGTTATCAATAAGTATAAATATTTCTCATCGTAATCGTTAATTATAGCAATTATAAAGCTTCATCAAGAAAAAATAGTTATATATGTATCTGTCGCAATATATTATAATAAATTATATCGAATTAAACCAAAATTAAGTTAAGGTCCTATTCTGGTTCGCTTCTTTGAAATCCACATTTGGATCAAAACTGTTTTTAAATACCCAGATTTTCGAAAACGTTTTAACAGAGTACTTTTTAACATATAAAAGTCATTATATTTCCTAGAACAAGTTTTCTTAAACAAACTTACGTTTTTCTTTAAACGCCTTAACAGTTATTAATGATTTTGTTATAAGAAATTGCATCAACCTAAACTCAATATGTATTAGACAATATTTAACAAACTTAATACAATTAAACATCATAATTTTACATTCGCGATTATATGTAAAATAAAATTTCAGATTTTTATAACTTAAAGGAAAATAAGTGCCCGTGATGAAACTAAAACTATAAAAAATCTTAATCGTAATTAGCGCAATGTTCCATCTTTAATTTCGTCTTACAACATATCTGAATTCAAAATACAATTTCTAACAATTAGCTTATCAATCCGTACATAGTAAAAACGAAACATTCACATGTTCTTAAGTAAAAAAGAATTCAAAACAAACAAGTATAAAGGCTTTTTTCCACCGGGTCGAATCTTAAATAGCCTCCAAAAATGTTTAACTTGGTGGGATAGAGCTCCTTTATATGATAGGGGGCGGGGTTCAAAAATAGACAATATTATGTTTTCCACAGACGAACGTATGGGCATGCTAGACCGTCTTAGACTTCATCACTGATCAAGAATATATATACTTTATGGGGTTCAATTCTCTTTGGAACGTATTAAAACTGTATTTTGGCGGGGTCGCTCTGGCAAGGCAAGGGCGGATGCAGCCTTCAGCTCAGGAGGGTCATATAGTTGAAGTTCAGTCGACACACAGAAAAAAAGGGAATGTTAAACTAGCATCACAAAATGTTAATTTAAAATCATGGTAAAATTTTACAAACCTGATACCTAATATAAAATTATCATTAATACGAATAAATTTTAAACCTTATAGTGTTAATATTACCTTAAAACACATTACAGTGCTATCCCGATAATCCGGATACGCGATTTTACGGACACATATATAATCCGAACACTGCTACAAACCGGACAGTACCAGTTTTTTTGCTCTATAATACGGACAGTAGTATTTTTTTAATTTTTTTGTTTCATTCATGTTATACTCTTCGTATAATAACTGAACTTTTTACTGTAGTGTTCGTCTACGCGTGGAATTTTTGCAATTTTGCTTTAGTTGAGTGTTTTTGTTGAGCTATACATATTTTTAAAAATTTCTTTATATAACTGGACATTGTAAAACAATCACCGCTATTGTTTGGCGTTTAACGCCTGAAAATTCGACAAATTGTAATAGCTTAAAGACGAAAAGCTAAATTTTCTTTAATCTATTAGAAAATGTCGAATCTGAAGGCGAAAAACGCCAAACACAATAAAGGTGAATGAATAGTAATAGCAAGAGATCACATAAAAGTGTAATAATAAAAAAGAAGTGTGAACTATTGGATGAATTAGTCAGAGGCAAATCAGTAAGATGTTTGTAAATTAAACATATTTAATATTTTTGAAAGACATTCAGAGGTATTAGAAATAAGAAAAGTCAAAAACATTTAGCTTTCTAGCCGAAAAATTTTAACGAAAAGAATGACACCTGTGAAGTGTATTTAAGATTCGGCACAGCCAAATATAGCACTTTTACTTGTTGTCTTCTAAAATGAAAATTATTTTCAAATTATCCAACGCAAATTAGTAACAGGTGGCTCAGGTGAGCACAATTCGCTTCATATTTGCCCTGTAAACGCATGGTAAAAGAAATTTGATATTTATTTTGTTTAAATAATTAAAAAACATCAATGGAATATATTGTAATGTTATAGCTTTTTAGCAAAAATGTGTTCAAAAATGCCTAATAACACTGGTCAACAGGAGAAATTACTTTGAACTCTAACTAGTTAATTTCGGTGTATTATGACCCCCTAAGTACAAAAAACCCAAAATTTAAAATTCTATGGATACAATTTTTTTTTTCTAAAATTACGGATTTTCAGAGAGGTCGTTCCATTGATTTTATCATATCTTGAGAATGGCTTATCCAATTTTGTTGGAAAAAACACCAGCGGATTCTTTAAGTCATGATAAGACAATTTTTTCGTATGATCAACGGTTATGGAGTTATTCACATAAAAATATAAAAAAAATTTAAAAAAAAATCGAAGATGGCAAAAACTTAACATTTTTAATTACAATTGTAAATATTTCAAATCATTGAAGCCTTATTTCGTGAAAATACATGAATAAATATTGGTTTTATTAACAATAATGTGAAAATACTCAAATTAGCAAAAATTTGGCATTTTGCGCAACTTTGTATTTTGAAGTCATAAAAATTTAGAAAAATTGCATTTTATTACTCTGTCATAGAAACTGTTATACCTATAATTACGGTGACCATATTTTTCAATCCAAAAAAGAGGACATTTAGAAATGTAATAAAAATTGTTTTTACTATTTATAGTCAATTGCATATATTCTAGGCATGGACGACTTAATTGCAAATATTAATGTTTTTTAAACAAAATTTGTCCAGAACTTAAAATATGTCCAGAAATATCACTGTAATTTGAGAAAAAGTTTTTAATTTCTGCACAATGATTATAATTTCCATTTTATTGGTGATTTTGACTTATATTCTATTGAGAAAATAAAACTTTTAATTTTGGAGTTTAAACAAAAAAGTATTAGTAATTAAAAAAAGGACAATAAAGGACATTTCAATTAAAAACAGGACACTTAAATTTTTGTTTACCTAAGAGGACATCATGTAAAAAAAGTGGACTGTCCTCTCAAAAAAAGGGCGAATGGTCACCGTACCTACAATTAACTTAAATGTGTTTCGCGGAAATATTTTGATAAACGAAGTACACTTCTTTTCAGCAGGTAGATAAAAAAAGGATGGTTTTTGCAGCTCTTTATGACTTAACGCTAATTTTTTATGGCTTTACGCACATTGGACCAATTTTGACTTGTCACTGCAATAAGCCTTACCTGTCTATTGCATTCCATGTTTCAAAATTCAACTTTTTTCAGGCACATTATTCATTGGTCCCTTCATTATTCAGCTAGGTATTTTCTTTTTAAAAAATAGGTACTTTTGTTAAAAAATGCGACATATATAAAGTAATTCATTTAGTTCATTCATTGTTATTCAACTACCGTTCCTGATCGCGAAAACTGAAGTTGTCATTACATTAAACTACTTATTTGGTTCGGGAATTTTTAAAAAATTAATAATACACGTAGAAAATTTGTCTGCAAAAATAACCCGAATTTATTTTTAATTACTTTCTTCTTTATAGCCTCTTTTTGACCCGTGTAAATAAAACTATTTTTATTTGTTTTCTTGATCTATATATTTCGAATTTACTTTGATATGTGTGGTGTATATGGCGACGAAATTTCACTATTTCACTACAAAATTCATTTAAGGATTATTTCAAAATAGACGTAGAAAATTTAAGCCAATATTGGACGCCTAGTTCAATTTGTGGTAGCTGTGAATATATTTTAAAGAAATGGCGTTCCTACCCTCAGTAAGTAATACTTATAATATTTCAATATATTTTTGATACCAGCAGTTTTATTACACAATGGCAATCAGAAGCCATCAATACCCATCGCACACGCCGTAAATATAAAGGAGACTTACGACAACATGTCAAAACTTTGAAAATATATTGACTATGAAAATCACGATTGGAAAGTATGTTGCGACTACAAGGTGGTTGCACAAAACATTGTTGTTTCCTCTGTATTTGGGATAGCCGAGACATTATATAGAGAAAAAGTGGCCAGCAAGAACCAATAACGAAGTAGGCACACACAATATAAAATATGCTGCTCTAATAAAAAAGGAGAATGTGATTTTTCCGCCATTACATATTAAGCTTGGATTAGTCAAAAATTTTGTTAAGGCGCTAAACAAAAATGGAAAAGCATTCGGTTATATACAAACAATATTCCCAAAATTATCCGCTTCAAAAATTTCTGAAGGTGTTTTTACTAACCAACTATTTAAAAATCGGTAAGCAGGAATATGATATGATTTTTGTATATACGTCATAATTTTTACCTCTAAATAGATATACATATAATTTCAGGCGCAAACATGCCTCTAAAAATGCATTTCTTACACTCCCATTTGGATTTTTTCCCTTCAAACCGTGGTGATGTCAGTGACGAGCATGGAGAATGATTTCACCAACAACTTAAGTCCATGGAGGAACGTTATCAAGGATTCTGGAACGAAAATATGATGGGGGATTATATTTGGTTTCTTATACGAGAATCAAATTCGGAAAATTACAGTAGACAAGCAAAAAGTAGAAACTATTTTTAAATATTTTAAGTACTAAACTTTAGAGCATTTCTTTAATAAAGGCAGCTTAGAATATTACGTATTTTCACTTCATTCACTTAATTGTTAACAAAATTACTGTTTATCCATGGATTTTCATGAAATAAAGCTCATTTTATATGAAATGTTCACAGTTTTAGGATCATGTAATAAAAATGGTAAGTTTTTGTCATTTTCGATTTTTTACGAATTAAGAAATAAACAAGAAATTGAAATTTTTAATACAAAAAGTCTATTTTTTTACATTGCGATGGAAATAACTCCGAAACCAATAAGTATTTAAAAGAAAGGCAACTTAATTTGATTTTATATACGGTTTCGCTGAATAAAATCGGACAGCCCGTTCCAGAGATAACATAAAATCAATGGATCACTCTTTTCAAATATAGCAAATTTTAGAAAAAAAATTTAAAAAAATCGTATCCATAAAATTTTAAATGTTGACCATTTTTATAATCAGGGAACCATAGCAAATAAAAATAGTGGTAATCAAAGGGCATGCAAAAAGTTCAATTTTGTAGATCAGTGTAATAGCTGTGATACAGAATAGCGTGATGTAGTTTCAGTTATTTTATTCTTCGTCACAATGAAAAAAAAGTTATGAATAATATCAAGAAAAATAATATCCCTTAAACTGGGTAGCGCTATCCGACATGAGCGTTCAATATTCGGTGTTATTGCGCAAAAAATAGAAAAAGAGGAATTTGAAGTTTCCACAATATCCACAGTCTGCAATCAATATAAAAGCTGAGCTTAAAAAACGTCTGCCTTAACCAAAATAATAAACTATTTTTATAGCGATTATTTTGACCAAAAAATTTTTTTCCTTAATATAATTGTGGTTGCTTTAAAGGTTATCAATAAGTATAAATATTTCTCATCGTAATCGTTAATTATAGCAATTATAAAGCTTCATCAAGAAAAAATAGTTATATATGTATCTGTCGCAATATATTATAATAAATTATATCGAATTAAACCAAAATTAAGTTAAGGTCCTATTCTGGTTCGCTTCTTTGAAATCCACATTTGGATCAAAACTGTTTTTAAATACCCAGATTTTCGAAAACGTTTTAACAGAGTACTTTTTAACATATAAAAGTCATTATATTTCCTAGAACAAGTTTTCTTAAACAAACTTACGTTTTTCTTTAAACGCCTTAACAGTTATTAATGATTTTGTTATAAGAAATTGCATCAACCTAAACTCAATATGTATTAGACAATATTTAACAAACTTAATACAATTAAACATCATAATTTTACATTCGCGATTATATGTAAAATAAAATTTCAGATTTTTATAACTTAAAGGAAAATAAGTGCCCGTGATGAAACTAAAACTATAAAAAATCTTAATCGTAATTAGCGCAATGTTCCATCTTTAATTTCGTCTTACAACATATCTGAATTCAAAATACAATTTCTAACAATTAGCTTATCAATCCGTACATAGTAAAAACGAAACATTCACATGTTCTTAAGTAAAAAAGAATTCAAAACAAACAAGTATAAAGGCTTTTTTCCACCGGGTCGAATCTTAAATAGCCTCCAAAAATGTTTAACTTGGTGGGATAGAGCTCCTTTATATGATAGGGGGCGGGGTTCAAAAATAGACAATATTATGTTTTCCACAGACGAACGTATGGGCATGCTAGACCGTCTTAGACTTCATCACTGATCAAGAATATATATACTTTATGGGGTTCAATTCTCTTTGGAACGTATTAAAACTGTATTTTGGCGGGGTCGCTCTGGCAAGGCAAGGGCGGATGCAGCCTTCAGCTCAGGAGGGTCATATAGTTGAAGTTCAGTCGACACACAGAAAAAAAGGGAATGTTAAACTAGCATCACAAAATGTTAATTTAAAATCATGGTAAAATTTTACAAACCTGATACCTAATATAAAATTATCATTAATACGAATAAATTTTAAACCTTATAGTGTTAATATTACCTTAAAACACATTACAGTGCTATCCCGATAATCCGGATACGCGATTTTACGGACACATATATAATCCGAACACTGCTACAAACCGGACAGTACCAGTTTTTTTGCTCTATAATACGGACAGTAGTATTTTTTTAATTTTTTTGTTTCATTCATGTTATACTCTTCGTATAATAACTGAACTTTTTACTGTAGTGTTCGTCTACGCGTGGAATTTTTGCAATTTTGCTTTAGTTGAGTGTTTTTGTTGAGCTATACATATTTTTAAAAATTTCTTTATATAACTGGACATTGTAAAACAATCACCGCTATTGTTTGGCGTTTAACGCCTGAAAATTCGACAAATTGTAATAGCTTAAAGACGAAAAGCTAAATTTTCTTTAATCTATTAGAAAATGTCGAATCTGAAGGCGAAAAACGCCAAACACAATAAAGGTGAATGAATAGTAATAGCAAGAGATCACATAAAAGTGTAATAATAAAAAAGAAGTGTGAACTATTGGATGAATTAGTCAGAGGCAAATCAGTAAGATGTGTTGCAGAGAAATTTGGCGAAAAAAATCGACCGTGTTCGATATTAAAAAAAATAGTGCTGCTTTAAGAGAATTTATGTCTAACATATATATGAATTTTCTTTTCATATACTACATATAAATGTAACATTTATTGAACTATATTCTCTTTTTAATAAAAAATTTGATAAATAAATATAAAATTGATTTAGTTTATATTCTTTGCATTATGTATGTATGCAGGTAAAAAAATTAACATCTGTAATCCGGACACTCCACTAATACGGACATGCTCAGGATTTATGATGTCCGGATTATCGAGATAGTACTGTACTTAATAATGTACTTTTTACGGTTTTGTATTTAAAATACTTGACTAAGCTACTAATATCACGGAAATTCGATTAAAAAATGTTTAGCTTTACAGTCGACCCTGCTTTACTGGAAATAACCATAACCAAATTTTTTTTCAGCTATCCAATTTTTTATCTAAAACGTAGTTCGGATTACTGAAATTTGTTACAGTTAAGCGTACTGCTTAAAATCAGTAAAACAATATTTTTTATATCAAATCTGTATATATTTTTTACGTCAATTTAACGTAAAAATTTTATTTAAAAAAAAATTATTCATAGAATTATTCATTTTGTTGTTGAATTCATCGAAAATGTCTAGCCACTTGCATAGACAATATAATAGAAAAATACAATAAAGTTCGTAAGAGCGAAAAGGACAAATACATTTTTCCATTTAATTTTGTAACGGACAAAACATGCACAATTTTTTCAGCAGTTATGCAATCGATTTCTAATAAATAAATTTGTTATTGTTTATTTTTTCAATAAAGCGAAGTAAGTTTCATACAAAACGTAGTTGTGGTGTAGCTTTTGGTTTTCAATAATACGATATTTTCAATAAAGCGATATTTCGCTTTGAAGTGAATAAGTATTGTGAATGTACAGTGAATGCTTGAATAACCTATTTATACAAGTAGTCTGTAAGTTAACATCAATATGAATACTTGTCTTATGTTTTAAATAAAACGTTCTTTAAGTTGCTTTTTATCTACCAACTCAACAGGTTATGGGCCGCATGACACGCAAATAGAAATTTGATTTTTTTTTTAACGCGAATTTTGGAGTTTAAAATCGGTTTGATTCTTTTTGGGAATAATATAATTTGTGTATAACAATGGCCTCAAATAATTTGTCGTTTCCATTCGACAAGTTGCGTGGACGTGAGAATTTCGATGTCTGGAAGCGCCATGCAAAATCTTATTTGGTGATTAAAGGCTGTTGGCAAATTGTAGTGTCAGGACTAAGAGCGAATCCCACGGACAAGGATGTTGAGATGAACGAACGTGCGTTGGCTGAGCTAACGCTAATGTTAGAGCCGGCAAATTTTGCACACATAGCCACAGCAGTCAATGCAAAAGATGCATGGGAAGCCTTGATGAGTGCTTTTGAGGACACAGGTCTGACCAGAAAGGTTGAGCTCCTCAAACGCTTAGTTCAACTGAAGTTAGCGGATTTTAATGGCGTACAAGAATATATAAGCGAAATGATAATGAATTCGCTGAAGGTGCAACAAACTGGTTTGAAACTCGACGACGAATTGGTAGCATCACTCATGCTTGCTGGACTGCCAGATGAGTTCACGCCGCTGGTGATGGCAGTGGAGAATTCAAAAACTAAATTGAGTGTTGATATGGTGAAAAACTTATTGCTACAAGAGGCGAAATTCGATTGTCCAAAGACGGAAGAAAAGGCCTTGGTTTCCACCAAAAAACATACCGCCCGTAGACCAAAATGCTATGCATGTAAAAAGGAGGGACATATTGCAAAATATTGTACCCAAAAGGCTAAACCCAACACAACGCAAAATAGATATAAAGAAGAAAAAAGCTCGTATGCTACTTCATTATTCTCATCGTCTTCTTTGTTTGCAACAAATAACAACAGTGTTGATGAATGGTTTATAGATTCCGGGGCTACCTCGCACATGACAAATACAAAAAGTATTTTACATAATCCAAAACAAGTGAATAATAGACATGTAATTGTTGCGAATAACGAAAAAATGTCAATTATGTGTGCTGGAGATGTGAGTGTTGTTTTGCATTCAGGCAAAAAAGTGACGAACGCAATTTTAAGGGATGTGGAATATGTTCCAGAAATGTCAGCCAATTTGTTGTCCGAACGGCAGATGACTTTAAAAGGAAATAAAGTAGTTTTTGAGGGCGACAGCTGCAAAATTTTCAACGAAGATGGCGAATTATTGGCAACGGCGAAAGCTTTTAACAATTTATACAAATTGAATTGTGGTATAAATGAAGACAAAAGTGAAAATGCATTGATTGCTGCGAACGATTTCGAACTATGGCATAGAAGACTTGCACACATTTGCGATAACAATGTAAAAAAAGTATTAAGTTCATCTCATGATATTCGTTATGGTGCAGGTGCTTTGACCGAAAGATGTGTAGTCTGCATAAAAGGCAAACAGACGCGTGCTTCTTTTAATGAGTATGGCCATCGTGCAACAAGCTTATTGCAAATCGTGCACTCCGATGTAATGGGTCCCCTACGTACAAAATCTTTTTCTGGGAATCGGTTTCTTTTGACTTTCGTAGATGACTACTCACGAAAAGTATTTGTAGTTCCAATGAAACACAAATCAGAAGTTTTGAATGAATTTATTCGTTTCAAAAAGTTTGTTGAAAAGCAATGTGATAGTAGCATCAAAATTTTACGCACCGACAATGGCACAGAGTATACCGGAAAAAAGTTTGAAGAGTATTTGGCAGTGTGTGGTATAAAGCATCAAAAAACGGCACCGTATACACCGGAACAGAACGGCGTAGCAGAACGTATTAATCGCACAATTGTGGAGCGAATAAGATGCATGTTATTAGACGCAGATTTACCTGACGTGTATTGGGCAGAAGCAGCAGCAACTTCAGCATATTTAATCAACCTCGTACCGTGTCGTGACAACGAAAACAGTCCAGAAGAAATATGGTCGGGTAGAAAACCCAGCCTGAAACACCTACGTGTTTTTGGCAGCCGGGCGTTTGCACATGTACCTAAGCAAAAACGTACCAAATTAAATCCGAAGTCTGTGGAATACATTTTAGTAGGATATAGCTCCGAAAGCAAGGCGTATAGGCTGCAAGACCCAATTTCCAAAAATATCATTATTAGCCGCGATGTCATTTTCATTGAAAATAAGAACAATGTAGATAACACTGAGACACTTTCTACGGGTACAAACTGCAATTTTCCCGTAGTTAGTATTGAACACGATACTGTCAATTCAGGGGAAGATGGAAATACAGAATTGCCAGTTGAAGATTTTATAGGTTTCGAAAGTGACGAATTTGAGGACGCATTTGGCAGTAGCGGCGATGAAAGTATACATTGCGATGCCGAAGATACAAATATCCGTCGTTCAGAACGTATAGCTAGTAAACCTCTACGCAGATATAATTTATGTGTGACACAAATTAATGGCAATTGCAAACAAGACAACCCTGATACTTTTGAGGAGGCCATTTCGTCTGCGAAATCTGAGCTATGGAAGGAGGCAATGAACTTTGAGATGGAATCTCTGAAAGCAAACAATACATGGACTTTGGCTGATTTACCACGAGATAGAAGACCATTGAAGTGTAAGTGGGTTTTCAAAACAAAGGTAAATGCAAATGGGGATGAAGTATGCCATAAAGCCAGATTGGTTGTAAAAGGTTGTAGTCAGCAGAAAGGTATTGACTACGAGGAAACCTTTGCCCCTGTAGTGCGCTACTCATCGCTTCGCTATTTGTTTGCTTTGGCAGCGAAACACAAACTAATGATCCATCAAATGGATGCTGTTACGGCCTTTCTTAATGATGATCTGGAAGAACAGATTTATATGTCGCAGCCGGAAGGCTTTGATGACGGCAGCGGTCGTGTGTGTTATTTAAAGAAATCGCTTTATGGATTAAAGCAATCTAGTCGCATATGGAATAAGAAACTTAATGAAGTACTGTTAAAGTTTGGTCTACAGCGAAGCGAAGTCGATCAGTGTGTCTACTATTGTGTAAAGGGTAAAGAGATGCTATATGTTGCAATTTACGTGGATGATGTTTTGGTTATTTGCAAGGATATGAGCATGATCAATCGGTTAAAAATTGAATTAAGCACTCACTTCAAGATGAAAGATTTGGGTGAAGCGTTTTCAGTCCTGGGCGTAAGAATCACGCGTAATTGTGGAAGTGGTGCAATCAGGATTGATCAAACAAGATACATCGAAGACATTTTGAATCGTTTTTCAATGTCTGAATGTAAGCCGGTGTCCACTCCTATGGATGTAGGTCAAAAATTAACATCAGAAATGGGGCCTACTAATGAAATCGAGAAGCAAGAAATGGCTAAGATTCCGTACATGCAGGCTGTAGGATGTCTTTTGTTTGTATCCCAAATAACACGTCCAGACATATGCTATGCAGTGAATATGTTGAGCCGATTTAATGCCAATCCTGGCAGATTCCATTGGGCTGCTGTAAAACGAATTATGAGATTTCTTAAAGGCACTATCAATAAGGGCATAACATATGAATGTGAACCAAGCAGCCTGATTGGTTTTTGCGATGCAGACTGGGCAGGTAGCATCGATGATAGGCGCTCAACCACTGGCTACCTGTTTACGATGCAAGGTGGTGCAATCTCTTGGTGTACCAGACGTCAACGAACAGTCGCTCTCTATTCAACAGAAGCGGAATACATGGCTATGGTGTCAGCCATACAGGAGTGTATATGGTTACAACGATTGCAGCGAGAACTCGTCCAAGGTCCACAGGAGCCGATAACATTATATTGTGACAACAAGAGCGCAATGCTTGTTGCACAAAATAACTCATTTTCAAACAGAACTAAACATGTCGACTTGAAAGTTAAATTCGTCAGGGAAAAGTTGGAGAATAAGGAGGTCATTCTGAGATATATAGACACTGGTAACATGGTTGCAGATTTTCTCACTAAAGCTGTTTGTGCTGATAGAGTTAATACTTTTGGTGCCAGATCTGGACTGAAATGACATTTATGATTTAATAGTTTGTATAAATAATTTATTCAGGTGGAATATTGTGAATGTACAGTGAATGCTTGAATAACCTATTTATACAAGTAGTCTGTAAGTTAACATCAATATGAATACTTGTCTTATGTTTTAAATAAAACGTTCTTTAAGTTGCTTTTTATCTACCAACTCAACAATAAGACTAGCTGCGTTTAAAATCAGTGCATCGCTTTTAGTAATCCGATTTTTTCAGTAAGGCGTGTTGCGCTAAAGCGGATTCGACTGTATTTTAAAATTTAAATGATCCGCACAATAAACAAGTGAACTTGTGTACATGTACATAAATGATTTTTTTTTATGTTTCTAATAGAACGATACAAAGTAGTGATGAACGCTTCAAACAAGTATATGTGAGGCGGCTCGAGATCGAACATCTTTTACTGACATCATACATGAACGTTTTTATTCTCTTTTGACAACGCAGCAAAAGAGACTGTTGAATGAAATCAGTACCATTCGGCGAACGCATCGTTTGCTTATGCTGGCCACACACGCATAAATTTGTTTGCAAACAAATTTTCAAAAGTTATTGAAAATTTGAAATAATGTTTGTAAACAATGCCACACACGCTAAATTTTTACTTAAATTTAAATTTATTTGCAAACAAATTTATGCGTGTGTGGGGCGTATTACTGCCATACCTAAATACGAGCGGCAAGCGTTTTTTAACTGTCAAAAGTTCTCATGTCCATACATTTTGTATGGAGCATACCGAAATAACGCGGCGGCAACGCTTTGCTATTGGAAAATCCGATTTTGACAGAGCGTTTTCTAATGAAGTTGGTTGCAAAAGAAGAGAATTGTAACCAGAGAAAAAGAGCAAAGATTTACTAAAGTGAAGTATATAATAAAAGAATAAATTTGTGCACTTCGTATTAGAAAATGGTGGTAAGAAAATATTTACAATATCATTATATACATACATATGTATGCACGTTTGTAATTTGTACAAAATTTCAATAACAAAATCACAAATGTCGTCCGTCCAGCTGTTAAAATAATCAGGGTTTTTTAATTTGTTTGTTTGATAACCCTGTTTTTATTGTGTTTTTACATAACGCTGCCGCTTTTGTTTAGGTATGGCATTTCAGCGTTAACGCTCAGCGGAAAAAAACGTTCCGCTTTCCGCACGTATTTAGGTATGGGTGTTAATTGTCCGTCTGGTAATCGAACATGTTTTATTCAAGTGTTTATGCAAACAAGAGTTGACTTCAGGGATGGAAAAGGGCTATTTTGATTTTGTACCAATTAACTAAATAAAATGTACTTTTCATACCATGACGGTACCATTTTTTTATATTTGTTATATATCTATAAATAGAAATTCAAAAACTTCTCTACACACGTATACAACAAAAAAAAGTTATATGTATACATAAAAATCTAGGAATCAGTTGATTAAATTTTATTCAAAAAGTCATACAATTTAAGATAATAAATTTTCTGGTAGTTTAAAATTTAGGCAACGAGACATTGATTGAAAACTTTTTCGGTATTTGGAAATCAATTATTATTCCCTTTTTCCACGTGATTGTTTTTGAATCAAATATAAGGCAGCCTAACGATGAAAAATTTTTCTGTTGCGAAAAATTATAGCAAATAATTGTAAGCCCGTTACTTAAATGAGCCATAATTTAGCAGAAATATGAGAAATAAGACACTATTTTGAAAGATTCGGGTCTAAACAACCATTTTCTCTCGAAAGAACAATCATTTTCAAAAAGAAACGACAAAATAAATATATATAACAAGCAGAGGCGTAAGAAACGATCCGAAAATTTCATGAAGTGCTGACTGGAATACTGTATGTAATAAAAAGTTGACACAAAATCTTTGATTATGTAACCTATATATTGATAGCACAGGTCAAGTTCGGAAATGGGCTAAATCGGGCAAAAGCGAAAAAAGTTCCCCTAAGAGGAACTAAAGCAACCTCTAAAAAACAACATTGTTTTTAAAGATTTTTTGTAATTTTGTTAAGAAAATGATATATTTTTATGTCAAAGAAGGCCCAACGCGTTAAACTTGGAGCCATAAAATAAAAAAAATATTTTTTAACCCCGCCCTCTTTAGTAGGCGTTATTATATGCAAAAATAGTGTAAAAATTTAAAAAATTGTATTATTTAAGCCTACATCCCTTAAAAATAACATTTTTAAGCTTTAGTGACGAAGCTTAGACGTAACCTGGTACTCCTCTGCCCTACCCCCTCCTCCACCTTTGCCCTCTAAATGACTATCAAAAAAAAATTTAAACAAATTTTACATTTAATTATTCCGAATATTTATTTTTGAAGTTTTATGGCAAAGGTGAAACGTTCCGCACAGCCTTTGCTAAAGAGACCCCGCCAAAATACAGTTTTAATACCCTCCAAATAGAATTGGACCCTATAGAATATATATATTCTTGCTTAGTGATGAAGTCTAAGACGATCTAGCAATGCCCATACGTTCGTCTGTGGAAAGCCCCTTCAGTGGGCGTTGACGTACGATATAAAGGAACTCTGTCCCACGAAGTTAAACATTTTAGATGTACTTACTAAATATTTGGAGGGTATTTAATATTCGACCCGGCCGAATATAACGTTTTCACTTGTTATTAACTTTTTTTTTTTGCTCTACGGGGTTCATTATTATTGTCATCCATATCTTTATTTAATTAAAATGAAGATAGCGCGATATGCAAATAAAATTTTTTTTCGGTATCAGATCGAGTTCAAATATTGTTGAACTTTATCATACAAAATTTATTGATCAACTGAGCTATTATTGCAAAAAATCATTCGAAGGTTTAACTCGGTCCATGAATCAAATTTTTTTACATGAATTTTTAAAACATGTCGCGCTAAACGGTATATTTATATATGTTCTTGGTAGATGTTTATTGAAATACGATTTTAATGGTTGTTGTATTTCTGACAAATCACAATAATGACCTCAATAATTGCGAGTAATAATCTTAACAATCACAATAATATAAGGAAAAATTAATACATAAACATATTTTGGTAATTCACCACACACGATGGTACTTTTGCTCACTTCAAACCGGGAACCAACGAGTTTTGCTACAAAATATGCAACGAGACAGTTTTGATGATTGTTAAATGAAATGAAACAGTTCTGCTACGAACTGCAATTTTAGGATATAAAAAACATAAGAAAGGATATGAATTGATACAATCAGTATATTTATTCTTATAAAGTACCAAAAGAACTATCAGAATCTATTGTTATCTCATTTGTTAAACTTTTGGAACGAACGAGTTTTAGAACTCACAAACTCATTTGTAAACAAACCACCGTTATATCAACACACTACAGTCAGTCCGCTTTAGTTATGGTTAGAAATTATAAATATACAACACTAACCCTGGTATTGATAAAATTTAAAATGAGTTTAAAATGTATTTTAATCATTTTTTCATACAAAATTTTCTTAAAACAGATTTAATTTATTTTTTTATGAATATGGGGGTAAGAAAATAAAAAAATGCATGCGCTTATAGGAATATAAATATTGAATTCGAGACTTTATTTGAATTTTATAGTGAGCGATGGGTATGACTGATTCAATCTGATGACGAAGTAATGTAGAAAGCGGTTCCGTGAAGGCAAACACACGGTCACTGTAAGTGCGAAGGCATTTTAAACCTTTCTCACACGGAAAAAATGGGTGTGACTGCTATTAGTGAAACTTTGATTGCATCCTCTTTGTTCTAAAAAGTGTATGACAAAAATTTGAGGCTATTGATTGCTTCGAAAGAAAAACGTTATGAGAAAAAATTTATTTGGATTGTATGACGATATAGAGGAAGTTAATTTTTCTTAATTTAATCAATATAATCCTTGCTGCCAATATTTCCAATGATATCGGACAATTGTTTTTTTTTTTCCCCCAAAAATGTACAAGCTCTGTGTCTAGTACGTTATACTTCGCCTTTTCCAACTGACAACTAAATTGAAACACGAAGTGCTAAAATTGGGCAGTTTTTAGTGCACATTAAACACTTTTGCGGACATCAGTACGTTTGTATTACTGATGAAACGACACGCATTTTCGCCGATACGAAACCGATACCGATTCGCTTATTCAATTAGAGTTCAAGTTAAAATTAACAAACCTCAAGTAAAGTACATTTTTTTGCACAAAATAACAGTGCAAGAGATCATTAATATATAAAATGGATATAAATACGATTTAAAAACATGGTCAATTATCAAATAATAAATGATTTCACATAATTAAAAATATAAATATTAAAAAAATACGGAAAGCGGTTGACCCTAACGGCTATCCATGCAACTTCCCGCTAAAAAAGAATATTATTTTAATTTTCAAACTACTATAAGTTTTGAATGGATCAGCCGATTCCCACGCCACAAGCGGTGATTTAATTCTTGGAAACCTATAAAAAAATTTGGGGCACTATGTGTTCATATATATTTTCGGGGTTTTTTAAAAAAATCTTTTTTCGAATTTTCGGTTTGTGGCGATCAACGTAATTTTTGAATGTCAAAAGCTGATTAGTTTTTGGAATTGATCGACAAGACCGTTTAAAAGTTATTTAAAATAAAACACATTTGAAACTTTTTTTCCCTAGTTTTTTTTGATATTTCTCGAAATCTAGCGGTCCGAACCGGTTCCAACCCACAGGAAATCTAAATTCACAAAAACGCGACTAGTTTGGTTCGAGCACTAATTGATCAGCTATATAATTTCGAAGTTTTCAAAAACTTCACTTTTTTCGTTCACATCTCAAGAACGCATTAGCCGATTTTGAACCAGTTAGTGGTGCTCGACTTGTTTTTTAAATGTCGGGAGCTGATTAGTTTTTGAAATCGATCCGCAAAGCCGTTTAATAGTTATTAAAAAAACAGATTTCAAACCTGTTTGCTTAGATTTTTTTGTTTTTTATATTTGTCGAAATCTTCCGGTCCGAAACGATTTCAATCCACAGGAAATCTATGTATGTTTGAAAGAACACAAAAAGTGAAATTTCTTCGATATTCACATGTATAAAGTATATATTCCGGATCTTTATGAATAGCGATGACGATTGAGCGATGTCCGTCTGTCCGTCCGTCTGTACGTGAAATCGGTTTTCCCAAGCCCCCAGAAGAGCTAGAGACTTCGTTCTTGGACCGTTGGATTGGAAATGAAAGGGAAAGCTGGGAAGCTTACACCTATTTCTCGACGCAAAATGTATACCAAAAATCAATTATCTGTTAAATGTCAATGGTCTATTAAAAACTAAAACAAATAAAAAAAAATTTCCGGGGATGGGAAATTAAAAATTTTTTTTCGGCCCATTCCGTATTTTGTAGAAACTAAAATTGTTAAAAATGTAAAGTTTTTCTTTAACAAAACCTCTTTATACGTCATGAAGATTTCCATTGGTAAAAAAAAAATTTTTTAAATTAAAATTTCGTTTCCAGGTGTGGGAAATTGGAACTTTATTTATACATAAAAGTAACCAAAAAGGCAATTGACGTTGTTTTTTTCTTTTCCTCACTAAACATATTTTATATTTTAGGAAGAACAAAATTGGTATCAAAAATTCAAAAATAAAATTTCGAATCCAGGGTTGGACAAGCGCAATATTTTATAGTACATGAAAGTGACCAAAATGGTTAAAAACTTTAAATTTTTCTTAACAAAATTTACTTTATACCTCATGAAGCGTTGCACTGATTAAAAAAAAATTAAAATTTCGCTTCCAGGGTTGGGAAAATTAATGTTTTTTTTGGCACATTCAGTATTTTGTAGTACATGTAATAACTAAAATTGTTCAAAATGATAAGTTTTTCTTAAATAAAACCTCTTTATACATACATCATGAAGATTTGCAGAGGTCAAAAAAAATTTTTTAAGTTGAAATTTCGTTTCCAGGGTTGGGAAATTGGAATTTTTTTTATACATAAAAGTAACCAAAGACGCAATTGACGTTTTTTTTTTGCTAACTAAAACTATTTTATATTTTAGGAAGAACAAAATTGGAAATTAAAAAAAAAACAAAATTTCGAATCCATGGTTGGACAAGTGCAATATTTTATAGTTCATGAAGGTGACCAAAATGGTTCAAAATTGTAAATTTTTCTTAAATAACACTACTTAATACCTCATGAAGAGTTGCATTGGTAAAAAAACAAACAAAAAACTAAAATTTCACTTCCAATTGAAAGTTTTTCTGGTACATGAAAGTGACCAAAATGGTTGCAAATTTTAAGTGTTTT
Organism: Linnaemya tessellans; assembly: GCA_951800035.1. NCBI lineage: Eukaryota > Metazoa > Arthropoda > Insecta > Diptera > Tachinidae > Linnaemya > Linnaemya tessellans. Next base: position 39,393,374 of record OX637533.1, on the reverse strand, counting down.
TTTAAATAAAACGACTTTATACCTAATGAAGACTAGCATTGGTAAAAAAAATTAGAATTTCGCTTCCATGGCTGGGAAATTTAAATTTTTTATACATAAAAGTAACCAAAAAGGCAACTAACGTCGGTTTTTTACTAATTAAAACTATTTGTTGGTTCAGGAAAAACAAAATTGGTATCATATATTAAATAATATATCAAAATTTAGATTCCAGAGTTGGATAACTGCAATATTTTGTAGTACATGAAAGTGACCAAAATGGTTAAAATATATATTTTTTCTTAAATAAAACTATTTCATGCCTCATTAAGAGTTGCATTGGTAAAAAAAATTTAAATGTCGCTTCCAGGGTTGGGAACTTGATATATGTTTTCTATATAAAAGTAACCAAAAAGGCAAGACGTTGTTGTTTTTGCTAATTAAAACTGTTTTATAATTCAGGAAGAACAAAATTGGTATTAGATTCTTAAAAAATCAAAATTTCGACTCCAGGGTTGGACAAATTAAATATTTTATGGCACATGAAAGTGACCACAAAGTTTAAAAATTGCGTTGGTAAAAAAATAAAAATTCGCTTCCAGAGTTGGAAAATCGAAATATTCTTGGTACATAAAAGTACCTACATAAATTCCAAATTTTCTGTTTTTAGTGAATTAAACCTATTTTATATTTCAGAAAAAATTAAAAATTCGGTTCCAGGGTTGGAAAATCGAAATTTTTTGGTAAATACATTTGTAACCCACATAAATTCCCACTTTTGTTTTTTTTTTAGTGAATTAAACATATTTTATACTTCGCTAAGAATTAAATTGGTATTACAAACTCGGTTCCAGGGTTGGAAAATCTAAATTTTTTGATGGATAAAAGTAACCATATAAGTTCCTAATTTTGGTTTTTTTCAGTGACTTAAACATATTTTATACTTCGTTAAGAATTAAATTGGTATTAAAAAAATTTAAAAACTAGAAATTCGGTTCCAGGGTTGGAAAATCGAAGCTTTTTAGTACATAAAATTAGCCATATAAGTTCCTAATTTTTTTTTTTTTTTTTTTTGTGGATGAAATCTTTTTTATACTTCGGGAAGAGTTAAATTGGTAGTATAAACCAAAAAATTAAAAATCCAATTTTAAGGTTGGAATATCGACATTTTCTGATTCATAAAAGTAACCATATTATTTGTTATTTTTGATTTTTATAATGAATTATACCTACTTTATATATCAGGAAGAAATAAATTGGTATTAAAAACTAAAAAAATCTAAAAACTATTCTACGGTTGGACAATTAGAACTTTTTAGGGTAAATGAAACGGATTTTTTCTTTTTGTTTGTAAATTAAACACATTTAATATTTTTGAAAGACATTCAGAGGTATTAGAAATAAGAAAAGCCAAACATTTAGCTTCCTAGCCGAAAAATTTTAACGAAAAGAATAACATCTGTGAAGGGTATTTAAGATTTGGCACAGCCGAATATAGCACTTTTACTTGTTTAAATGCAGATGGATTCAAACAAAAATTGAATTCCACTCTATTGCTTTAAATTATCTACATATATGTATGTATGTATGTATGTATGTAACAGTGATAAGAGGTAAAAAAAAACGTTCCAAATCGTCACGTAATTGAAAAATTAGACTTATTTTGTAATCTGAAGAACTAGGAAGGAATTATTAGAAATACATAAATAACAAAGAATAAGAAAATAAATTTAAGTTATATACATAAAATCGAATGCAAACAATTGATTTAATATTCGTCAACAAACTAGTCATTGTGTCAACCTTCTTCGTCTGCACGTTAATGTTAGTTAAAAGGCATCTCATAACGTTCGGCGGATTCTATGCATGTCGGTCTTTAATATTGTAAACAATATTTGAAATGTGTCTGACACATTTATTCGATCTGTTTTGGCATCAGTTTTGCGTATCTCATTTCATATGATGAAATCTCGAAAAAAGTTTACACAAAGTAACATTTTAAGTACATATAATATACATGTGTATATAATGTATTTTTAATAATTTTAATAGCATTTAATAATACATGGATTTGATTTTTTATTATTACTTTATAAATTTTATTTATTTTGTTTTTTTTTTTCTTTATTATATAACATAATTCTTTTATTTGTGTTCGCTTTGTATTTTACTTGCAATGGATGTCATTTTCTTTTCTTAATTTTTGTATTTTCTATTTGTCGACCACAAAAAAATAAACAAATTTAATATGTATTTTAGTTTTTGTATTTGTTTAAAAAATATATTTTTAATATAAAAAAGAAACTAAAAAAAGTTAAAATATAATTAAGTATAAAATTTGTGTTTAATTTTTCATCATGTGACAACGACAAAAGTATACGGTAATCATAAAAATATTTATATTTAAACAATAATTACAATAATATTTAAAAATTAATACATTTATTTATAAAAAATATAAGTGTTGCAATTTTTTGTAAAACAATACTTAAATCAAATTACAACAAAAAATTGAACTCTAAACAAAATTCATGCTAAAAACGACGATGATTGATTCCTAATGAAATATATATTTTTTGCTTTTATTAAAAAATGTTTGCTGCTCTTGTTAAAGATATATTTTTCAACAACAACCGAGAATGTAAAATTAAATAAAATAAAAATATTAAATAATTAGAATGCCACATTGAATTTGAAATTTCGCTATAATACATGTTTCAATGGTATACGACTGACAAATACGCAAATAAAACCATAAGCTGATTTTATTCAAATTTCTTCACATAATTTATTGTTAAAAAAATTTTTTGGTCTAAACTACATACAAGTTTTAATGAAAATTCCAAGTAAAGCTGTTAAGACTTGTTTGCAATTATTATTAGAGGTTTGTGTATTTCATACATTTATTTATATTTAAGGAATTATAGGTTTTCTATTATTTGTCTTTTTTGTCAAATACATACATTAAAGCACAGCATTTTGTTACTATTAACAGAATTTGTAACCAAATCTCTAGAAGCACTTCTTTTTTAATAAAAGACAATTAAAAATAAAGCATATTTGGTTGGTTCAATAATTGCGCACTTATTAACAACTTCAATAGAGACTTTATTAAAAGTTCTGTTAAATTAAAAAAATTGTATATCAAAAGTGGTCTTTTGTTAAATTCTAATATTAAATTACAACCAAAAATTTCCTCATTTTCGTTTAGTTTCCGTGGGAAAAATTATAACATTTATTATTTGATTATTGTTGTTGCCCTTTTCCAGGCAATACTTGGAATTCTCTAATAATATACAATCAAATCTCTTGCCAGAGAATGATTATAGTGGCTTTGAGGGCTTAATAACTAATATCTCGTCTTAAATAACTATCTCTTTTGGGGTTTTTTTTGCTTAATGTTTGGATTTATAACTAATATTTCAATTAAATATACATTATAAAGTACTATATATATATGTATTTATCTTTTATGTATATATAAACTATATTCATAATTTATTTAATATATATGTATATATGTATATGTTACTATTTACCATACTTCCGTTTTGTGTTTTTCTCATTTGTGTATATATTTTACGTTATTTATGATATACTTTTATATATATGTATGAATATATTTTGTGTGTTGGGTTTTTCTTTTAATTTGCAAGGACCTAAAATTTATAAATATAACAAACAATTTTTTTTTATATTAAAATGTATATGGCCCTTTTAAATTTCGAGAAAAATATTCAATTTAATCTCATTTTAGATTAATAAATATTACAAACAATAAACATCTGCACATTGTCTACATTACGATTGGCATCTTTTAATATTTTATCGCATATTTTTTAACTACAAAATTAAGCGAATGTAAAAAATGTGAAACCTAAAATAATAATTAAATAAGTGCTTGTATTTTCAGGCAGGTTAATAAAAAAATATGTGATTAAAAATAACACTTAAAATTACATCCATTTTTCCATGACCAGTTTTTAACTTTGCGTTTAAAATTGTGTCTTAAAGTTCCGTTTAAATTCAATTTAAATGAAACCTCAATAATTAATTTTGTGCAATTTTTTTACAAATGTAAACGAAAAAAATTTGTGTCCGCTAAAATCGACTTTATTTGTCTTTTATTCTCTTTCCTATTTACCTTTTATTCTAAACTCTAATTTTTCTTCGTCACTTTCTCAAGTTTTCCTTACTGTAATTCTTTATTTGAAAAAATAACCAATACTCGAATTTGTATTTACTTCTGCAGAATATCTGTTACATCTCTTTTTGCCAAATTTATAAAGCTGCCATGTTTTCATTACACAATCCCCTTTATTCTGTAACTATTTGTCAACATCGTGTCAATGACGTTATAGAATAGGGAGAAAGCGAATTATTTAAGAGATTGTAAACTGAAATCGTAAACTTAAATTTAAAAGAAAATTAAAGTGACGTAACAGTTAAAGATAAATAAGGAACAAACATATTTCTGTGGTTTTACAAAACACGTTATACATAGATTGTACTCCAGATTTAACCATTATATTGATTAATTTATATTATAGTTACAATAAGCCCTTAACATCAAATATATTTTATTTTGGTCATCGCAACCAATTAAAATTGCGAAATATTATTTTTGTTTATGAATATTATAGAAATAACCATTGTTAAATTGTTGTATTTAGTGGTTACGCATTTATGGGCTAATATTTGCCAAGTGTGACGGTACCTTTATATTAATTTATTTAATCTATAAACTAACTGCGTGTGCCACGATATTACTAGGCAGCGTTCTGTCGAATAAATGAATTTAAAACAATATTCTAGATTTTGTTTTTGTTTTGCGGAAGTGAATTTCAACGAATTTTCCTTTCTTTGTTTGTTTACTCTACATACTCTAGTTTTTTCTACAAATGTTAAAACTTTTGGAAATACAAAGCAATGCATGAATTTTTTTGTTTGTTCGCTGAGCAAAAAATTTTACGAATTTGATTTAGATTTCCATATTAAATTTACTAAAGCAAACCAATTAACAAAATTGGGGTCTAAAAATTAACACGAAAATCGTGAAAATATATTTATTTGTCATAAAATTCACAATCTAGATGATATTAAAAAAGTTTTGCGAATTTTTCGGAATATTTCATCGATAACCAAAAACCAACTGCCTAGTTCACAATGTCGAATGAATTCTTTCTTTCGTAGAAATATATTTGTAACAAAAACAAAATTTTATACATTTTTGTTGTTTCAAATGTACTTTTACAAAAGAATGAACTCCTTCTGCATTGTGAAATCGGCAGTAAATGAATTATTTTTCAAAAATGGGTGTTTATAATAAAAAAAAAAATTTTTTTGTTGCTACGAAAACAGTTTTTGTTTGATTCAACGGTTATTTATAACCAAAAAAAGATATTTCTCACTGCAATTGGCTGCTACAAGCAAAATAAAATCAATGCAACGAAATAATTAAAAATTCTCAAATGGAGATAAAATGAATGTTCGCTTAACCTTTTTTACGAAACAAAAATTTAAGTAAAACAACTTAAATTTTTTAAATTAGAAAAAAACTGGAATTAAATGAGAATGCAAAAACTTCATAGTTCCGGCACAATGCATTGCATAAGTAGAACACAACCTCTGATTGCCAGTTAAAAAAGTAAAATGTTGAAAATAAACCTTAAAGTCGCTGTCCAACACATCAATTTTTAATTTTAATGTATTTGATTGTGTTCATCCATTTATTTATAAAAATATAGTTACAACTTTACATTGTACATTTTATTTGTTGTGAAAGGTAAGTAATAATAACTTTCTGAGTAGTTAAATGTAAAAGGCCTAATTCATAAAAATATTTCAGACCTAAAGAATATAGCGCGAATATAAAAAATTAAAGGATTAATATAATTATGAACATATAAATATTTTGACGACAGCAAATTATGGCTATACTCTTTAAAAAGTTCGTAGAAGTGAATATTAACGAGTAGGACTGACTTCACATGGAAAATTCTTCAATACTTTTCTGATGCAGATACAAACATTGAATCTGAATATTACCGTGTTTACCAGCGGCTTCAAAGAAATGTTTTCAAAAAATATTGTATTAATTAATATGTGTCTCGAATATTTTACTTTTTAAAATAAAACGAATAAAAACAAAAAATATCTCAGTAAAAATATTTGCAACAAATAGAAATTGCTATTTATAATTTACTTGCTCATAGCTAAAATAAGTGGCAATATTATCTACTCTAGAGAAAACAAGAATAATTAATTCTACTGATGGTAAAGTCTCCGTTAGCCAAATGGAATGTAAATTAACTGTAACGTAATGAATCAGTTGTTATGTATACACTTGTTAGAACCGTTATTCTGTTACATTATATTTCAATAATAGTTCTAATTAATTTGAACGTAACAAAATTGATCAGTAAGTTACTTTCCCTTCCAGTCGGCTAACTGATCCTTAATAAGTCCTCTATTAGAAACTATGGATTGGGATATGACATTTTTAAGCTTCCTTTGAAACGTGATGTTCTAAATATAACCATTTATATTAACAGAAATGGCATTTATAAAAGTATGCGACAAAATCAATTAGTTCTAAAAATATGGAGGATTCTCGGTAAACTGCAGTAAAAAATACCAGACCAAAAGCTAGAATTTAATCAACGCATCACTTAAATGTTTACAGAAACTTCAATGAAAGAAGAACGATATAAACATCCTTAACTTCTTTATAGTCGATAGGTGTTATCGAGATGCATAGACATTACGATTGTTGAAGAAACCTGAACAGCATTAGTGCGTGGTTGTGTTAGTTGTTGCCAGCCTGTTTCAATGATGAAGGCATAGTCACTGATCACTGAACATAACTGGCAGCGACTGACACTATCATGTACTAAAAGCAGAGTAACAGTACCTACCTTCGTCGGCCCTGTAGCAAAAATTAGCCGGCGAAGTAAAAGGTTGAAATAGCTACAAAAACAACTGTCTATCTTCTCATCTTTCCAAATCTGTCCCGTCAATACTATCCCCTCGTTTTCAGTTCCGGCCCAATGCATTGCATATATAGGGGTCATCCCCTGAGTGCTGGTCCAAGATTAAAAAAAAAAAAAAAAAAAACCTGGTAGTTTAGCAACATTTTCCTCACAATCATATTAGGAAGGTAAAAAATATTGCCAAGCTATCAGATATTATTATGTATAAATATAAATTGACAGACGTTAGCAAGTGAAAAATATTCAACCTTATTGTGTTTGGCGTTTTTCGCCTTAAGATTCGACATTTTATAATAGATTAAAGAAAATTTTAGCTTTTTGTCTTTAAGCTATTACAATTTGTCGAATTTGAAGGTGTAAAACGCCAAACACAATAAGGGTGGTTGTATTTCCTCCAAAATAGTGATTGTAGCAGAAGTTGTAATTTAGAGTCTACTAAATAAAAATTACAGCGAAAATTAAAAAAAATGTACAAATGTTAAAAAACTCTTATTTTTCGTTTGTAATGAACATATTTTGCATTTCAATTATAATATTGCTATAACACTGCACAAGAATATGGCAACTTTTGCCTGATGATTGACTTTTATGACATTATGTTTACTAATTTGACGTTGCTGATTTCAAATATGCCCTCAGTTTTTTGTAACACCTCTAGTTCACGACATAAAGCTTTCACAAAAAAAATCGCTGTGTTAGTGGGTTAATTTGCTTGTAATTAAGAAAATTATAAGTTTTGTTAATAAAATTTGATATGATGTCATCAAGAAGAGTTTGTGTCAATAGTCAGAACCACTTTTGTTTCATTTGCAGATAGTATATATTCAAAGAATACCGTTTGAATGTGACAGCGTTTGTAATTGAGGCTTACAAAAATTACTTTGGTCACGCACTGGAAATGAAGGACAAGCCTTGGATTCCGCAAATAGTATGCAAAACATGCGTTGGATTTCTACATTTGTGGACAAATGAGAAAATGAATAGATTTAGGTATGAAACGGCAATGATTTGTATTGAACCCTGGAACCACCACGACGACTGTTATTTTTGTTTGATGAACATAACTCGCACTAACCGAAACAATCGAGCCAAATGGGAATATCCTTCCATACGATCGGCCTATAGACGTGTTTCGAATTCTAAAATATCGCTTGAACCTCGAGCTGATCACCCCAATTATAAATATTCCCGGGGAAAAGAGTTCCCGGGGAATTCATGTTCTCGGGAATAAAACTCCCTTATTCTAAACAAACGGGGAGAACAGTATTATGGGAAAAGGAATTTCGAATTTTCGCAGTCAACTGTTTTGCTTTCAGTTGTTTTGTTTTGACTTAAAAAGTGAAAAATATTTTTGTGAAAAACAAGCATCAGTACTGAAAAAATATTTTTAAATAAAACAAATAATATTTAGTGTAGCATTTCGGGTTTATTTATTTTTTATTTAGAATAAGGGAAAAATCTCCCGGGGAGATTCTATTTAGAATAAGGGAAAAGGGAAAAGAGAGAAAATTCCCGGGGAGTTGTTATTCATAATTGGGCTGGATGCCTCACTGGATGAGCCTGTGCACTTTGAGGCGTAAACTGAGACTACTGATAAGAGACTTTGAATGTGACCTGAAAGCGCCAAAACTATTCAACCAAGATGATTTAAGCAACCTTGTCAGAGATTTGGGACTGTCAAAGGCTGCTTCACAAATTTTGGCGTCTAGGCTAAAAGAAAGAAACTTAGTAACAAGAAAAACCAAAGTGCGGTAATAAGCACAAGAGAACGAAATCTCATCAAATATTTTGTTGAAGAAAATGACAATGGGAATTAATTAGGCTCTTTGCCTATTACACATTCCACAAAATTTAAAGAAGAATATTCAACTACTGCTCTAATTTTAGACAAAATTAAATATGTGGAACACAAGTGGCTCATATGTGTCGATTTGAAAATGGTCAACTTTCTTTTAGGCCAACAAGGTGGTTACACGAAATATCCCTGTTTTATTTCCCTCTAGGATAGAGAGCTAAATGTCAACATTGGATTAAAAAAGATTAGCCTCCTCCTTTGACGGGCCACATATAAGATTAGGTCTGTCTGCGTACTTTTCCAGTATCGGTTGACAATATCTCAAAAAGTACGCATACAGTATCCAGTGAAATCTTGCAAGAAAACAGCTGATCGGTTAGTAAACAATTGAAATAACAAAGCAAAAGAATTTTAGCATATGTGTACGCAAAGTTTGTCTCACAAAGTTCTGCTGGTTCTATCGGTTCTGCCATCAGGTCGCACTGTATATTTGGACGTTTCTAGCATGAAGTAAAATGTGTTGTTTATTATAAACGTTAAAAATCAACACAATTCTAACTACTTGCCTCTGCCATTGTTAAATTTCAATTTTTATTTTTATTTCACAAAAATTATTTCATTCAAACAGTAAATAAAAACAGCTGTTCAACCTAGTTGCAAAATCTTGCAAGCAGAAATTTTTCCAGCAACATTTTGCAATTCCTCTAACTACCAACTTTCAAAAAATTCTCTTTTTGGCTCTCTCGCTGCAAGAGATTTAGAGTACGCAAACAACATTTTGTAAGATTTTGCAACATTTTGCACAAAATAATGCAAAATATGTGTACGCAGACAGACCTATTATTAATAAAAGACACAAATTTTACTGACACTATGACTGAGATGGATAAAGCGGCATAGAATGAATTTGTTTGGCTTGTTAAAAATTTTCTGAGATATAAGAAAAGTTCTGAATTTCCTCAACACGTCGAACAACTGATGAGTGACTTTCAAAGGCTCGGATGTAACATGAGCATCAAGTTGCACTTTCTTTACAATCACCTGGATAATTTTCCCGCCATTCTGGGGGACCTAAGTGAAGAACAGGGCGAGAGATTCCACCAAGACCTCCGCACCATGGAGGAGCGCTATCAGAGCTACTGGAGCGCACATACATATGATGGCTGACTATTATTCGAGCATTCAGAATATTTCTCTGCCTTCAGCTTTCGCAAGAAAATCTTACAAAAGAAAGTTTTTTTCATTATAGGAATTAAATAAATTGGAATTGTTTCTAAAATTATAGTGTTTTACTTATCATGAAAAAACATTCGATTTGCAACATTACTTGTAACGTATGAGTAACTTTTATACACATAAATCTACATAAACATCAAACTGCACTTTCTTAAAAATTACCTAGACATGTTATTCGCCAATCTTAGGGATTTTAATTAAGAAATTTACGAGTTATTCCAATAGAGATTTTTTGTTAGCTATTAGGTCCACTGGAACGCACAAATGATGACTGACACTTTCTGGAACATACGGGGAAGCTCTCTGCATTCTCCTTGTATACGAGTCTTAAAAAAAAACTTTTTTTTATCTTAGGACCTTAATTAACTAACAATAAGAACGAAAAGTAGGGTGCTTTTGTGTAAAACAGCTTATGTGCCATATTTTTGGAACTAGAGCTCATATGAAAATTTTGATAAATACAGATTTGAAATCCTCATTAAAAACTAGACTAGAATCATATATCGTATACCAATCATGACAAATACAGTTGTGCAGTGTAATACTTTAAACAAAAAAAGTGATTCTTCTGACGAAAAATTACAGTTAAATTTTAAATACCTCCTTTGAAAAAATTAAAAACTGTTCACAAAATTAACCGTAGTCTACTTTTCTTTTGGAAATACTTAAATGCATTCATAGAAATTTTTAATTGCATGTCTTGACTGTTGTTTGTGTTTGTCCCATAGCAGTTAAGTAATGATTACTAATCATAATAATTAGTAATTCGATTTTTTTTTGAAAGGTGAAGTAATGATTATATTACGATTATTTTCAGATTCGCATGATTACTAATTGATTACGATTACAGATAATCCAAAAATAATCAAGATTAATACAAATTACGAAAATATAATCAAATATAATAAAAAGTAATCGAAAAATAATTTGACTACTTTCGAAGATTACTTTTGATTGTTTTTGATTATATTTTTTTATTTTGCGAAATTATGGCAATGCTGTTTAATGTTAATTGTTTTTTTTAATTTTTTTTTATTATTGATGTGCATCGATTTGATAATTGACAACCTGTTTGCATTCTTCATGCATTCTTCTTATTTATCACGGGTTCACGGGTTTTGTGCTCTATTCGTATAAAGCAAGGACCGAAAATAACTGCTATGTTTTTATTTCGGAGCAAAAAGGTTACGCAAAAATGCCGTTTATATGCATTTGGGAATTTTTAACCATTATGGTCGCATTTATATTATATTGATTACCGTAACCAATTACATTGAGAAAGATAGAATTTTGGTTATAAACAACCATTATGTCAACCAGAAAAATATTTTGGTTATAAATAACCATTATAGCAACCAAAAAATTTTTTTGGTTAAAAATAACTATTATGATAAATAATTTATTTTTTTTGGTTATCACTTATAAAACAACCCCACAAAATCAACGCAGTTCCAAATTGAAGGTCCGTCTCCAATACAAGTAAAATGATCACATATTTTAACGTATGCTTGTCATTAATTTTTCTGTTTTAATAGCAAATTTTTCAAAATAAAATGTATGTATAAAATGATGCGCATTCTAAATTTTTAAAAAATAATCGAAAATAATCAAAAATAATCCTTGAAAGTAGTCAATTATTTTTTTGATTACTTTTGATTATTTTCTTGTAATCCTAACTAATCTTAATTATTTTTGGATTATTTGTAATCATAATTAATTAATAATCAGGAGTTTTTAAAAAGAGAATTATGTAATCAATACCATTCTTTTTAAAATTTAATCTAATTGATTACTAACCGTAATCCAAATTTAACAGCTCTGGTTTGTCCTTGCTGGTGGCACGTGTACTCATGAGTTGCCCGTGAGGGCGATTGTTCATTGTCTGTGTTATTGAATGTTTTGTGCGGTGGGTCACCAGTTCCGGGACTGTGGTTTAAACACAAATTGCGGTAAATGCGTGAGTTCGGTGTAAAATTGCATTGCGACCGGATGAAGTGAATATGGAGGCCATATCCAAATACGTGGTTTCAAATTGGTACTCATGCGTAACAGTAGCATTGCACCGACCCGGTGCTAGGAGCACAGTACGGTTAGGCCGCAAGACAGGTAACCACTCAAATCTGTAGCGCATCTGAGCTAATAAGAAAAATCGAACATCGAGAACAACTTTATCTTTAAGTCATAACAATTTAATTAATCCCCTCAGTCGTTTTAGAGATATCGTGTAAGTGTAATTTAAAAATATTTCTTTAAGAAAATTTTAATTTTTTTACAAAACCATAAAAAATGGAAGAAACAACAAAATTTTTTTTGGAAAATTTTTTTCCACTATATACATTAAAAAAAATTCTGGCGAGTGTAGCTTTTGTTATAAGTTTTAATAGATCCTTGTTTACAACATATCTATCTATACAACAATAGATAAAATTTAAGTTTGGTTATTTTTTCCATTTTTTATATTTTTTTTAAATTTTGTAACTGCTGAATAGATTAAAAATATTGTTTTTAGGACTCAAAGGCAAAACTGCCGTCGAATTTTGATTTTTTTTCTGATTGAATAGGGTAAGCGGGTTTCCAGTTCCTGCAGCACCAAAGAGGTATATTTTTTTATAGTATTGTAATTGAAAATAATATTTGGTCTAATGAAAAAATAAATAAATTTACAAAAATCCAATGGGAACATACATATCATATGATTTAAAAAAGTCCTAAGCTACAATAGTATTCAAATTCATCTTTTCCATTATCAACAATCTTGCACTGAAAATATATTGCTAGAAATTTTGTAAAATAATTTTCAACTATTTTGATATTATACGACGACATGAAAATCTTGAGGCAGCAAGAAAAGGGTTACAGAGCTTGAAAGAGCTTAATATGGGGAATATATAAGAATGTTGGAAATCGTATGAAGTGTAGTGAGAAGCACAAATGATTGTGGTCACTAATGTTTAGAAGTGCCCGAAAATACAAACATGTGAATAATAAACGGACAAAAACACAACTGTATTCATATGAATTGCAGTTTTATTAAGGTTTCTATAGCTTTTAGTTATATGCTGATTAGTATTGGAACGGTTAAGTGTGCATACTACGTATGTAAGTATATCTTTACCATTATTTACTATCAGTCAATAATAAAAACTAGTATTACCCCAAATTCCCCCACACTTGGAATTGTTTACTTTATTACCTTCTTTTAAATGCGATCTTGGGTGTTATTAGCAAATCCGATTTTGTATTGCATTTTGTTTATCATTAAGTATTAGTAATCAAATAAAGTTAACAAAATTGTTACTTTTAAGTCACACACAATTTTTTCATTAACCTTTCCTCATTTGTAGCACTTAAACAAATTTCCTTTAATAACATCCGTAAATATGCAATTCCCAAAAAAGTTAAAACAAATTTAAATTATGTACAATAAAAAGTAGTTTGTAGATTTTTGTATTCTATCTCAGTATAAAATTATAGTATTGAACCTAATATTATGCTACATATTTGAATATAAAATAAGTCAAATTGAAAATAACCAAATTGAAGAAGTTTTTAACAGAAACAGAAATAAAAATATATAGACGTCCGTATAGGACTTCGAAGAAAAATAATTGAACTGGGAAGGAAATATATGCACATATTCTAAAGAAATATACACACTTGATTTTTGTTTTTTTAAGTCTTTATATGTAAATAAACTGAATATTTGAAGACGAAAGAGTACGTTATAAAATATGGCTATCGTATATTCAGCAAAAAATGAAATCAAAGAGAGCATGAATACTAAAAATATTATCTTAAGGGTCAATATAAAATTACTATTAAGTTCTATATAATACAAGTTAAAAATATGAAAGTAGACAATTAATAATTACGAGATAAAATAATAAAAACAAACTAATGGCAAATTTTCATTAAAGATACCCAATCTGTGTGGGCGCTTCAATTTTTTGTCTATCGGAAAATAGAATATACAAAAAACAAATGAAAATAAAGTATATTAAAAAATTGAACAGAAAAGTTATAAAATAAAAAAATTACAATTAGAATCTTACTCAAATCACTTGATATTTAATATTTACAATTATTATGTGACGACAGATACCCACCATTCATTTCAGTATAAAATGTACGAAACAAAGAACCAACGCAACAGCAGCAATAATATTTAACTATAATGTTGAAGGAAAAGGTAGAAAAGAACATTGTTTACCTACAATGGATGGTGATGATGAATATGATGTGGATGTGGGGGCAGCTGTTGTGTTAATGATGTCGCTATAGATCCAGACTGTGCACTGGGATGACGCCGTCGAAATAAGCTCAGATTGTTCAACACATGCTGTTCCAATTCTGTTCCAGAGCTCTGAAGTTGTGGTGGTTGTTGCAAGTGATGCTGCGGATGCTGGCGCTGGCTACACTGATGAGCGACGCCGACAATATCTGTTGGCAGATGGGAAGTGGGCGGATCGTTAGGGTTACTTGGCGCCTGCTATTGTGCATGTGGTGCTTGGTTGTGTGGTTGTAAATGTGGCGGTAGTTGAACACCAGGCTGTTGAGTTTGCAAAGGTGGTTGTCCACCAGGTGGAGCGCCGCTTTGAGATGTCGGTGGTAATTGTGGAGGTTGGCCATAAACTCCTGGAGGAGGTTGTGGTAACATGTGGTGTTGTGCTGCAAGTTTCGGGCCGTCTTCAGCTTTCTCTTCTTCTCTTCTCTTCAGACAGGCGGCCTTGGGATTTAAATTTCTTTCTCTCACCTGCTGTTCAAGCGTCATTATCACTTCTACTGCCATATTTAAAATACCCAATTTTGTTTGCGGCTTATCCGATTTAAGATGTGTCATGCACATACGTCCAAGTTCTTTTAGAGCTTCATTTATATCTCGAATGCGAATGCGCTCGCGTGCATTATTCGCTTGTCGTCTTTCTTTTTCTCGCATTGCTTTAACTGCTGGTTCAGCATCATCGTCATCGTCCGCAGAAGAGCAATAACGTCTAGGTCTTTTCGATCCTTTGCCAGACGGTGGCCCTTGTCCGAGTTGTGTATTTTCCATTGAACTACTGGGCTTAGTGTCGGTAGCATCTATCATGCTGTTCAGTGTCGATGTTGAGGGGCCATTACCGGCAGCACTTCCTACACCGACACCGCTACTAATTGCAGATGATGCACTTGCATTGGCATCTTTTCGTTTCTTTCCTTTTGTTGGTCCCGTTGTTACAGTCGACGTTGTGCCAGATACTGCCGTTGAAGTTCGTTCGATTTTTATCTGTGGCACAATACCTCCAACGTTTTGTACAGTTGACGGACCAGCCGACATTACGTCATGTGTTGTGTTCAGGCCCGAGGGGCCGGCACCAGTCGTCGCCATACCGTGCCCGGACGGAGAGTTTGGCACAAAGGAGGAGAGTCCATCAATGTTGTCCATGGCAGAGAGTGCTGCACCTACGCCGCCCAGCAGCTCGGGTTCACAATGATTGCGAAGAACATTGAGTGCATCGTCAAGACGCTCTTCCATACGGGCACCTTGAAACACAGCAGCCATTGAATGAAGGCTAGTGGGAACCATTTCAGGTGCATAGCTGCTGCTAGCACCAGCTGTTACAGAACTACTGTTGCTGCTCGGCCCAGCACCATTTATAACTGCATGGCCCCAACCAGAACTAGAAGGACCGGAGCCCCCCTTTTCTACCAGCATGGAGGGGCCAACAATACCAGTTTGCGTGAGTGGGGGTGGAGAATTTACAGGAGTTGACGGATTTGAACTAAAACTGCTTATGGACTGTTCAGCTGTAGATGATGATGACATGTATATATGCTGACGCAAAGCACTGTTTGGTCCACTCGGACCAGGGATACCAATTACAGTTGATGAATTTGATGTTTTAGAACCAATATTTACACCACCTGGAACACTTACGCCTCCAACTACAAACCCATCATTCTGTAAAGCAGGACTGTGCTGAGAAGCATGGTGGCTTGCCAAAGGATGGTGGCCAGGATGTCCTGGAGCAGAGTTGGACATTGAACCATGTACTGTGTTGTGCGATTGTGGAGGGTTGTAAAGTGCAGGTGAGTGAGCAGCAGGGTTTCCGCCAATTTGCTGAATGCTGTTAGTGGGATTACCACGAAATGAACTCATTGGAGGGAGAGAAGTTGTTGCTGGACTATGCATGTTGACATGGCTGGGATCCATTTGCAAACTCATACTGGCGTTGTGCCCAACGTGATGCCCATCTGGATCATGATGTGGTGGGCCGCCTAAATGATGAGGACCCAAGGGACCGTTATTTTGATACGCTGCTGGCCCTCCATAATTGCCACCTCCTGGCACTGGTGAGCTATACCAACCGCCACTGCTACTGGGACCACCACCATTACCAATACCCGTATCGAAATATTGATCTACTGGAGGGCCACCTGAAAACCGTACGCTGCTTGCTGCTGGGCCATCATGCATTGAATTGAAGTCATCCCCACCATACATACCATTTTCAATGCCACCCAGCCCACCATATGGGGATTGATAGCCACCATTGCGTTCAGATGCACCAACTGTATTAGCACCACCAGATGGTTGTTTGTTGGCTATTTTATTAAAACAGTTTTGAAATACTTCATACAAATGCATAGGCTCATCATCGCTGGTTGCCATTGTGCGCTGAAATAGGGTTTATGATTTATCGTTTAACTTGACGTAAGCAAGTAAAATTCGCTTTTGATAATCTCAAAATACTTCAGTTTGCTATGTAGCTTTTACTTGGGGCGCTACTTGTAGTCGAAAATCGTCTGCAAATAAGAAATATTAAAATAGTATTATTATCTCTTCGGTTTTTATACATATTTGTAAAAGTTCCTAATTACATATTTTATAAGTATGATTACAAAATTGAATATAAATATTTTCAGAAATAAATTTTGCTCAATTCATTGAACGCTTTTAATGCAATTAAAAATATAGATAATTTATTTTCAATAACTTGGTGCTGTTGGCTGAAGTAGTAGAACACGACACTATGAAGCGGAGGGTCCTGTGTTGGAGCCCGCGCAGAGTCATGATATACTGTGTTGAATTATTCTGATCAGAATTAGTGCGTGGTTGTGTTAGTTGTTGCTAGCCTGTTTCAATGATGAAGGCATAGTCACTGGTCACTGAACATAATTGGCAGTGACTGACACTATCATGTACTAAAAGCAGAGTAACAGCACCCACTTTCGTCGGAACTGTAGCAAAAATTATTATTAGCCATCTTTCTAATCTGTTCTCATCTTTTCTAATCCCCTCAATACATCCCCTCGTTTCAGTTCCGGCGCGATGCATTGCTTATATAGGGGTCATCCCCTGAGTGCTGGTCCAAGATAAAAAATTTGTATTTACTAACGAATGATTGAAATAAGAGTAGTTGAAGAAAGTAGAATTATCACAAATAAAATAAACATATACAAGGAACAGGTTTAAACGAATAATAATTAAATTATTTGACTAGAAAGAAGAGTTTTAAACCTCACTTTATCAGTGCTGAATTCAACAAAAGATTTATGCTGTTTCTGTAAACTAAGATTGATTTTATTTAGGTGAAGGAAAGCACGAGTTAAAGTGTCATTACACGCATTAGTCCGATGAAAAGGTACATCGAAAAGCTTACCCAGCCTAAGATTCCTTGGCAAATCAGGGCAATCAATACAGCCATTAATAATGTCATAAATCAGTAAAGCTGATTGGAGTTCTCTACGCGATTGCAAAGTACGTAGTGCAATTAACAAACATTTGGACTCATATGGTACAGTAACTAAATAAGGTAACGACCTTGTAGCAAACTTAACAAACGCGCGCTGCAACCTCTCAATACGACAAATAAGATTAGAAGCATGATGACTCCAAATTACAGCCGCATATTCTAATTTAGACCTTATAAAGGATGTAAATATATGCTTTAGTGTATAAGGGTTAGTAAATTCAGAACAACTTCTCTTCAAGAAGCCAAGCATTTTATAAGCTTTTGGAAGCACATACTCAACATGAGCCACAAACGATAAAGAACTATCAAAAACAACACCTAGGTCAAGTATAGAATCCGACGTGGTTAATACTACGCCATTAATATTAAAAGATACTGTCATGGGACTTTCGAGTTCTAAAAAACGAAACATACATACAAACATTTACTAATGTTCAATTGCAAACGATTAAGGTTGCCCCAATTTGTTAAATTATTGAGCTCATTCTGCATTATACGCGCATCATTAATAGAATCCAATTTCATAAAAAATTTAAGATCATCAGCATACAAAAGATATTTCGACTTTAGAAAACAACAACCAATATCATTAATAAACAAATTAAACAATAATGGGCCAAGGATGCTACCTTGAGGTACCCCTGACGTTTGCACGTAAGGTCTGGATATATAACCTTCAACATCCACAGCACAAATTCTATTGGATAAATATGATTTAATCCATTTCAGGAAACTCGAATGCAAACCCATTACATCCAACTTAGACAGAAGTATAGTATGCGACAGCTTATCAAATGCTTTAGAAAAATCAGTATAAATTACCTCCACTTGACTCCCATGTTCGAGAGCGTTCAAACAATATTCACTTAAAAATGTTAGATTTGTTACCGTAGACCTACCCGAATAAAAACCATGTTGATGGAGGAATACCCACGACTTAATTTGAAAAAAAAGTTTTTTGTGAATAATGTGCTCGAAAATTTTAGAGACAGACGAAAGTTTGGAAATAGGCCTATAACACGAGATATCATCTCTCTTGCCATCCTTGAAAATAGAAGTAACTACTGCAGACTTCCATTTACTAATAAATTCGGCTTCTTGAAGCGATATTTATTTATTTAATTTGGAAAGTGCAGCCACAGTGGAAATAGAATTGAGAGCGAGAGGCTCAAAGTTCGAGCTGAAAAAGGATGCGAACATATTAACCACATCGTCACATGAACCGGAAATGTTGCCGTCAAAACGCATCGTAGAGGGAATGTCCGTCGACTGCCTCTTAGATTTCACAAAAGACCAGAAAGATTTTGGGTTGGACATTATCTCATCTTCCTTATTCAGAAGAAATTGTTTATATAGGAAATTATTTAGGAAGTTAAACAAATTTTGCACGGGATTCATTGTCGCCAGAGTTGAGGAATTTTTTATGGAATTTATTACGCAAGTTTTTGAGTTTTTTGAGGCCACTGGTGTACCAAGGAAGCTTGTATGGCTTGAGTTTCTTAGTTGGAACATTAACAGAACATATGTCAAGAATTTTCTTCAAAAAAAGTTTATAGCACTCAGACGTTCTTAGCCCAGAAAAAGTATCAGTCCAATCAATCGAATTAAAAATGGAATTCAGCACATCAAAATTACACAGGTTAAAGTTGAGATCATGAGGAATTGAAGATTGTGAAGTATTGAAAAAATTTACATTAATAATTTCAAGCACTAACGGGTGATGACGCAGGTTTGACGGAGAGATCCACAGTAGAGGGACATAAATTGACCACATAATATTTTTCAAATTAAAGTCACCCAAAACACAAATATTGCCATTCACTGTGAAGCTCTCCCCAAACAATAAAATTTTAGCAATATGCGCATCATATAGTTCATCCAAGCTATTGGGTGGAATGTACGAAGCACAGATCAGAAAGGAATCCCTACCCTGAGATATAGAAACGATCAATTGATCCAGCAAGCAAGATAATCAATATTGCATATGGAAGATTTGAAACACTTCTTTACAGCAATAAGCACTCCACCGCCTTATGATAAACCAGTAGTAGCAGCATCCCTGGCCTTACGGAACACGTTGAACAGTTTTGGATCAAAAAACTCAGCATCAAAAAAATCCTTGTTCAACCAGGTTTCAAGCAATACAATAACATCGAAATCATTTTGCGAAGAAAAATTAAAGATGGCAGTAGATTTAGTTCTCATTCCCGAGATATTTTGGAAATAAACCTTGAAATGCCTTCCCTCATGAACTAGGGCTGATGTGCCGGATGTTTCCGCTTTTGAAAATTAACAAATGGGCGCACCTTAATATCAGCTGGCCAGATTTCGGGCTTTAAGAGGTCATCGTACAGACCATTCGATATACCCATCTTAAAGTTCACCTTCTTTAAGGAACTTAAGTCTGCATTATTTTTAGCAAGTTTGAAGCAGGCCAACTGATTTTTATTTATATTTGCCGTTTTAGCAACATAACGATAATTTGATCTGTCGTTACGTTAGGCTTAAACGAAGATAAATGGATCCATTTCTTCTGCGATATTACATCTAATTCATTAGATGGATTGGCACCATACACAACGGAGATGTGTATGTGCTCACATATAATATTAAGTGACCGCACAGGTTCAAGAAAACGTGCAAAAGATGAATAAAAAATTACCGTTAAGAATGTAGCGTACAAAGGATACTCAAATGGACAAAAATGTGATTTTAAAATAGTTCATATGAATAACAACACTTGCTGGTTTTTAATATTCTTGAGCGAATGTGTAACTGAAAAATCTGTCAGTCTTTAATTAGTTTGCACGTCATAAAATAAAAACTCTTTTAAAATGGGACAGGTAAAGTCATTAACATCAGAAGAAAGACGAAAAACTTAAGCCTATTTCGAACAAAAGTTATCCTTTAGAAAAATTGGCGAGAAAATCGGAAGAAGTGCTCGTGGTGTCTACAATTGCATCAAAAACCAGAATTTCTATGGGAAAAACATGAAAGGAAGACCAGCAAGTATCCTATCACCAACAGACAAGCTTGCAATTTTAAGAATTGCATCTAATTCCTGTTATTCCATACCAAAAATTAAGGCGAAAATTGAAGTTTCAGCTAGTATTTCGACTGTTCGGCGATTGAGTGTGGATGCTCCTCATATCCAGAGATTGAAACTTGAAAGAAAAACCTATATTAAAACCCATTTACAAAGAAAAACGAATGGATTTTGCTGAAATTCACATGACGTGGAATACCGAATGGCATACCGTTGTCTTTTCTGACGAAAAAATATTTAACCTCGATGGTCCTGACGGGTATAACTTTTATTACCATGACATAAGGAAAGAAGAAGTAATATTAAGCCGTCGACACAATCGTATTGATGGAATTATGGTATGGGGTGCCGTATCATACTATGGCGGGATAAAACTACAATTTAAAACGACCAAACTGAACCCAGAATAATACAAAAACATTCTGGAACGAGCTTTTCCGAAATACAGTAATATTTTTGAATCTTTGCGTTGGATTTTCCAACAAGATACACAACGCCAGAGCGGTAAAAGCATGGGGATTTATTCTGTAATGCGATGCGAATGAAAAACCGAACGCATTTGTATGCCATTTACATTGAAATGCGAAAGCAATTCCTTTTGCATCGTATTACAGAATAATCCGCTGGCCACCTTACTCACCAGACTTAAACATAGTCGAAAACGTCTTGGGATGGCTTTCACGAAAAGTTTATGAAGGAGGCAAACAATATGAAGAAGTTCCTTCGTTAATCAATGCAATTGAGATTGCTTGGGACGAGATTTGCTTAGATTACCTTACAACTCTCTACGATTCCAATCCAAGTCGAGGCAACAGTCATTACTAAACGTTAGGGAACACGTGAAACAAAATAGTGGTGGACAATGAAAGCTAATCTAGTGAATAATTTTTATGTTTTTCAAACTTTTCTTTGCCGTTGTTATTCAATTGAACTATTTTTTTTTAATTTTCCAGCAGTTTTTTTTCAAAATTTAATCATTAAATTATAACAACATTAAAAATAAAAAACAAAATTTCTCAATAACAAACAATAAATCAAAATATCTAAAAAAAAATAATTCCATCTTTTTATTTTGCTTGGTTGATAAAAAACTAGCAGAAACATAAATTTTTTGCAGTTGTTATTTAAATGAACTGGAGTGTATGTATGTAAGTATATATATGTAAGTATATATATAATATATATATATATATATATATATATATATATATATATATATATATATATATATATATATATATATATATATACAGTTATGTGAAAAATAATAGGGACAGTTCCCACCCAAACTTACATTATATTTACAACCGAGTAAACAATCGAAAATTCTTTCTTTTATAAACGATTTATTTTTTCTTAAACGGTAGAAAAAAGATTAATAACAAAATGTTTGCTATTCCTATAATATATTTTGGTTTTTTTGTGATTTTGTATGAATATATATTGTTTAACGTGTGAAAAAAAATAAGGACACTTCATGAAATCTTAAAGCTATAACTAACTTAAGTAAAACTAAATAGATTTTTATACTGAATGTTGTTGCATAAAGCCTTAGTGTCACATTAGTACTTTGTTGCGGATCCTTTGTTATCTAGAACAGCAGCACATCTTCTAGGCATTGAGTCGATCAAATTTTGACAAACATGTAGCGGTATTGCGTTCCAAGCATCCTGTATAAGATTCCAAAGTTCGTCGCAATTTGATGGACACTTTCCTCTGATTGCCCTTTTAACTTCGTTCCACAAATTTTCTATTGGGTTCAAATCAGGCGACTGTGCTGGCCATTCTAAAACATTGATTTTATTGTCCTGGAACCACTTCTTTGTGCACTTTGCCGTATGCTTTGGGTCATTATCCTGCTGGAAGACCCATTTGAGAGGCATATTTTCTTCAGCAGCATTGTATTTTCCAAAATTTCAGTGTAATCAGCCGATTTCATTATATTCTGGATACGATATAGAGGACCCACACCATAATAAGAGAATGACCCCCACACCATGATGCTACCACCACCATGTTTGACCGTCTTTAAAGTATATTTTGGATTAAATTCTTGATGGATAGGTCTTCTTACATGGTGGACACCTCTATCAGAAGAAAACAAGTTTACTTTTGATATGATTTTTAGCAAACTCTAGTCTTTGTTTTATATTCTTTTTGGATAACGATGGCACTTTTCTTGCACTACGGGCTCTAAATTCCTCACGGATGAGTGTTTTTCGAATAGTTGATGTGTCAACGTCAATGTTTAAATCATCTTTTATTCGTTTAGATGTGATAAATGGGTCT